>CM022300.1:460364199-460801637 GCA_011799875.1 Thinopyrum elongatum
GAAAGGAAGGAGGCCTGCATTCTCTGCCAAATAATAGAAATCATCATAAATTCTTGCCTCCCTCAAGAATGTATCACTTGGCCACTCACATGGCCGAACCTCCGCAGCGTGAGGAAGGTTGTACTTGGGCTTCTTCTTCTCCTCATTTTCATTTCCCTTGGAGTTGCGGCTCGAAGAACCCCTTAACCACCTCCTCATGGTTTCTCTTTTCTCTGAAATTTTTAGTGACTCAAAATAAAAGTGAACAAAACTCAACAAAACTAATAGCAACTACTCCCACAAGTGTCTAGAGGCTAATCATGCAACAAAACTACCTTGGACCACATAAATTTGACATGCAAGCTCAAGAACATGGTCACCACAGCAGCAAAAATTTGTAATATATAAAGCACTAGAACAAAAACTAATTGGACCATTGGAGGAGTCACATACCAATGAACAATCCCTCGAAACAGTTTCAGAAACAGAGTTCCAAGCAAGGAGATCGAAAATGGTAGCAAAATGAGCAAGCACACAGGTTTGAGCAATGGTGGGATTTTTTCTGGAGGAAGACAAATTGGATGGGTGCTGGAATAAGTGAGGGGGACCCACGTGGGATCCACAAGCCTGCTAGGCGCGCCCTGGGGGGTGGGCGCGCTTTGTGGGCTTGTAGCCCACTGGTGCACCCCCCTGGTGTGTTTTCAGTGCCAAAAATTCTTAAATATTGCAGAAAAAATCATACTAAATTTTCAGGGCATTTGGAGAACTTTTATTTTTTTGGTCATTTTTTATTGCACGGATAATTCAGAAAACAGAAAAATAATAGTATTTTTGCTTTATTTATTCTAAATAACAGAAAGTAAAGAGTGGGTACAGAGAGTTGTGTTTACTGAATTCGTCCATCTCATGCCCGTCAAAAGGAATCCATTAACAAGGTTGATCAAGTCTTATTAACAAACTTCTTCCGAACGACATGAAACTGGAGAATCTTCGTATGACACTAGGTTACCTCAATGGGGATATGCATGTCCCCAACAATAAGAATATCATATTTCTTTTTGATAGTGGGAAGAGGGAATTCGAAACCTCCAATAGTAATTGTTGAAATTTTTCCAATAGAATTGATACTATTCACTCGAGGTTGTTTCTTCGGAAAGTGTACCGTGTGCTCATTACCATTAATATGAAAAGTGACATTGCCCTTATTGCAATCAATAACAGCCCCTGCAGTATTCAAAAAGGGTCTACCAAGGATGATCGACATATTGTCGTCCTCGGGTATATCAAGAATAACAAAGTACGTTAAGATAGTAACATTTGCATCTACAACAGGCACATCCTCACAAATACCGATGGGTATAGCAGTTGATTTATCAGCCATTTGCAAAGAGATTTCAGTGGGTGTCAACTTATTCAATTCAAGTCTACGATATAAAGAGAAAGGCATAACACTAACACTGGCTCCCAAATCACATAAAGCAGTTTTAACATAGTTCCTTTTAATGGAGCATGGTATAGTTGGTATTCTCGGATCTCCTAGTTTCTTTGGTATTCCACCCTTAAATGTGTAATTAGCAAGCATGGTGGAAATTTTAGCTTCCATTATCTTTCTCCTATTAGTGACAATATCTTTCATATACTTAGCATAAGGAGACATTTTCGGAATATCAGTCAAACGCATACGCAGAAAAACAAGTCTAAGCATTTCAACAAAGCGCTCAAAGTCTTCATCATCCTTTTTCTTGGATGGTTTAGGAGGAAAGGGCATGGGTTTCTGAACCCATGGTTCTCTTTCTTTACCATGTTTCCTAGCAATGAAGTCTCTCTTATCATATCTTTTATTCTTAGGTTGTGGGTTATCAAGATCAACAGCAGGTTGTATCTCCACATCATTATCATTACTAGGTTGAGCATCAACATGAACATCATCATTAACATTATTACTAGGTTCATGTTCATCACCTGATTGTGTCTCAGCATCAGAAATAGAAATATCATTTGGGTTCTCAGGTGTGTCTATAATAGGTTCACTAGAGGCATGCAAAGTCCTATCATCATTCTTTTTTCCTTTTAGCTGGCCCAGGTGCCTCAGTGTTAATTCTCTGAGAGTCTTGTTCAACTCTCTTAGGATGGCCCTCAGGATACAAAGGTTCCTGAGTCATTTTACCACCTCTAGTCATAACTCTAATAGCATTATCATTCATCTTATTATTCATTTCATTGAGCAAATCATTTTGTGCCTTGAGAACTTGTTCTACTTGGGTTTTTACCATGGAAGCATGTTTACTAACAAACTTGAGATAATTAATAGTTCTACATATATAGTCACTCAAGTGTTCAAGCATTGAAGTTTTCTTGTTTAACAATAAAGTTATCAAATACATCCAAGCATTGACTAGCAGACTTCTTATGAGGAATATCACCTTCATAAAATCTATAGGGAGAATTTACCTCTACTACTTGTGTCAGGTTATCAAGACCATGTATTTCTTCAATAGGTGGTAAATTCTTAACATCTTCAGCTTTAATACCTCTTTCTTTCATAGATTTCTTTGCCTCTTGCATATCTTCAGGACTGAGAAATAGAATACCTCTCTTCTTTGGAGTTGGCTTGGGAGGTGGTTCGGGAAGGGTCCAATCATTATCATTACTCAATATATTATTCAATAGTACTTCAGCTTGTTCAACAGTTCGTTCCCTGAAAACACAACCAGCACAACTATCTAGGTGGTCCCTAGAAGCATTGGTTAGTCCATTATAAAAGATATCAAGTATTTCATTTTTCTTGAGAGGATGATCAGGCAAAGCATTAAGTAATTGGAGAAGCCTCCCCCAAGCTTGTGGGATACTCTCTTCTTCAATTTCCACAAAGTTAAATATTTCCTGTAAAGCAGCTTGTTTCTTATGAGCAGGAAAATATTTTTTAGAGAAGTAATATATCATATCCTGGGGACTACGCACACAACCAGGAGCAAGAGAATTGAACCATATCTTAGCATCACCCTTTAATGAGAAAGGAAACAACTTAAGGATATAGTAGTAGCAAACTTTTTCCTCATGAGCAAATAGGGTGGCTATATCATTCAATTTAGTAAGATGTGCCACGACGGTTTCAGATTCATAACCATGGAAAGGATCAGATTCAACCAAAGTAATTAACTCAGGGTCGACAGAGAATTCATAATCCTTATCAGTAACAAAGATAGGTGAAGTGGCAAACTTAGTATCATATTGCATTCTAGCATTCAATGATTTTTCTTTCCACTTGCATAGTAATTTCTTAAGGTCATCTCTATCCTTACAAGTAATAAAGTCCCTAGCTACCTCTCCATCCATAACATAACCTTCAGGTATACCAGGCAATTCATATCTAGGAGAGCTAGGTCTAATGGGTGTTTCAAAGTTTCCAGTTTCAATAATTTCATCAGTTTCAGAAATATCATCAGTTTCAGCATTCTCAATATCTTTAGCTCTAGCAAGTTGTTCATCAAGAAATTCACCCAGTGGCACAGTATTATGAAGCAAAGTAGTAGTATCATCATAAGCATCATGCATAGCAGAAGTAGCATCATCAATTACTTGCGAGATATCAGAATCAATAGCAGGTGTAGGTGTCGCAAGCTTACTCAAAACAGAAGGTGAATCAAGTGCTGAGCTAGATGGCAGTTCCTTACCTCCCCTCATCCTAGAGGAAAAAATCTTGGTTTTGGTATCTTTCAGATTCTTCATAGTGATCAACAGATATAGATCCCAAGTGACTCAGAGAATAGAGCTATGCTCCCCGGCAATGGCACCACAAAAAGGTCTTGATAACCCACAAGTATAGGGGATCGCAACAGTTTTTGAGGGTAGAGTATTCAACCCAAATTTATTGATTTGACACAAGGGGAGCCAAAGAATATTCATGAGTATTAGCAGTTGAGTTGTCAATTTAACCACACCTGAAAGACTTAATATCTGCAGCAAAGTATTTAGTAGCAAAGTAGTATGGAAGTAACGGTAACGGTGGCAAAAGTAACAGTAGTGGTTTTGTAGTGATTGTAACAGTAGTAGTAACGAGAGTAACTTAGCAAGGATCAATATGTAAAAATCTCGTAGGCATTGGATCGGCAATGATAATTGTGTTGGATAATATTCATCATGTAGCAGTCATAACCTAGGGTGACACAGAACTAGCTCCAATTCATCAATATAATGTAGGCATGTATTCCGTATATAGTCATACGTGCTTATGGAAAAGAACTTCCATGACATCTTTTGTCCTACCCTCCCGTGGCAGCGGGGTCCTAATGGAAACTAAGGGATATTAAGGCATCCTTTTAATAGAGAACCAGACCAAAGCATTAGCACTTTGTGAATACATGAACTCCTCAAACTACGGTAATCACCGGAAAGAATCACAATTATTGTCACCTTGGCGTATGCGGATCATAACTCGTAATAGGTGTCTACAACTTGCAAGATAGGATCAAGAACTCACATATATTCATGAAAACATAATAGGTTCGGATATGAAATCATGGCACTCGGGCCCTAGTGAAAAGCATTAAGCATAGCAAAGTCATAGCAACATCAATCTCAGAACATACTGGATACTAGGGATCAAACCCTAACAAAACTAACTCGATTACATGATAAATCTCATCCAACCCATCACCGTCCAGCAAGCCTACGATGAAATTACTCACTCCCGACGGTGAGCATCATGAAATTGGTGATGGAGGAAGGTTGGTGATGATGATGGCGATGAATCCCCCTCTCCGGAGCCCCGAACGGACTCCAGATCAGCCCTCCTGATGAAGAACAAGAGACGGGGACGGCTCCGTATCATAAAACACGATGAATCCTTCTCTCTGATTTTTTCTCCCCGAATAGGTATTTATAGAGTTGGAGTTAGGGTCGAAAGAGGTCCAAGGGGCCCACAAGCCTGCTAGGCGCGCCCCAGGGGGGCGCCCCCAGGGCTTGTGGCCTCTGGGTGGACCCCCCCTGGTAACTTCTTGCGCCAGTATTTTTTTATATATTCCACAAAAATTCTCCGTAAATTTTTAGGTCAATCCGAGAACTTTTATTTTTGCACAAAAATAACACCATGGTAATTTTGCTAAAAACAACGTTAGTCCGGGTTAGTTCCATTCAAATCATGCAAATTATAGTCCAAAACAAGGGCAAAAGAGTTTGGAAAAGTAGATACGATGGAGATGTATCACTACCAATCGATGTAGATAGAACCACGGTTGTACTTCCCCAAGAACCAGCCCCACCACACATAACCCAGACTCTTGCAGATTGTACCCCTACCCAGTTGGACAGAGAACCAGCTACACCGCTTGTAACCCCAACGCCAACAGATAGTAACCCAGTTCCAGTTGACACAGCACCGTCTCCACCACAGAGCACCCAAACACAAGCAGTTAGTAAGGCAACTGCAGTGCCCAAAGCACGAGGACAACCACTCCAAACCCCAACTCAATGCTTAAAGCAGAAAAAGAATTGTTCTCAGGTCAGGTTCTGTAGCTATGGTTCATACTCCTTTGCTCTTGCATCACTGCATTTACTCATACCAACTAATTTCAAATTTGAAGGATGGAATTGAAACTCCAATGGCGCAACAGGTATGTTTTAAACCTGTTTCTTTAACTGGTTTGCTGTTGTAACTTGCTCTATGTTGATTTCAGTTTCAATTGAATAAACAGTTATGTTCTCATATCATGCACATTACAAGTGTTGTTATTGCTGTGTAGTTTCCCACACTTATATTCATTCTATGCTGCTTTGTCTTAAACATATATGATTTGAATGGTGTATCTATCTTGATTTGGCAACATAAACTAGAATGATATAGACCATACAGTGACCATGGTACATAGATATATGTTTTTTTCGTGTTGTTACCCTTTCCACTTTACTACTGAACTGATTTACCAAAATGAGTTTCATATACAACATGGTAAACCTGCGATGTGTCTGCTTGTTTCTCTTTTAGAATGCGGACAAAATATTGGAGAAGAGTACCCCGTTATGAAATGGTAAAGGAAGTAATGCAGATAAGGTTCAAGATAGTGAGACATCCCTGTTGGTCTCCAAGAAAGCTGATAAAAACTATCTTGAAGACAGTGAGACAACCCCAAAGTCCTGTCTTGATGTACTGTTCGAGTTACTGGCCACTACTGCTGGCACAAGCTCTTTGAACTCGCTACCTGAATCAGTTCGTCTTCTTGAGTCTCAACTTCAAGTTGAAAGACATCAATCACATGTGCTGCGACACGAAGCCGAAGGACTGAGGAAGTCCCTACAGAATTCAAATGCATACTTTCTGGTGCAACAGCAAGCGCTGGAGGATTTAAGCACCAAACAAGAGAAAGCTAATAAGCTTGCTAAGCTTCTTGCCAGCATGGTTAGTACCCAGGATATTGTTTCTTGAGCTATTCTGAAGTTGTTTCAGTTCTAGACTTGTTTTGCTGCGGCGTTTATTTGCACTGGTCGCCAACTTTGACAACCAATGTATGTAATATGCTCCTTTGTTCCCTATATTTGCACTGGTGGCGAACTTTGATGCCCAGTGGATGTAATCTGTGTAATCGCCGTAATATCCTAGCGTTAGTTGCTTGCTTATTTATTTTGTTAGTCTTATTTATTTGTTTGCTTGTAGTTCTGCAGATATTTTTTCTCGGTTTCCTAATGGCCGCAATAACCTATTTTTTTAAACTAGGCCACAATAACCATGGGCAACATATGGACCATTGTAACCATGGTCCTACTATCTGCTGTAGTGACCATGGGCCTCCTACGGGCCTTCTACGGGCGGTAGATTATGAGTCTTCTACGGGCCGTATGATCGATTGGCCAAACATGGCCCATACTTTCGTGGACCATTAATGGACCGCAATATGGGCCGTAAACGGGCTAGAATGGGAATCGTCTGTTTATGGGCCGACCATAATAGGCCGTTAATAGGCTGATGTGTACAACAGGCTTAATTCTATCGGCAGGCATAATGGGTCGTTAATGGGCCATATTTGATGACGCTATGAAAACGGCCCGACGGATTAACGGGCACAGACGGGCCGACTTTAACCATGGACTGAATTTGGCCCACAAGCGGAACAGGCCAGTAATGGACCGTAAGTAATCGAATGCTGGAAATGAGCCCAATAATAAATGGGCCCCTTAGAAGGCCGAAAGATAACACGGGCTTGAAATGGCCCAATGAAATAATAGGCCGTTAATGGGTATAAAGCGATATACTGTTCATTATGGGACAGTTTCACCACGGGCCGTTTATGGGCCAAGAGTTACATAGGGCCACATATGGGCTGAAAGACGTCATGGGCCATACATGGGCCGCAAGTTACAATGGGCTGGAATCATATTGGATGGCCCAGATGATGCTATTGGGCCTAATTCGGATAGGCTATAACGGATCGTGAGTTAGCGGGCTATAAATGGGCTATATGTGAACAGGTCGTTAAAAGGCTTTCCGTGGGCCGGGCCGCTACCTTCTGACCAAGTCAAACGGGCCGGCCTTTTGACCTGAATGGGCCACTGTTGGGCCGAGCCACGTGTCTACGTATCATAGGTGTGTCCCGTCCATTCGCTAGATGACATCTGTCCCAGCACTGAGCTGACACGTGGATCCTCCAGCGAATGAGAATTTTACACGTGGAACATCCCCATTGGTCAGGGCTGTTAACGGGTTATCGGATTCAAACCGGAACCCGATAGCTTAACGGCGACCCATTATGGTGGATGCCACATGTCGGTTACCCTTGATGAAAACACTTCCATGACACGCCATTTATCGTCATGGAAGTGGACACTTCCGTGATGATAATTTTGGTATTGTCATGGAACACTTCTACGACAGCGCAGGTATGATTATCTTGATTCTGTCATAAAATCGTCATGGATGTACATGCATGACAGAAAACGTGACCTACTGTGACAAACACGTATCATCACGGAAGTGGTTTTTTTTGTAGTGCATACTGTAACACAGACAAAGCAGAATCAAACTTGGTCGTATAACCTCTCTCGTTGTTGGTCAAAGTGATGGACGTCCACGCGGCCCCACAAAATGGGCTAGCTTGTTGCCGATAACCACGCGAGGGAGTGCATGAAGACAAAACCACTACGTGCATGTGGCCCAAACATATGTATATGGAACTGGTGTGTGGTGTTTGAATACCCAATGCACAACTTTGATGTGGCACCGTGCTTTGGAACCGTAAAGTCCCCACACTGAGCGAGGGTTCATGACACGTAGCTTATTCTGCTAACACTAGCTTATTCTGCTAACACTTGTGGACTACACAAACCCACCGAACCGGCTGTCCACACTACACAACCAAACCCCCACCTTCCTCCCCAGCTCATTCCCACCCCACCCCACCCCAATCGACCCCCACCAACAACCACCTCCCTCCACCTTCATCGGGCGCCACCATCGGCCACCCACCCACCGGCGCTGCTGGAGCTCAGGGACTCGATCCGCCGCAACGCAGGCCGCCTCCTCGTCGGGATCCAATCCCCGGATCACCACTACCACCTCTTTCCTTGCCGACCAGAACCACCGCGGCGCCCCTGTCATCGGATCTGACGTGGGCCGGATCTCGCACTCGTGAGAGGGATGATTCTCCTCCCCAGCAGCTCCAGCATCTCTACCCACCGCTGCCGCATGGTCCCTGCTACCTACCATCGCCCCCGCGTCGGATCCAGTAATGCGCAACCACCTCCCCCAACGATGGCTCCATCCCGTTCGAGGAGGGGACGGCCACGACTTGCCGGTGACGGGCGTGGCTCACACCCTTCCTGCTCGATCCCTGGTGAGGAATGACCTCCGCTCGCAGCTCACCCATCGGTGCTCCTCCTCTCCCCCCTCCAGAACGACAAGATCCAGCCGTTGTGTGAGATCCAGCAGCGCGTGTCGCCCATTGCTCACGGCCATGTCAGCGTGCAGTTCATTGGCGATGGGCCCGTTGTGCGGTTGCGTGGGCGTTGCAGCGCTCGACTCCTCTCCCTCCTCCCGCGATGGGCAGTAGGGGATCTGCCCCCGGCGACCACCCCCAAGCCGCCATGGTTGGCCCCGACGGTGCGGCCACCCTCTGCCCTGACCCCGTCTCGAGTTATTCTCGTTCCCCAAGTGCACAAGAAGAGCCCCCGACGGTCCAAGGTGAGTCCCTTCCTCTGTTCGACTTCATCCGCCATGGAGCGGTGCCTGCCACAGCCTAATTGCATTTCATTTGATTTTTATTGAAGCTCGCTAGGTTTTCTTTAGCAGTTCACCGTCAGATCCATCGCGCCGGCCACGTCATGCCTTCTCCTGCTGCTCCATCTGAGGCGAGGACGGGCTCTGCTGCGCTGGGAACCAGGGTGTGGCGTGACATCGGTGAGATTATGTGTGTGCTGGTTCTCGAATTCCCCTACAACAACAGCTGCGGTGCGGCTACTGCATGCTTGAAGTTTAGGAATAATTTTGTTGGTTTTTCAGATTTGACTTGGTCGCAACACTGCAGTTCTGCTGGGTCTGCAGTCCACCGGTGAGACACGGAGAGGTTCCTGCAACGCAGTTTATTTTGGTTGCTGTCGATGCCATCCCCATTGCAGTACAGTGTGCTCATGATGGTTTTGTGTGTATTTGTATGTGTTTTGCGTGGTAGCCGGTCAGGGACCTATGTTCCTGTACAATGCAAAAATAGCATAAAAATGAAGTGCACTACTGTTGTATCACAGTTCAGTTCCCCCTCAATATACATTGGACATGTGCAAAAAAACTGTGTCGGGAGGTTCACTTTTGTGCACAAAGAGGTTCGGTTTTATTGTGTGGAGAGGTTTGCTCCACTGTACCATGCACGTCTTTTTTGTTTTTCTAGAGAGGTTCGTTCCACTGTACTATGCATTTCTTTTCGTTTAAAAAAATAACAAACAAAAATCACGTGCAGTCCTCTCTCATGACATTGCAGTGTGCTTTTTGTCTGATGCAGCACACTAACATTGACAATATGGTCCACTTAAGCCTATGAAAAAAGTTAGAAAAAGACAAAAAAAATCATACGGTAGTTCCCTTAGACTCGTGTCTCGTTCATTCTTCACTTGCCCTTATTTATGCGGTCCACTCTTTGTCAGAAAAAAAAGTTAGAAAAAGGACAACAAAACTCAAACGGTTCACTTTCCGATAGTTTCGCGGTTCACTTTTGGTAGTATTGCGGTTCACTTACTACCAAAATATGAAGTGCAGAAAAAATGTTACACAAATGATAGAAAAAAGTAATGCGGTTCACTTCTTGATGGTTGTTTGCGGTTCACATGTGCCCAATGTGAAGCGCACTCCATTTCCTCGTCTGAGAAAACTTAGGTCCGATAAAACAATCCATGCAGTCCTCTTGCCCGTCTGATGCAGTACGGTTTTTAGTCAGAAGCAGTGCGGTTTTCTGTCTGATGCAGTTCCCTCGTCGATTATGGTGTCGTGAAAAACAGAGTGCCCGTATTTTTGTAATTTCAAAACTGCTCTTAAACTGTAATGAATTAGAGAAAGTAATATATATATATAAGTTGTGCCTCGATGATATCTTTCCAATGGCGTATCATTTGAATCATTCCGATTAGCGGTTTGTAAAAAATTCGTGAAAAACGGCCGCTGCCACTCGTCATCCACCACACAATTTTCAAAATTAACTTAAAACCGTAAGGAATCTTGAAAATATTTCTACATATGAAAGTTGTGCCTCGTCCGTAGCTTTCCAATGGTGTATCATACGCCTCATTTCGACAAATGGTTAAAAAACTGGAGCGAAAACAATACCGAAAAATTGCAAAAAAATTGAAAAACAGAATTTCGTGATTTAGTAAATTTGAAACTGCTCTTAAACCGTAACGAATTAGAGAAAGTAATATATAAGAAAAAAAATGTGCCTCGATGATATCTTTCCAACGGTGTATCATTTCCTTCATTCCGACTAGCGGTTTAGAAAAAAACACGAAAAACGCTTGCTGCCACTCGTCATGCGCCGCACCATTTTCAAAACTGCTCTTAAACTGTGAGGAATCTCCAAAAAAATTCTACATGGCAAAGTTGCGCCTAATCCAATGCTTTCCAATGGTATATTAAACGCCTCGTTCTGACAAACGGTTTAAAAACTGAAGCAAAAATAGTACGGAAAAAGCTGCGTGCAGTTTTTTGCGACGTGAAGTTCCCTCGCCTCAGTACTGCAGTGCTCTTGCTTCAACAATGACGTGCACTTCCGTTGAGCGTGCAATTCGGAAGTGTTAGCAGAATAACAATTCTGCTAATATTATCAGAATAGACCGGCTATATATATATAGTAACACTATTCTAATCACAGGATTAGAATAAGTATTCTGATCCTAGCGCGCCCTATATAGGGCTGGACCGGATGCTCCCGAACTCACAAAACAAAGAAAAAAAATCCAACCCCGAACCCCACGTTCCCCACTCCCCCTGATTTCCACTCGCCGCCATCCCCGCCGCCGCGCACCTCCTCCCCCACGGCCGGCGGGCCTCCTTCCAGTGGCCGGCGTGCCACCTCGCCCCCCAACGGCCGGCGTGCCTCGCCCCTTCTCCCCTGACCGGCGCGGTTCCTCTCCCACGGTTGGGTCCAGGCTGGCTCCCACGTGCCACCGCCGACAACTGCCCCGCCACGCCCGCCGCAGACAACTGTCCCGGCGCGCCGTCGCCGTCATCTTCCCCGGCGCATCGCCGTCACCATTCCTCACCGCCGAGACCCAGCCTAGCCGGCCAACCCCACGGACCACCCCCAAGCCATCCCCTGCATGTCAATGGCTCGTCGCCCCGAGCCGCTCCTCCACCTCCCGGCAGAGCTCTGACGGAACCTTCCGCTTCATCCCGGTGGGGCTCCGCGGTCGAAGCACCCAAACAGTTCACCGCCGCCACCTTGGGCCGTTCAAGGACACACCACTGATACGTCTCCAACATATCTATAATTTTTGATTGTTCCATGCTGTTATATTATCAATCTTGGATGTTTTACAATCATTTTATAGCAACTTTATATCATTTTTTGGGACTAACCTATTGGCATAGTGCCCAGTGCCAGTTGCTATTTTTTGCTTGTTTTTTACTTCGCAGAAAATCAATACCAAACGGAGTCCAAATGCAGCAAAACTTTTTGGTGATTTTTTCTGGACCAGAAGACACAAGTTGGGCCAAGGAAGTACCAGAGGGGTGCCCCGAGGGGGGCACAACTCACCTGGGCGCGCCTGGGGGCCCAGGCACACCCTGGTGGGTTGTGCCCACCTCAGCGGCCTCCCGCACCGCCTCTTTGCTCTATAAATACCCCAATATTCCAGAAACCCTAAGGGAGTAGACGAAAAACAATTCCAGCCGCCGCAAGTTCCAGAAACCACATATCCAATCTAGACACCATCACGGAGGGGTTCATCATCCTCATAGGTGCCTCTTCGATGATGCGTGAGTAGTTCATTGTAGACCTACGGGTCTGTAGTTAGTAGCTAGATGGCTTCCTCTCTCTCTCTCTTTTGATTCTCAATAGAATGGTCTCTTGGAGATCTATTTGATGTAACTCTTTTTATGGTGTGTTTGTTGGGATCCGATGAACTTTGAGTTTATGATCAGATCTATGTTTTTATCCATGAAAGTTATTTGAGTATTTTAATCTCTTATATGCATGATTACTTATAGCCTCGTATTTCTTCTTCGAATCTTTGGTTTAGTTAGGCCGACTAGATCGATTTTTCTTGCCATGGGAAGAGGTGCTTTGTGATGGGTTCAATCTTACGGTGCTCAATCCCAGTGACAGAAGGGGAAATGACACGTATGTATTGTTGCTATTAAGGATAACAATATGGGGTCTATTCCTACATGAATAGATCTTGTCTACATCATGTCATCGTTCTTATTGCATTACTCCATTTCTCCATGAACTTAATACACTAGATGCATGCTGGATAGCGGTCGATGTGTGGAGTAATAGTAGTAGATGCAGGCATGAGTCCGTCTACTAATCTTGGACGTGATGCCTATATAATGATCATTGCCTGGATATCGTCATAATTATTTGAAGTTCTATCAATTGCCCAATAGTAATTTGTTTACCCACCGTATGCTATTTTCTCGAGAGAAACCACTAGTGAAATCTACGGCCCCCGGGTCTATTTTTCCCATCATATATTTTCTGATCTATATTGCTATTTGCTTTTTTATTTATTTGCATCTTTTATTTTTCAGATCTATTAATCCAAAAACCCAAAAATATCTTGCTGCAATTTATTGTTATTTATTTTATCTCGCGTTCCCGCGAGATCTATTTATCCGATCTACTAGAAATTTATCTATCTCTTTACCCGGGAGGGATTGACAACACCTCTTTTACGTCGGGTTGCAAGTATTTGTTCTTTGTGTGCAGGTGCCATTCACGTAGTGTTGCGTGGTTCTTCTACTAGTTCGATAACCTTGGTCTCATCACTGAGGAAAATACCTACCGTAGTTGTGTTGCATCATCCCTTCCTCTTTGGGGAAATACCGACGTAGTTCAAGCCGCATCAACCACCAGGACGGCCATGTGCAGGACGGTCACCAGGCTCCACCCAGCATGTGATTGTTCAGCTGGTGAGCCTGTGTAACCCCTGGCCAATAGCCGCGCGAGCAGCTGTATTTATTTCTGTGTTTCTGCTACTGATAACAGAGGAGATGAACGGCTGGCAGAATTTTCTCTGAACTTCCATGTTCTCCTCTATGGCAATAGCTTCTACGCACTCCGTCTCTGAACTCCTTCAAAACTAGTACATATATGTGATTCTAGTAGGAAGATGAATTCAGTCAAAAAAGGATTGATGCATGTTTGTTGAGTGTAGTTCCTATGTGAAGCTGCACATGTCGAGCAAAAACATGCTTATGTGCATGTTCATAAGCTCCTTGCCTATAATTTTTTGATCTTTATCTTTTTGATCTGCACTGGACTACCTTGTGGCATATTATTCCTAATTTCCCTTGTGAGATTGTATGAAATGAAGGAACCGTCTTGGTGGATGAGTATTTCAAGTTCAGCTCTCACTAGAGATACTTTGATTTTTATTCTCAAGTTCAGTTCTTGTGGCGTCTTATCGTCAAGGTAGCTCCTCCCCCTTGTCCCTTTCTCTCTCTCATAATTTTTTGCAGCTACACACCCAGATATTCTACACCTACATGATTGTTCTTGCAGATTTTGCCGACCACCATTTCTGCAGGCCAATGTGTATATTTTCAGCAGGCCAATGTGTTGATTGAAGAAATTTGTGCATTGAAAATAGTAAGGCAATGTTGATGAATTAATTTTGTGTGTTAAATAATAGTAGTTCAGCAGGCTAATGTGTTGATGAACCAATTAGTTGGGATGCCCTAGCGCTACAAAATAGTGTATTCTGAGGTTGCCATGCTCACAAATTTTCAGTGATACAAGCTGTTACTGTGTGGTGGTCAAGAAATAAGATGCCTACTACATTCTTTATTTATACAATACTATAAAGGTGAAAACATTGCACTACCCGTCCTACTTTCAATTTCCATGTGCATCTCTTCATTTGATGATTTGGGTCAATGAACTTAGCCTTCTCAACTGTTTTCAATTGATTTGTTGATTCTCTATAAGAGCAGTGAGTATTTTGTGTTTGTGTCTTCACAACTTTGGCTTGCCGATGTTCCAAAGTTTCCACTGCTAGTTAGCAACTTTATTTTCTTCCATAATTTCTGCTGAAAATGCATCACGCGTCTATTTTGTTGCCTCCGCCGGGGGAAATTGATCGTCGTTTTGCTTTCCGCTAAAAGAGCAGTATTATGTATTTTTCTGCCGAAACAAAATGGACATCTCCATGCACTCTACAAAAAGAAAGGTGTCCATTTTTTGTTTCTCTAGAAACAAGAGGTGCTACAGTTTTCTACTTGGGCTTGTTGCTTCAAAATGAAAGGGCTTCCATACTTTGCATCTCCTGAAGAAAAACTTGGTGAAGTTCACATATAATAGAAAGCTCATGTGTATGGATGTTGATGCCACAGCTTCTGAACCTCGTTTGCACCATATGCTTGCATCAACCTGGACTTCCCCTCCTGTTCGTACGCTTGCAACTAAAACTCCACTTCTGTTTTATTTGAAGCTACATGGCATGAAAAGTAGTATATGTTGTAGTATTTCAGTCCAGATTCATCTATGTATGTAGTTCAAGTTCTCAAGTATTTTGTGAAACATTTAGATGATAGTGAAATTTGAAGTTTGGAATTCTCTAAACCTATATTATAATTTCTTTGGTCTTATTATCTAAACTTGATGAGTTCATTATATGCTACTGAAAATAGTGTTGAAGTGTGCAATGCTACCAAACGAGGGTCCCTTCCTCTCCGTGTACGCAGGAAGGTCACTTGTGATGGTCAGACAATTTGTGTTACATCATTGCTGGCTAGCTGCTCGCTTCCATTTTGTGCTTGTAGCTACTGCTGGAAGTAACCTCGTAGTAGGTAGGATTTCTGGTGAAGTGCACGCGAGTTGTTATATTAGTATGCGTTAATGTGCTGTAGCACTAGTACCTGGTGTTATTGTTCTAGATATATCACACTATAACATTTATCGAATCATTTATTGAGTTAAGAGACACATGTTCGTTCTTTTGTGTAAATACTAGTACATTGAAGTTCAAATAAAAAAAGATCATTTCAAAAATTATAACAAAATGAATTTCGCTATTTCTAGAAAAAGCCTAGAGGTTCAAATTTAAAAGATGAAGAAGTTTAATAATTGTTACAAAACCCAAAGAAGTTTAGTTTGAAATAACCAAGAAGTTCTACGATGTTTATTACAAAACTAGGATTTTTTCTGTTACAAATGAATAACACCAAGAAGTCCAAATTGAAAACACCAAGAAGTTCAGTTTAAAAAAATAGAATAGTTCAATGTATATGAAAAACCTAGATTTTCCTCGTTACTAAATAATAAACCAAGAAGTTCAATTTCAAAAAACAGTGCAGTTCGACATTTATTACAAAAAATTGATTTTTTTTCGTTAGTAACGAATAAACCAAGAAGTTTAGTTCAAAATAAGGAAGAAGTTCGACATTTACTAAAAAACCTCCAATTTTTTCCATTTCTAAAAAAACAAAGAGGTTCAAAAAATGAAAAATAGAGCGGTCTGATATCTATAAAAAAAAATTTTTTTTGCTAAAGGGTAGCGTCGTTTTACGAAACAACCAAAATTAAAAAAAACAAAGAAGTTTAAAAAAACGGTCATCCCCATTCCTAAAAAAACTAGAAGTTCACATTTAATTAACGGAGCGTTCCGATGTTTATGACAAAACTATGATTTTCCCCGTTACTAAAGAACAAACCAAGAAGTTCAAAAATAAAAAAGGAGCAGTTCAAAAAGTTTTTAAAAATGGTGTTTGTACATTTCCTTGATACTAAAGATTAAAACCACGAAGTTCAATTTTAAAAAACGGAGTAGTTCAATGCATAATAAAAACTCAGTTTTTTCTCGTTACTAAATAATAAAACCAAGAAGTTCAAAATTTTAAAGCTGAATAGTTTGATATTTATTTGAAAACTCAATTTTTTCCGGTTACTAAAGAATAAGACCAATAAGTTCTATTCGAAATAACGAAGAAGTTCGGTGTTTCTAACAAAACTCCAATCTTCAAATTTCTGAAACAACACACAAAGAAGTTCAAATAAAAAAGTTAGAGCGGTTTGATGTCTATAAAAAACTCAGATTTTTTCCGTTGCTAAAGTAAAACACAAAGAAGTTCAAAGTGATAACAGCCAGAAGTTCACGTACTGCATGGTGTGTGTTTCATATACAAGAAAAAAGAGTAAAAAGGCAAAGTCTAATTTTTTTGCTAGAAGTTCAATTGCTCTTCCCTCGGAAGTTCAAAAATTCCTGTTAGAGAGGTCTGGCGTGCATTTACATGTTCAAAAACACAAAAACGATGTTGTGTCTCATGTTATAAAATAATTCTCTCAATCCATTGCAAGTTTGGAACAAAAATACTCTACATGAAAAAAGTTCTTTTCTATTCAACAACTTTCCAAGGGGTATATTGTATGCTCTATTCGAAAAATAAATGGTTAAAATAAATTGGTGTATGTTGTTCGAAAAGAAAAGTTTAACCATATTAAAAAAAGTTGGGTCTTTTCAACAAAGTTTCTAATGATTTATCATTCGTGGAACCCCAAGGAACGGGTGAGGAATTACAAACAAAAAAATACGTGACCGAAGTTCAATATGAAAACAGCGAGTAGTTCAACTACTATACGGAATGCGTTTCAGATGATAATAAAAAAATACAAAACTAAAAGACTAAAAGGTTTGTTGCAAGAAGTTCACGTGCTCCACCCTACACGATTCAAAAATTATATTACGAGACTCCGACCTTGAATTACAAGTTAAAAAAGAGAGGTATAAACAACATTGTTTTTGCCATTTTTAAAACTACTCTCAAACAGCAACAAATTTGTAACACCTGTCTACATAAAAAAGTTGCTCCTATTCATAAGCTTTCCAACCGTATATTATATGCTACATTCTGATCAACGGTTTAAAATTTTCTTGTATACCATTTAAAACACGTTTTTATGTATTCAAAAAATTCGTTTGAACCGTCGCGAGCACGAAAAATTGATCAACACGGGAAAATTGTGTTTTTTCAACAGCTTTCCATTGGTATATCATTTGCTAGATTCCGGTAAGTGGTTTGCGAGTTACGGGCAAAAAACAGCACATCAAAAACAGAGTGAAGTTCAAACAGACATGCCCCAGAAGTTCAACTACTTCACACAGTGCATTTCCATTCGCGATGAAGGCAGAAATCATGATCTCGCCATTTTCAAAATCACATGAAAACGGCTTGGAACTAGAGAAAACTTTATATACGAAAATGTTTTGCATTTTTTATAGCTATTCAACGGTATATTATTTGCCTCATTCTGACAAAGTTTGCAAAAATTATGGCCAAAAAATGTTTTTAACCATTTTCAAAATTGACTTAAAGCCGTAACGAATTGGGACAAACATTATATACCAAAAAATTTCGCCTTTCTTCATGCTTTCCAACTCCATATCATTTGATGCATTCCGACCTATAGTTAAAAAATTAACTTGAAAATACGAACTCGATGGAACTTGGACGGTTTTCTCAATTACTCTTAAACCGTTCAAAATTAGAAAAAACTTCGTACATGAAAAAGAAGCGCATTTTCATAAGCTTTCCAGCGCCATATCATTTGCCTCAATTGGATTAGCCGTTTAGAAATGGCATCGAAAATACGAACTCGGCTGTTCGGTTTGTGAAATTCTATGATTTTTCAAATTACTCTTTAACCATAGGGAATTATAGAAAACTTTCTACATGTGGAAGGAGCGGCTTTGCAGCAGATTTCCAATGCCATATTATTTGCCTCGTTCCGATAAACGGTTTAGAAATGGGATCAAAAATACGATTCAGGTTTTTTGTACGAAGAAAAAACGGTTTTCAAAACTGCTCTTAAACCGCTTAGATTTTGCCAAAAATTTAACTTGGATCATGATACTCGTGCCCACATCTTTCCAACGGTATATCGCAAGCCCCATTTGGACAATGTTCGTGCAAGTTCAACCTAGCACTGGGGGAAGTTCAACTACTACTGCTGGGACAGATCAGGTAGTTATCATAATATTATTCTGATCCCGTGATCAGAATAGTGTTTATATATATATTCTGTTACTAGTAACAGAATATTATTCTGTTACTCTCGGCCCCTTATAGAAGCGATCAGAGAAATAGCCCAGATAAGCCTCCCGGCCGGAGACAAAAGTTACCCCGCACCGACGCCTTCCATCGCGCCGCCGTCTCCACCTCCCACTGCCGCCACGAGCCGTCGCCGCCTCCCACGGCCACCGCGCGCCGTCCCCGCCTCCCGCGGCTGCCGCACACCGTCCCAGCCTCCCTCGACCGCCGCGCGTCGTCCCCGCCTTCCACCTCCCGGTGACCCGCCACAGCCCCGCCTCCCACCTCCCGGCAATGAACCGCGCCCTCGCCTCCCACCTCCCGATGACGAGCCGCGCCCCCACCTCCCATCTCTCCCCGACGATCCGTGCCCCACCTCCCATCTCTCGGCGATGAGCCGCGCCCCGCCTCCCCCCTCCGGTCGATGAGCCGCGCCCCGGCCTCACAACTCACATCGTCACGCCATGCCCCTGCCTCACAACTCCCGCTGTCACGCCATGCCCCTACCTCACAACTCCCGCCGTCACGCCGCGCGCTGACCTGCCGCCGCAGCAACCGCCACGAACAAGAAGCCATCGTCACCCCATCCCCAGTCTCCACGGCCACCAGCCGCCGTCGCACTCGACCTTCAACCGCCGCCTCCACGCCCATCAGCTGCCGTTACGAACCACCTCCAGCTGCGGCCTCCAATCCCCGCTGGTGCGGCGACCTCCCAGCCCCAAGGTGCCACCTCCACCCGCCCCCAATCCTCCAACAGTGCAGCTTCTTCCCGACCTTCTGCTCATGGCGCTCGAGCCACCTGCACCTCTTTGCATCAGTTCTAAAATTCCCCGCGCATCAGTACACCTATGTATTGCTTGTGCGATTTTCAAATATGGTTACAATTGTTGCTTCGATTTTGCTGTTGATGCACATAGTTTGTGAAGAGAAGATTTAATAATTCATGTTGCCGATGGAATGAATTACTAAAAGTTCAAATTTGCTAATTTCTGCAGTTCTGGTTCTCTAGATTGGTCTTGGTACATGATACATCTTAAGCTGGAGTTCGTCGCTAAGCAGGTTTGATTATGTAAAGTTCAAGTTTTTTGTGTGTGATGCAGTATAGCTCAACTACATTTTGTTACCTCTTTACTTTTAAATTGCTGACTGGATGTTGAACTAATTCTCTACCTTCTACATCACTTACGTGGTTCCCTATTTGGTCGATCTATTGTACTCATGTATATTTCAAAATACTAAGAAACGTGGCTATCAATTATCTTGTATACAAAAGGTTTGGGACTGGATCTTCTAATGAAAGCAGGAGCAGAAGAAGAAGTCCACGAGGGAGAGTTGTGTGATATATGTACACTTAATTACCTATGGTGCACTTGTATGTTTTTTTTCCAAACTTTACTGTCTATGTGAACTATTTCAAGCTCAGGGTGCGGTTACTACACTAAATAAAATAGTTCAGCCTATATGTGTGGTACCCCGCTTCATCTATGTAAAATGCTACTAAATCAGTAGTTCGATTCAACAACCTGTTTCAGTTCAAACGCACATGTAAATGCTACTAAATCAGTAGTTCGATTCAACAACCTGCTTCAGTTAAAACGCATGAACAAAAGTACACTGTACTTTAGTTCATTTGTTCTGAAGAACAATATACTAATTTTTTTGTTAATCAATGAATAACAATATATTGAGATTTCAGAGGATAAAACAATGCAGTGCTAGTGACTATCGTTAGTACTTAATGTGTCTGTTCTTCCCAGTCAAAGAAGTAGTGCTGGATAGTGGTTCATTGTTAATCAGTGATCAGACTTAGTGTATGTTGGATTATACTAGTGCAAATGCAGCCTCAACTTCCTAGTACGTGTGAACAATGCACACATCTGACAGAAAATGGGTAAATGAGAAAATGAGGTTCTTATGATCATGTTTATTGTTAACTTATTCAGAAGAAATGCAATTAAAGTTATACTAGGAGGGGAAAGCAATTAACTTATTCAAAAATAATTGTATCAGTCCAGACTTGAGAGGGTGTAAGTGCATAAGAAAAATTGGTAGCAGTAAAGGGTCACGATTGAAAAAGTTGTAAGTTGGGGTCTCTAGATATTCTCTTAATATATGTCTAAACATGACCAAATTTTGCATGTTTTCTGCTTGTATGTATGTGGTTGAACTATTTAGCTTTTGAGCGAAGTTCAAACTTTCTATGTGTGAAGGTTCAATCAAATTCATTTTCGTAGCTATGAGGTTGAGCCAATTTTCTCGGCTACTGAAACCGATCATTTGATAGGGAATTCAAAAGAAACAATATATATGAGCATACGTGAAGTTCTGGTTCAGGGAAGTAGACATCATGTAGTTTTTGGGAATTAGGAGTTCACCTTTGCTAAGTGTAACAAATTCTCTGGTTGCAAAAATTAATTCACTTTGCAAAAACTCTGGAGGTCAACAATTTCTTTTGTTTGTTGTAGATGGAGATGTGTGTATGTATATATGTGTTCTGGAGATAGGAGAACTTATCTGGTGGTGTGTGCGTGCTGCTGCATCCTCTTTCGGCAGCTCTAATTCACACCCTCAGTACAACTTCTGTATGCCCTCATTTTCACAAATCTTGTAGTACTTTTTTTCATAAAAATCTTGTAGTACTATGTAAAGCAAGCGTGGCCAACACATAGTTTAGGTGTCGCGGTAGTACTCACTGTTGATGGTGGCCTTCTTTTGTGCCGCTACTACTTTGCCACCTAGAGTAATACTACTACTACTTATCATGTTGATAAAACCTCGCGAACAGTACATCTATTTGACTAACGATTCTGTAGGGAGAAAAAGTTCACCAATATACAATCTCTAAGCTCAATATACCAAAACTTTTTGTTTAGTAGTTGGTACTGCTCAAGTTTATTTCTTGATGTACACATGATGTCCAAATTCTTCTTTCAATTCGGTTCAATTTATAAATTTCATTCAGTTCAGCGAGATGGAGATTGGGGCGCAGTGGAGTGTGGCCGTGTGTGTGGAGACGGCCCTCCGCAACGTCACCGGCCGGATCCCGCTCTTCAGTGTATGTTTTGTATGCTTTTTAGTTCACCTACTTAACAACTGCAAGTCCAATTTACTCCTTGTTTCCATGTTCTTCCTGTAGCACAACAGGTGTTATGCCTATATGGATCAAAAGAAGCATATGTTCTTTTCTATTCTTGTAAATGAAGATCCACTTTTGTTCTGTTTGAACTTGGCATAAAAATTAGTATTTGTTCTACTGTAAAAAACATAAAATGAAATGTCTTGGTGCATGATCGAAGGTGCATCTGGAAGCATCCCCATGTCAATTGCAAAGGTTTCCAGGATGTGGCATCCATACTTTTGGTTATGAACTAATGATGTATTAGTGCATAAACTAATGCAGCACATATGTTGTTTCTTTCGAGGCTACTCTAGATTAGAACAAGTTAAAAGTACTTAGTTTCTCAGTAGTCTGGTCCTCCTCACCAGATGTTATGTAGTACACATCTTTTTAATACAAACATTTTAAAAGTTTCTTTTTGAACTTCTCCCAATTAATATACCTGAACTTGATTATCTTTCTAACATGTACTTATACCAGCTTCATTAGATTTTGTGTTTGTGCTTGTAACACAATCAGTTCAGATCTCGATAGAACACAAGTTCAAGTTCGCTAGTATTTGTAAATGCTGGTAGCAGTACTAGTATTTACAAATTTGTAACCTAAGAACTAAGCTTGCATCTTGTTACTTCCATGGAAGCACTGACCCCGTAATTTTATTGGACCAACCACTAACCTGAGAATTAGACATGGTGCTCAGTGTATTCTCTCAATCTTGGTTGTTCTTGCAGTGCTTATAAGCTTGACATCTTTGATGAATCCAGCCTGAAGTGAAGCCTGTCGGTGAGCCGGGCGCTGGGCCAACCACTGTCGTCTGTCTACCTCCTTCCCTGGTCAGCCCATGCTCTTTTGCTCTTGACGCTTGAGCCGCCTGCAATTCTTTTCTCTGTTCAAAAATTCCCAAAGCATCAGTACTTTGTATCAGGATACACCATGTTATTTCTGCAAATTTCCATTATGCTTGTATGTCCAAAATGTGTACATTTACTGCTTTTGATTTGTTGTAGTGCAGAGAAGTTACCCTGTTGCGGGATGACCTGGAGACTCCTTCTCCATGTTGACACAATTGCGGGACCAACGTGCTACTGACCACGCAAGCTTTCTCAAGGAGCTCATGTCCAACGATACTGAAAGGAAAAATGGAGTGAAAGTGCTACTGCTCCAGTTTTGAACTTCTTATTCAGTCATGCTATTACTGAGTGAAAAATGGAGTGAAAGTGTATTGCAATTGATCTCTCTTAGACCCTGGCAATCCTCCATTTATCCTTTGTTTGCTTGTTTTTTGGTCTGCAATTCAAGAACTTTGACCTTCATAATTCGGTTTTTGGTTAATTTGTTATGCCCAATACAAACCATTAAATCTGAAGAGGCTTCTAATAGCAAGAAAATGTGCAGTCGGTGTGGTGTATATGTCATTCATGTATGAAAATGTGCAGTCGGTGTGGTGTATATGTTATTCATGTACATGTATTATATGTGTGAAAAAAATTCTGTATATGATGAGATGATTGCTACTTCTTCAAAGAAGGTATACATGACAGCTTGATGTGCGTGCAAGAATAAAAAATGGTTTGAATGAAAAATATTGATCAGTACGAATTAAAAACAAATGCAGTTTGAAAAATAAAAGATGGTTAGCTTTTGGTATTCTGTGACGTTGACGTCCAAGAAAACGTCCAAGTTCTGCAACTAATCCGTCCAGATGGGACAAGGAGATCAGTCCAACAGGCGCATCTCAAGTGACATGTCAGTGCGCTGCCCACCCGTCCCCATGCCTCTCCGCCGCACGTTGTGCCTTGCCGGCTTGCCATCAACCACCGGTGTGGCTCAGCCCTGTAGTGCTTCCACGATCACCACACGCAGCTTCCTTATCGTTGCCCTCGCCCTGCTCTCCTGCATATTGGCATTGTAAAAACACAACAAGTTCACAATTAAAAAATTTGTAAGTTCAACACGACATCCCAGATAAGTTTGAAAAAAAGCTCAAACAAAATGAAACCCAATGAAAATTCAAATGGTAAAAGTTCAAGTATCGTTGCAAGAAAATTGAGTTAAAAAAACAAACACACGAAATTTTTTCTTTTTGAAAAAATATCATTCAGTTCAATAATATAAACCATGCAAGTTCGGGGACTATGATACCCAAAAAACAGAGTGAAGTCTAGTATGTGAAAACATACTCAGTACAAACCCATACAAACATTAGTGCAAGTACTCTTTTCTCAAAACCATTCAAAATTACTCTGAAAAATACCTCAATACAAATGCATACATAGATCAGTACGACTACTCTGTTTTTCAGACGGAAAAATAGCACGATGAGCCTTACCGTATTAAAAATTAATCTTAAATGGTTGCAAATTTGAGAAAACGTTCAACATGACTAAGTTTTGTATTTTCGATAGCTTTCCAACGGTATATTATTTGCCCCATTTCGACAAACTATTAAAAAAATTGCGTTCGAAACCAATTTTCATCATATTCGAATTTGAATTTAAACTGTAAGGAATTAGAAAAAACTTTATATACGCAAAAGTTGCACAATTTCCATAGCTTTCCAACGCCGTATAATTTGCGCCAATCCGACAAACCGTTTGCAAAAATTCACGAAAATACTTTTCGCCCAGAATTTCACCGTTTTTCAAATTACTTTTAAATCATACAAAATTTGAAAAAACATTCTATATATGGAAGATGCGGATTTTCACCAGCTTTCCAACGCCATCTCATTTGCTCAATTCCGACAAACCGTTTGAAAATTAACTCCAAAATACGATTCACGTTTTCGGTTTAAAAAAATGGTTTTTTCAAAACTGCTTTAAACCATTTTTTTTTGCAAAAACAAATTATATGACGTAATGCAGATTTCAAGAGCTTTCCAACGATATATTACAAGCCCCGTTCCGACAAAAAAAATTAAAGAAATTTTTATTAACTAAAAAAGACGATCAGTTCAAGGAAATGACAGCATCAGTACAACTGCTCAAAGCCGTCAGTTCAAGTAGAGTAACAGAATAGCCCAGAGTATATATATAAATATATGTACGTATGTCACCCCACTTCGAGCCGGTGAGAGGGATTCATGCGTACGCATGTGCTCAAACTTAATTAGGTCTGAAATCTCACCATGATCGATCTACTATACAGTAACACGAACCAAAGAGGAAGAATCCACCCTGGTAACCTTTCTTGTTGTCGGTCAAATGATGGACGTTCACGCGGGCCCATGAATGTATAGGCTTGCGGCCGATAACCAAGCGAGTGAGAGTGTCCAAAGACAACCAATGCATGTGTGTGTCCCAGACATATTTATTGGGGTGCGTGATGCATGCATATGTTTGAATACCTAATGCACAACATTGATGTGGCGCATGCGTTGAAAATCACACAGTCCCCACACAAAACAAGAGGTTCATGACGCGTGCACTCCCCCCCCCCCCCACTTCGATCCGGTGGGATGGATTCATGCGTACACATGCGCTCAAAGTATATTATGTAATCTCACATCATGACCTATGCCGTAAGACAAACCAAAAATTAATCCCCTCCTAAGTCAAATTAACCTCTCTCGCTGTCGGTCAAAGTGATGGACCAAGCGGGCCCATAGATGGAAGCATCGCTGATAACTGCGTGAGTGAGTGCCAGAGGACAACCTCCATCGCTTGCATGTGTGCCAAACATATGTATGGAGGTGTGTAATTGTGATGTTTTGAATACCTAATGCACAACTTTGATGTGGCATCGGCCTCGAAATCCATAAAGTCCCCACACTGAGCGAGGTTCATGACGCGTAGTATATGATGGTACCATCCCCCCTTCGACGGGTACTATATACTCCTACCGTAACACAGCCCGAAAAAGAATCCTCCTTCTTCGTCAAACTATCCTCTCTCGTTGGGTCAAAGTGATGGACGACGACCTCGCGGGCCCACGGGTGGGAAGCGTCGCACATGAGTGAGCGTCCTATAGGACAACCATCGTCTGCATGTGGCCCAAAGAGGTGTTTGTGTGATGTTTGAATACCCAATGCACAACTTTGATGTGGCACCTTCCTCAAAAACCAAAAAGTCCCCATATAGAGCGAGGTTCATGACGCGTGGTATGTGCTGCCCCCCTTCGACAAGTACTATATACTCCTACCATAACACAAACCAAAAAGAATCATACTTGATGGTCAAATGAACCTCTCTCGTTGGGTCAAAGTGATGGAGGACAACCTCGCGAGCCCACAGATGGAAGTGTCGCACGTGAGTTCGTTCCTATAGGGCAACCACCGCCTGCATGGTGTTGTGTGATGTTTGAATACCAATGCACAACTTTGATGTGGCCCCTGCCTCGGGAACCGAAAAGTCCCCACATGGAGTGAGGTTCATGACACGTTAGTATATGTTGCCCCCCTCTTTGGTGCGTACTACATACTCCTACCGTACATACATAACACAAACCAAAAAAGAACCATCCTTGTAGGTCAAATTAACCTCTCTCTCGCTGTAGGTTCAAACTGATCGACGACGACTGCTACTTGTGAGCTGCGTTGGGATTTCCTCGAAGAGGAGAGGATGATGCAGTACAGTAGAGATAAGTATTTCCCTTAGTTATGAAACCAAGGTTATCAATCTAGTAGGAGAACCAAGCAACACTATATAAACAGCCCCTGCACACAAACGACAAATACTTGCAACCCAACGCATAGAGGGGTTGTCAATCCCTCAACTGCTATGAACAAGATTAAATTGTATAGGTTTTGATAGATAGATCTGACAAAAATACAAAATAAAATAAATAAAAGAAAATTGCAGCAAGGTATTTTTAGTTTTAATATATGATAAAAGATAGACCCGGGGGCCATAGTTTTCACTAGAGGCTTCTCTCGAGAAAATAGCATACGATGGGTAAACATATTACTGTTGGGCAATTGATAGAAAAGCAAATAATTATGACGATATCCAAGACAATGATCATACATAGGCATCACATCCGAGATTAGTAGATCGAAATGATTCTGCATCTACTACTATTACTCCACACATCGATCGCTATCCAGCATGCATCTAGTGTATTAAGTTCATGGAAAATGGAGTAATGCTTTAAGCAAGATGACATGATGTAGACAAAATAAACTCACATATGAATAAACCCCATCTTTTTACCCTTAATAGCAATGATACATACGTGTCATGTCCCCTTCTGTCACTAGGATTGAGCACCACAAGATCAAACCCATTACAAAGCACCTCTTCCCATGGCAACATAAATCAATCTAGTTGGCAAAACCAAACCAATAAATCAGAGAAGAAATACGAGGCTATATTAATGATGCATAAAAGAGTTCAGAGAAAACTCAAATAATATTCATGGATAGATCTGATCATAAACTCACAATTCATCGGATCCCAACAAACACACCGCAAAAAAGAATTACATCGGATAGAACTCCAAGAACATCAAGGAGAACATTGTATTGAAGAACATCGAGAGAGAAGAATCCATCTAGCTACTAACTATGGACCCATAGGTCTGTGGTAAACTACTCACGCATCATCGGAGGGGCAGCAAGGATGATGAAGAAACCCCTCCGTGATTGATTCCCCCTCCGGCAGAGTGCCAAAAAGGGTCCCCAGATGGGATCTCTCGAGAACAAAGGCTTGCGGCGGCGGAAAAAGTATTTTGTGGACTCCCTGGTAGGTTTTCTGATTTTTGGAAATTTATAGAGGCGGAGTTAGGTCAAACGGAGGCTTGTGGGCCCCACTAGGTACCAGGACACGCCCCAGGCCCCTGGCGCGCCCTGATGCCTAGTGGGCCACTGCTCCGTCTTCTTGTTCCTTCCCTAAGCTTCCAGGGTATCTTATTGCTAGAAAAAATCTCCAAAAAGTTTAGTGGCATTTGGACTTTGTTTGGTATTGATATTCTGCAAAGTAAAAAACAAGCAAAAAACAGCAACTGGCACTGGGCACTAAGTTAGTAGGTTAGTCCCAAAAAATGATATAAAGTTGCTTGTAAATGTATATAAAACATCCAAGATTGATACTATAATTGCATGGAACAATAAAAAATTATAGATAAGTTGGAGACGTGTCAACGACCTCGCGGGCCCACAGAGAGCGTCACACGTGAGTGTCATAGGACAACCACCGCGTACATGTTCCCCAAAGAGGTATTGTGTGATGTTTGATTACCCAATGCACAACTTTTATGTGGCACATGCTTCGCAAACCGGAAACTCACTACACAGAGGTTCACGACGCATAGCCACCCTCACTTCGAGTCGGTGGGAGGGACTCATGTGCACGCACGTGCCCGAACTTTGATATGGAATCTCACCATGATCCACACCATAACACATGCCAATATGAATCCACCTTTGGTCAAATGCCTCTTGTTGTCGGTGAAAACTGATAACCTTCATGGGCTAACGAATGGGCACATCGCTGATAACCGCACGAGGGAGTGTCCGAGGACCACCAATGCATGCATGTGGCCCGAACATGTATGTATGAAAGGGCTATGTAATGTTTTAAATAAATAATTCACGACTTTGATGTGGCACCTGCCTCACAAAACGATCAATCCCACACAGAGGCTCACAACTCATAGTATTATGCCGGAACCCTCCCCCCCCCCCCCACACACACATGGCACCACCACCGTCACTTCGAGGCATGTGAAACTTTTTCTGCAGTGAACATGTGACCAAAGGAGTGTCGTGTTAAATTTGAAAAAAAAATCAGAGATCATTCGGCCGTTTTTATACATTGATTGATTTCCTACGGATTTAATGTGCAAAAATCAGATTTGAGCTACATGTGCACCAAAATGGATTGCAAAATCATATGTGTGTCCCTGGGTGCATGTTTCCCCGTGCAAGAAATTTCCAAAGATTGAGAATCTTGTTTTTAAAATTCAGAAAATCCAAAACTTAGTTGAAATTCATGAAACTAATCGTGGTGTCATATGGACACCAATAGACTGTGATATTGTATTTTTTTGTCAAATTTGAGACAAGTTTTGATATAATCTTCTTACAAACTGGAGATCAACCAATATCACAAATGGATTATTTATTCAAACCGTGGGCGTTAGACCAACAATGTATACGTTCCATGCTTCGATTAAGCAATAAAGCGGCAGAATTAATCATCAAAAAAGAAAAACAATATACGTGCCGCCATGCGTCCCGTGTGCCGTGCGAGCAGGTGTGAGTTGATGGGACGCATGCGAGCAGTCCGGCGCGCAGGCAGGCCGGGAGGCGTGCGTACAAGTGTGTGAATTGACGGGAGGCTTGTTCGCTGCACAGTGTCACTGGGAGGCATGCGAGTAGCTGTGTGAAATGACGGTAGGCATGCCAACAGTCCGTTGCGCAGGCTCACCGGGAGGTGAGCCAGCCCTTTGACCGCCGCCTGCCTCGCTCCCACTGCTCCATATTAATTGCATGCCCGAGCCGCTGGTCATAATAGGCGGCCGCACCCCCCGTCCATGGTGGTCACCGACGTCTGGAGTGTATGAGGATGCCGCCGAAGTGCACCATCGGAGGGAGTGGCAACACCGGGGTTGGTGAAGCACCCACGCAACACGTGAAGCTGGGCACAATGGTTGTTGTCGCTGCCGACGAGGTCTCACGCGGGCAGCAACACGACCTTGACTTCGTCGGTGCCATCATGCCTCCCCAGCTGGAGCCGGAGGTCCACAGAAACTCCAGCAACGACTCCGACTCCAACGGAAAACTGGTTAGTCATCTATACCCATTTGTGTGGCAAACATATCATGTGTTTTCTCTGGTTACTCCTACCCCCCCCCCCTCATTTTTTTGGAATACAAATCCTATGTTTATGTTCCCTCAGTCCATGAAATCAGAGTAAGATCCGTTAGATCCGTGTAGTGTATTGATTGTTTGAATGGTATCCGTCTAGGTTTAGTGATTAATTATTTGTTCTGTACAAATGATTTTTGCTAATAATCTGACTAGGGTTAGAGTTCGTGCTAATAATTCATAGCCGGATCTTGAGAATTGATTTTGAATGTCCTACATATATGTTTGTGCCTTTTTTTCTTCCATATCTTGAGAATTGATTTTGAACGTCCTACATGTATGTTTGTGCCATTTTTTTCAGATTGGTATGTACATAGATGACGCTCCGACCAGTGGCACCGTGGGTTGTAGATCTCGCACCCGGCAGCACGGGCAGAAGCGGCCACGGTCCCCCTAGATCTGAGGAACCCGTAGAATCTCAGGCGGACTGCATCAGCGATCTCCCGAACGCCATCCTTGGGGAGATCATCTCCCTTCTCCCCACCACAGATGGTTGCCACACACAACTCCTCGCATCTCGATGGCTCACTCTGTGGCGTGCCGCGCCTCTTAATCTCGATTGTCGTCAGCTATCTATCGATGATGATTCTGAACTCCCCGGAGCCACCATCTCCTCCCACCAAAATGCCTCTACATCTCAGCATGCTACCTACTGGACATACCCTGCACGATGGATGCCTAGCTAACATCGGTCAATTCGAAAAAATCCAGCAGCTTGAGTTCTACCATGAGTACGAAAATAACATACCACTAACCGATGTATCTGTGCCATCACCACCGATGTCCATCTCGTGGTTTTCCTCCTCTCTCCACGCCGCTACCTTCGCCCAGTGCCATCTAGCAGACAATCTGGTACAAATGGTTCAACTCCCGCTGCTAAAAAAACTTGTGCTTATGGTGATGGTGATTGATCTATTGGAGGCCTCACTATACATCATCATCCACTCCAGCTGCCCTGCCCTGGAGCGCTTGGTGCATGTTTTTGGAATAGGAATCTGTATCCATTGTCTCAAAATAAAGTCGCCTCACCTTGTAAGCATCGGAATTCATTTTGAAGGACAGGAGCTCATCATCGAAGATGCCCCTTCACTTCAAAGGTTGCTCCTTGATTCTTGTTATGCACCTTCGCAAATAACGGTGGTCTCTGCGCCTAAACTGGAGACCTTGGGTGGAATTCGTGATCCATTTAAATGGTTCAAGATGGTGTTTGGCTCCACACTTATTGAGGTAATGTATATTATCCATGTACACTTTTTAAATCTGCATTTTTCATTTGTGCGCATAAGTTAAATATCATCTTGGAGCACACTTTTGGTGCTAATATTATGTTCTATGCTCAATGAAGAGCTTGTCCATGGATAGCCTATCAGTGGTGCTGGATTCTATCAAGACCTTATATATCAGTATGTGGTGTCTTGATCTGAACACGATTATTGGCTTGATTTGATGCTTTCCATGTCTGGAGAATTTGTATATAAAGGTGATGATTTCACGCACTTTGAAAGCCCATATATAATATACTAGAATTAACTATTCAGCTCATCGATCTTTTGACATACTCTATTTTAGACATTAACTATTTTCAATCTTCATGTCTATTTAGGTACTAACACATGGAGAAGAAGGTATAACCAATCGATGGCTGAAGAAGCACCAGGATTTTCTCAGATCTCATGACATTCGTTTGACGACAATAACGCTGGAAGGATCTGCATCCAACCATGCAAACACTAGCTTTGTCACATTCTTCATGTTGAATGTGAGGGCACTATTGTCCATGAGGATTAAGTTTTTTGACAAAAAAATCTCACAGGTGAACATGTTGAACATCATAAAAAGAAGTTTCAGGTGGACAAAAGGGCTTCTGAACATGCTCGGCTTCTATGGACAACAACTTGTCGTCATCATGGACCAGCACAATTTCTGTCCCAGGATCTTGATTTTATGGATCAGACCGATCCATTTGATTGTGACTGCCCAAAACTTTGGTGTAGTTAGATGTTATTGCCCTGTTCAATCTGGGTTTTGTCTAAACCTGATGAACAATTAATCCTCATGCTTTTGTATCGTTTGTAAGCTGGAGTTAGATATTGTTGCCCTTTTCAACTCAGCTTTGACCCATATTTTATTTCATACTAGGCCAATGGCTTACCATTTCTTTAATTAAGCATAAATATTATAAGCAATCACAACACACAGAAAGAACATCACTCTTGCGGGCTCCTTGAGATAATTGTTCATTATAGAACCCGCAAGTTCTTAGCGCCCACCAGCACCCACAAACTTATTTTCAGCTAGCACACCAAATGGGTTTAATTCTTAATAAGAAAAGCTGCATGGTAGTGACAGATTTGGATTCTGACATTTGGGACCCATGAGGAAAAAGCCTATCCAAGGTGGTGTCAACTCGACAGTAAACATTGAGAAACTTGGTTTTAAAATTACTGTAAATCCAAAACTCGCCTGAAAATCAGGAAACTTGGCATGGTGTTATGACATGGCACCAACATGCTATGGTAAAAAATTTGTCCAATTTGGGACAAGTTTTGGTATAAACTTCTTACAAACCGGAGCTTCTCTCAAGAAGCCTCATGGTTCCGAGAGGGAACTTGTCACCTCTGTGTGCGAAACGACATACGCTGTATCTTCCCGCCTTGATTTATATTACAGAGGCAACATGCAACTATAGGAGTGTCGTCCTAAAAACATGAAATTATTCAGGGTTCATTTTGCCTTTTTATACATTATTTGAGTTTTTGAGGCATTTTGGAATATACTTTGGTGTGTGCAAATGTCATGTGTGTACTAGCCACCTATGTAATTGGATGTTCAATTTGGTTACGGAATCAAGTCCTTATAAGTACATATATTTTTGTTCTGTATGCAATGACATCGCACACAGACCATACTGGGGAACCGTCGGTGATGAATTCATCAATCGCTGATAATTGTATACCAGCAAGCATTTGTCCACAACACACACAGCTTATTAGGAGAAATCGTCTGTGTTATTATCGGTCTTCGCACATATTTCTGATTACGAACCTGTTTGCCACGTATCACACACATCTTGTTAAGTTGAACCATTTATGATGTGTTGCATCATCACAAATAGTTCATCCGAGTGAATTGTATGCCGTCTGTCGCACACACCTTGATCAGCTCGACCGTTTCTGTTGTGTTGCCCAATTACAAACAGTTCATCCGAGTGAACTGTATGCCGCATATCGCACATACATTTATCTGGCCGACCATTTCTATTGTTATGCGCATCACAAACAATTCATTCGAGTGAATTGTATGCCAAGCATCGCAAACACAACTATAATCTGAATCATGTTCGATGTCTCCACCATCTCAAATGGTTCGTATCATTTTTTACGGTTTTCTTACAACACTGTTTGTGATTAGTGCATCACACACAGTTTCGTCGAAGGGTCTCTGATTGCAATGTCGCGTTAGCAGCATCCTGCAGTAGTGCTTGTTGTGATGAATTGAGTCTTTCCCTTTGAGGTTTCACTATATCGGATTGAATACTTTTTGGATTTGAGAACACTTGGTGTATGTCTTGCATGTGGATACCCGTGGTGACAATGGGGTGTTCTATTAATTCACTTGATATATGTTTTGGCAATCAACTTGCGGATTCCCACGGTGACATTGGGGTAATCTAGGCATAGAGGTTGATGCACGTTTTCGTCCTACTTTCTCCGGTAGAAACTTTGGGGCACTCTTTGAAGTTCTTTGTGTTGGATTGAATATTATGAATCTAAAGTTGTTTGATGCATATCATATAATTGGCTCACAGATACTTGTGGTGACATTGGAGTATCTAGGTGACATTAGAGTTGATTGATGCATATCATATGGTGTTATTTTAGTATGAACTCTAGGGTTGTTTGTGACACTTATAGGAATAGCTCAATAGATTGATCAGAAAGGATAAGTTTGAGGTAGTTTGCTACCTACAACAATTTCTTCTTATGTTCTCCGCTTGATAAGAACTTTGGAGTGATTCTTTGTCGCACGTTGAGGGATTGTTATATGATTCAATTATGTTAGCACTGTTGAGAGATTGCACTAGTGAAATTATGAACCCTAGGCCTTATTTCCAAGCATTGCGACACCGTTTTTACTCACTTTTGTCACTTGCTACCTTGCTATTTTTATATTTTCATATTACAAAAACCTGTCTACTATCCATACTACACTTGTATCACCATCTCTTCGCCAAACTAGTGCACCTATACAATTTGCCATTGTATTGGGTGTGTTGGGGACCCAAGAGATTTCTTGTATTTGATTGCAGGGTTGTTTGAGAGAGACCATCTTTATCCTACGCCTCCCACGGATTGATAAATCTTAGGTCATCCACTTGAGGGAAATTTGTTGCTGTCCTACAAAACTCTGCGCTTGGAGGCCCAACATGAGTCTACAAGAATAATTTGTGTAGTAGACATCAAGCTCTTTTCTGGCGTCATTGTTGGGGAGGTGAGTGCTTCAAGGTATATTTTTAGATCTTGCAATTTAATCTTTTAGTTTCTTTTTTGTCACTAGTTTGGTTTTATAAAAGAGAAAACTACAAAAAATGGAATTGAGGTTGCCTCAAATGCTTTATCTTTATAATGTCTTTCTTGAAAAATGTGGATCGGAAAATTGTGCCAAAGTGTTTGAAGAAGAATTCAATAAAATGTTTGGCATAAAATCCTTAAATGATAAGCATGATTGCAATGTTGTTAGTATGCTTTCTATGAATATCCATGATGCTAATGATATGCAAAGCCATAAGCTTGGGGATGCTATGTTTGATGAACATGATCTTTTTAGTCCCCCTAGTTTGATGATTAAATTTATTATGATGATTGCATGCCTACTATTTATGATGTTTATATTGATGAAAGTGGGTTTGGAAGAGTGTCAACTCTAGGTAATAATGATCCCACTATTTTGGAGGGTGTTGAATCTTATTGTAATAATTATTAAAGTGGATTTGGAGAGGTCATGACTTTACTTAATGATGATTCCACTATTTTGGAAGAGCTTTCAATTGATTATGATGACAAAGTTGCTATATATGATGATGGCATGTATGCTATAAAGAGTAATGATAATCATGCAAAAGTTATTTTAATTTTCAATTTGATTATGTGAACCAAGTATCGCATGATAGTTATTTTGTTGAGTTTGCTCCCACTATTATGAATGAGAAGAAAATTGCTTATGTGGAGAGTAACAAAATTTCTATGCTTGTGGATCACGAAAAGAATGCTCTATGTGAAAGTTATATTGTTGAATTTATTCATGATGCTACTGAAAATTATTATGAGAGAGGAACATATGCTTTTAGATATCTCAATAATATCAAGTTTTGCCGATGCAAAAGGGCCTTACAACCGCAATGTTGCTGATCCCTTGGATGCGTCTACCAACTCCTTGATCGCGCAGACCAAGGACGAAGCTAAACTCTAAGCAAGGGCTGGAGCCCGTGGCCTGCGAGCCATCCTCCCACAAACCAGGGATGTCCACTAATTTTGATTCTTGCCTGTAATCGCCCCTCTTCGGAGGCTGTAAAAAACTCTATTTTTTCAATGCAATGAAAAGTAAAAGTCTTTTGCGTTTTCTCAAAAACACAATCAAGTTTCCTCTCTATGTGTTGAAAGTTTTGAAGTCATGCTTGTTTTGCCTTCCTATGCTAGTTGATTCTTGCTCCTATAAATTATTTGCTCACAAAATCCCTATGCATAGGAAGTGGGATAGGCTTAAATGTGCTTGCCATGTGATTCATGATGCTCTTTTACATGTTTCAATATTCTTATGTGAGCATCATTAAAATCATCATGTCTAGCTACAAAGGCATTAAAGAAAAGAGCTTGTAGGGAGACAACCCAATATTTATACCTACTGTTTTTGGGTATTCACATGATTAAGCTACTGTAATAATCATGTTTTATAGCTTTTGTTTCAATAAAGTGCCAAGTAAAGTGATATGCCTCCGTCGTATCTACTTTTCCAAACACTTTTGCACTTGTTTTGGACTCTAATTTGCATGATTTGAGTGAAACTAACCCGGACTGACGCTGTTTTCAGCAGAACTACCATGGTGTTGTTTTTGTGCAGAAATAAAAGTTCTCGGAATTGGATGTAACTTTTTGGAGATTTTGTATGGAATATATAAAAAATACTGGAGCAAAGACCCATTGGAGGGGGGCCACCCTATGCCCATGAGGCACCAGGGCGTGCCCACCCCCTGGGGCACGTCCTGGTGGCTTGTGGGGCCCACGTGGCTCCGCTGACCCTAATCTCAACACCATAAGTTCCTATTTCCAGAGAAAAATAGGATAGGAAGTTTCATCATGTTTTACGATACGGAGCCGCCGCCACCTCCTGTTCTTCATCGGGACGCCAGATCTGGAGTCTGTTCAGGGCTCCGGAGAGGGGGATTCATCGCCATCGTCATCATCAACCATCCTCCATCACCAATTTCATGATGCTCACCACCGGGAGTGAGTAATTCCTTCGTAGGCTTGCTGGACGGTGATCGGTTGGATGAGATTTTTCACGTAATCAAATTAGTTTTGTTAGGGCTTGATCCCTAGTATCCACTATGTTCTGAGATTGATGTTGCTATGACTTTGCTATGCTTAATGCTTGTCACTAGGGCACGAGTGCCATGATTTCAGATCTGAACCCTTTATGTTTTCATGAATATATTTGTGTTCTTGATCCAACCATGCAAGTTATATGCACCTGCTACGTGTTATGATCCACATACCCCAAGGTGACAATAATTGGGATTTTTGTGCTGATTACCGTAGTTTGAGGAGTTCATGTATTCACTATGTGTTAATGCTTTGTTCCGGTTCTCTATTAAAAGGAGGCCTTAATATTCCTTAGTTTCCTTATGGACCCTGCTGCCACGGGAGGGTAGGACAAAAGATGTCATGCAAGTTCTTATCATAAGCACGTATGACTATATACGGAATACATGCCTACATTACATTGATGAATTGGAGCTAGTTCCATGTCGCCCTAGGTTATAACTGTTACATGATGAATGTTATCCAACGTTATCACCGATCCAATGCCTACGAGATTTTCACATATTGTCTTTTGCTAAGTTACTACTATTGCTGCTACTGTCACAATTGCTACAAAACTACTGCTACTAATGTTACCGTTACTGTTGCTACTATTACCGTTGTTGTCCAATTATCATACTATTGTGCTACTGATCACACTACTACAGATATTTAGTCTCCAGGAGTGGTTGAATTGACAACTCAACTGCTAATACTTGCAAATATTCTTTGGCTCCCCTTGCATCGAATCAATAAATTTGGGTTGAATACTCTATCCTCGAAAACTGTTGCGATCCCCTATACTTTGTGGGTTATCAAGACCTTTTACTGGCGTCGTTGCCGGGGAGCATAGCTCTATTTGTTGAGTCACTTAGGATTTATATCTGTTGATCACTATGAAGAATAGTAAGGATGATAGAACTATTTGTTGAGTCACTTAGGATTATTCCCTCTAAGACAAGGGTAGGTAAGGAACTGTTATCTAGCTCTACACTTGATTCGCCTTCTATTTTGAGTAAGCTTGCGACACCACCACCTGGTATTAACTCCAATATGTCGCAAGTAATTGATGATGCTACTTCTGCTATGAATGATGCTTATGATGATGCTAGTACTTTGCTTGATAAGACTGTGCCACTAGGTGAATTTCTTGATGAACAACTTGCTAAAGCTAAAGAATTTGAAGATGTTGAAATTACTGAAACTGATGAAGTTTTTGAAACTAAAAATTATGAAACACCTATTAGACCTATCTCTCCTAGATATGAATTGCCTAAGATACCTGAGGGTTATGTTATGGATGGAGAGGTAGCCAGGGATGCTTGTAAGGACAGAGATGATCTTAAGAAATTATTAGTCAAGTTGAAAGAAAAATCTTTGAATGCTAGAATGAAATATGATCCTAAGTTTGCTTTCACCTATCTTTATTACTGATAAGGATTATGAATTATCTGTCAATCCTGAGTTAATTACTTTGGTTGAATCTGATCCTTTCCATGGCTATGAAATTGAAATGGTTGTGGCACATCTTACTAAATTAAATGATATAGCCACCCTATTTGCTCATGAGGAAAAAAATTGCTATTACTATATTCTTAAGTTATTTCCTTTCTTGTTAAAGGGTGATGCTAAGATATGGTATAATACTCTTGCTCCTGGTTTTGTGTGTAGTCCCCAGGATATGATTTATTACTTCTCTGAAAAATATTTTCCTGCTCATATGAAACAAGCTACCTTACAGGAAATATTTAACTTTGTGCAAATTGAAGAAGAGAATCTCCCTCAAGCTTGGGGGAGGCTTCTCTAGTTACTTAATGCTTTGCCTGATCATCCTCTTCAGAAAAATGAAATACTTGATATCTTCTATAATGGACTAACCGATGCTTCTAGGGACTACCTAGATAGTTGTGTTCGTTGAGTTTTCAAGGAACGAACTATTGAACAAGCTGAGGAACTATTGAATAATATATTGAAGAATGATAATGATTGGACATTTCCTGAACCACCACCTAAACCCACTCTGAAGAAGAGGGGTATTTTATTTCTCAGTCCTGAAGATATGCAAGAAGCAAAGAAATGTATGAAGGAAAAAGGTATTAAATCTGAAGATGTTAAGAATTTACCGCCTATTGAAGAGATATATGGTCTTGACACACCACCAGTGGTAGAGGTAAATTCGCTTAGAAAGTTTGATGAAGGTGATATTCCTTATAACAAACCTCCTAGTCAATGCTTGTATGAATTTGACAATTACATTATTAAGCAAGATCATTTCAATGCGGATGTTATGAAACAATTGAAACAAAATGCCTACATGATTGATCGCTTGAGTGACTTGTTGTTTAGAATTGTTAATGATGTCAAAGGTGTAAGTAAACATGCTTCTATGGTCCAAACTCAGTTAGAACAAGTTGCTAAATCTCAAAGTGAATTGCTTAATGAAATGAATAACAATATAAATGATCATGTTGTTAGAGTAATGACTAGAAGAGGTAGAATGACTCAGGAGCCACTTTATCCTGAAGGTCACCCTAAAGAATTGAACAAGACTCTCAAAGAATTAATGTTTGATGAACCTAGTCCTTCTAAAAAGAAAAAGAAAAAGAAAAATGATAGGACTTTGCATACTTCTAGTGAACCTGAGGTGGAAAAGCCTTCTAAGAATGATAATGATGTTTCTATTTCTGATGCTGAAACACAATCTGGTAATGAACATTCACCTAGTGATAATGATAATGACAATGATGATGTTCATATAGATGCTCAACTAGATAATGATAAGGAACCAGATAATGATGTTGAAATAGAACCTGCTGTTGATCTTGATAATCCACCTCCTAAAAACAAACATTATGATTAAAGAGACTTTGTTGCTAGAAAACATGGTAAAGAAAGAGAACCATGGGTTCAGAAACCCATGCCCTTTCCTCCTAAACCCTCTAAGAATAAGGATGAGGAAGAATTTGAATACTTTGCTGAAATGCTTAGGACAGTCTTTTTACATACCCGTTTAACTAATATTTTAAAGATGTCCCTTTATGCTAAATAGAGAGGCGATTTCCTATGCATGGTGGTAGCTACGCACGCATGGCCAAGCTACGCACCCTTTGGCATAAGTGCATTTATATATATATATATATATATATATATATATATATATATATATATATATATATATATATATATATATATATATGAGTTGTCGGGTTTCTAATGGCATTGACACAAGTGCATTTTTGCCTTTTTTTCTCACTTCTCTTTGCCTTTTTATTACCTTTTTGACACAAGTGCCTTTTCATTGTGTAGAAAGGGCCTTATCACTTCTCTCAGTCTTTCTGCTTGCCTTTTCAGCATAATTGTATGTTTGCTTGTGTGGCTGGTCCAAAGTCACGATATTTTCGTTATAGAGTTATTTTTCATAGTCCAAAATAATTTACCAAAATAATTAGAGATAAAATTTGGGGCTGTGCGTAGCTACCACCATGGGTAGCAAATTCTTTTCGATGCTAAATACATGAAAGATATTAGCACTAATAAAAGAAAAATACTTGAAGCTGAAATCTCCACCATGCTTGCTAATTATTCTTTTAAGAATGGAGTAACTAAAAAAGTAGGACATCTAGGAATACCAACTATACCATGCTCCATCAAAAGAAACTATGTCAAAATTGCTTTATGTGATTTAGGAGCTGGTGTTAGTGTTATGCCTTTCTCTTTATATAAAAGACTTGATTTGAATAAACTCACACCCACCGAAATATCAATGCAAATGGCTGACAAATCAACTGCCATACCTATCGGTGTTTGTGAGGATGTGCCCGTTGTGGTTGCAAATGTTACTATCTTAACAGACTTTGTTATACTTGATATGCCCGAGGACGACAACATGTCGATTATCATTGGTAGACCCTTTTTGAATACTGCAGGGGCTGTTATGGATTGCAACAAAAGCAAGGTCACTTTTCATATTAATGGTAATGAACATACAATGCACTTTCCAAAGAAACAATTTCAAGTAAATGGCATTCATGTTATTGAAAAGACTCCGACAATCACTATTGGAAGCTTTCAAATTCCTCTCCCTACTATTAAAAAGAAATACGAAACACTTATTGTTGGGGAGATGCATATCCCGATTGAGGTAACCTAGTGTTATACGAAGATTCTTCGGTTTCATGTTAATCGAAACTAGTTTGTTAATAAGACTTGATCAACCTTATTAATGGATTCTTTTTTAGAGGCATGTGGTCGATGAATTTAGTAAGCACAACCTTCTGTACCCACTTTTTGTTTTCTGTTATTTTTAGTTAAATGCAATAAAATGCCATGATTATACTATTTTCTGAATTATCCGTGCAATAAAAAAGTGCCCAGAGATGAAATGTTCAAAATGACCTGAAATTTTTACATGATTTTTTATAGAATATTTAAGAATTTTTGGCACTGAAACATCCCAGGGGGATGCCCCAGGTTCCCACGAGGCACCAGGGTGCGCCCTGGTGGCTTGTGGGCCCCACAGGGACCCCCTCACTTATTCCTTTAGCCCACATCGTCTCTTACCTCTAGCAAAAATTCCTGGTAGCTCTCTCTCTCTCTCGTGTTCTTGCTCCCAAACCTGAGATTTTCGATCGCTTTGCTCGAAGCTCCATTTTCGAAACTGTTTTGGGGGGTTGCTACTTGGTATGTGACTCCTCCATTGCTCCAATTAGTTTTTGCTTTAGTGGATTATATTTCGCATAATTAGCTGCTCTTGGTGCTACTGAAAATGAGCTTGCATGTTGGATTCTTTGAGTTCCAAGTAGTTTGAATGCTTGATATAGCCTCTAGACATCCATAGGAGTAGTTGCTATCAATCTTGTGAAGTTTTGCTGATTCATTTTGTGGCCCAAAATTTTCAGAAATTTGTTCATAGGAGAAATGAATATCTTCAGGAGGAGTTCCTCGAAACGAAACGCCAAGGGAGTACTCCCTCCGGTCCTTTTTACTCTACATATTAGATTTCTATCAAGTCAAACTTTGCAAAGTTTGACCAAATTTATATTAAAAAATATCAACAACTATAATACCGAATATATATACTATGAAACTAAATTTCATAATGAATCTAAAAATATTGATTTGGCATTGTGAATGTTGACACTTTTTTGTATACGTTTGGTCAAAGTAGAGATACTTTGACTTTAGACAAAACTTATATGCAGACTAAAAAGGACCGGGGGGAGTACTTGGGGACTCCTTGGACAGTGACCTCAACATTCCAAGCAGGAGGGAGGTCCGGCCGTGCGAATGGCCGCACATTGCCTTCATGTACGAAGTCAGATTCTACCAAGAGTTCACGCAATTCGTTGCTAATGCCGGGTTGACCGACTTCCTCGCAGATGAGTGTGACCAACACCAAATCCTTATGAATTCCTTTGTGCAAATATTTCATTTCCTGAATAGGCTCGAACCACCTGAGGTACACTTTGATTTATATGCTGAACATCACCAGATACCGCTTGCTGAATTCTATGAGACATGCTTGATTCCCTTCAATGGGGAAATAAGAGAGCCTCGGCCGGAGGAGTTTGAGGGCTTCCTCCACACTTTAACTGTGGGTGAGGAACGGGGCGTGTCGCACGCCCGAGCCACTAGCTTGCAATTTCCTGTTGTACACTACTTTGCCTTATTCATAGGGAAATACTTGGCTGCTAGAGAGCAAGGTGGCGCACTATGTGCTCCTGACCTCGCAATTTAATGTCGTGCACTTCATATTGACAACACTTATAACCTTGGCGCTATCATTGCATGCCGCCTTCATACTAACAGGACTAAGGGTAAAATCCATGGTGGTATCTATGCTACTTGTCTAGCGAGACATTTAAATGTTCAGATACGCCCTCATGATTACTTGTTGCCTAGAGTTTACCTAGATCACCAGTCGATGGAGGACCACCACTTTATTGATGCTCCTGAGCCTCCTAACCACATTTGTTATAACTTGGTTTTTAGTGAGGATATTGGTGATATTATTCTGTTGCCCGCACCTGCTTTGTTTGGCTCTCATGCCAGGAACGGATACACCGTCCTACTAGAGGACATCGTTGCTTACCGGAACACGTTGGCAGCGGCAGAGGATGAGGTCCAGGAGTAGGATGCTCAGGTGCCGCCGCCTCAGCACTTTCATATGGGACCGGATGGCTGCTACGGATGGTGATTAAAAAGCTAGGCAGAAGCCTAAGCTTGGGGGAGTACATTTTCTCGCCGACATTACATTCATTTTCACACACTTCATTCCAGTTGTCGGTGTTCATCCTTATTCATTGTATAATCCACGTTAGTTCTATTTTCTCTCTTTCTTCTTGTGTGTTTGAAAAACTTTGATAAAATCCAAAAATATTTGTCATTTCTTTTCAGTTTTTCTTTCTAGTTTAAATTAGTTGTAGTATTAAAAGAAAACCCAAAAAGATTTCTCGTTTCTTCTTTTGCTTGTTGGGACCTTTCCCGTGTAAATATTTTTCTCTTTTTGTTTTTCCCTTGTTAATTTGTTTCCTTCAAGAAAAACTAAAAACTACATAAATATTTCAGTGTGTTTCTCTGAAATTCTTTTCTTTTGTTGAGTCGTACTAAGGAGAAGACCATGATGAAAATATTGAAGTGGCTCTCATATGCATTATTGTTGATCTAACAAAGAGCCATATTACTTTGTCTTCTCCTATGAATAAAATGTTTGCATATTCTAGCTTAGTCCATGGCACTCTTGCACTATTATTATTTTCATATCATTCGGTCGTGCAAGTGAAAGGCAATAATGACGATAATTTGATGAAGTGACTGTGGCAAGGAAAGGCGGGTATGAACTCAACTTTTTTTGTTTTTGTAAATAAGTTTAACTCAGTATCCATGATTCAGCATATTATGATTAAACATGTTTATGATCACAATTAGAGATTATAGTTGTTCATGCCATGCTTAAGTGGCTAGGAGTGGATAATGATTTATCCTGGGTATCAACATGCATTAAAATGGTTATGATGTAGTATGATGATATGGTATCCTCCTCTGAATGTTTCAAGTGTCCTGACTTGGCACATGTTCACACATGTAGTTGATTCAAAGCCAACATAGCCTCCACGATATTTGTGTTCATGGTGTTTATATCCTACTCATGCTAGTATTCAATGTTAATTATTCACAACGCATGTTTATGACCATTTTCGCTCTCTAGTTGGTCGCTTCTCAACCTATTTGCTAGCATTCGCCTGTACTAAGCGGGAATACTACTTGTGCATCCAAATCCTTAAACCAAAGTTATTCCATATGAGTCCACTATATCTACCTATAAGTGGTATTACCGTGTCGTTCTAAGTAAATTTGCATGTGCCACCTCTAAATATTCAAATGAACATCTGTTTTGTGTGCCCGTACCGCTCATGAAGCGACACGGAGTGGTCAGTATCTTCCATGCTAAGCGGGTTATTCTCACAATGAGTGTTTATTCACTTGTCCTTGCACGAGAGGGGCTGGTAATCGGGATGCCCAGTCCCATGTTTAAAATTGCAAAATAATAAAACAAACTCCCCCGGAAAGTTGTTGGTATGGAGAACACCAGAGGATTCGGCTAGCCATTGCTTGTGTTTGTTGGTGGAGGGGGGTAAACTTTACTTTACCGCTTGGGAACCGCCGCTAATTTGTTTAGCATGGAAGATATTGAAAACACTCGGTCGTGATGTCGACAGGAAAGGTATACCGCCCAAAATTATATTTACCTCTGATTTAAGCTTTGAGCTCTGGCACCTCTGCAAATCCTTGCTTCCCTTTGTGAAGGGCTTATCTATTTAATTTTATGTTATTTTAGTTTTATTGTGGAGTCATCACCTTCTCAAACAAGCGCTAGTCCTGAGAGCACTATTGTCATTCTCATGCATTGTTTATATTTAATGTTGTGTGCATCATGACTGGATCTCTTTTACCATGAATTACAATGTTTAGTCGCTGCTTGAACTTTGGAGGTGCACTGAATTTATGTTTTGTGGTCTCAGAAAGGGCTAGCAAGATAACATGTTGTCATATTATATCATGATTGTTTTGACAAAGTGTTGGCATTTGAGATATTTTATTATTACTCACTAGTTGATTATGCCATTGGTATGAGTGAATATAGTTTCTAAGAGTTATCATTTGCATGGTTAGTTATAATCTTTGCTGAAACCCTAGGTATTATTTAAGCATATATGTAAGTGCATCTAGTGCCCCTTGGTGATTTTGGTGTAATGAAGACTTATAGGTTAAGGGACTAATGTGTTTGTGAGTGTACACAGGTTATATAAGTCTCTGAGGAGTTTGATAAATCCGACAAATGTCGACCCCTAAAAATGAATATCCTCATTTGAAGATTATGGTTTTCTTGAAGACTTTGAAAATGAGGAAATTGGTGTGACCTTGAAGACATTGATATTGATGCGAGGATTATGAAGCGTGAAGACTTTTGTTTTCGTAGTTTCATTTTCTCTTTCTTGAGTCATAGGAAACACCGTACTGTTAAAGGGGGTCGAGGTAAAACTAAGGAAAAGTTTCCAAGTCATGCTCATCTCAAAGCCTACACATACCCAATCCTTCGAGTGAAGCCTTTGGAAATCTCATAAAGTTCAGTCAATTTCTTTAGTGACAGAGACGAAGATCTTCTCCTCTCTGAGGAATTTGTTCTGACTGAGGAGTTAGGAATTCGCCAGTACGGATTGCCTACAAGTGAGGAACATGATAGCCCTCAGGAATTTGAGAGCTCAAATTTTCGACCGTTGCTGTGCTATGCGCCAGCTGTCCCAAATATCTTATCCACCTAACGGTCATATCATTGAAGGGCATTTATGTCTTATCATGTCGGGCTGCTCCCCGGCTATAAATAGCCCCCCCCCTCAACCACTAGCTGGTTGGCTGCTCCGAGAGAAACTGACAATTGTCATTTAGAGCATCCCATCCTCCGAGAACTTTGAGAGAAAATCATCAATGAGGAAAACCCAAAACCCAAACACCTACAACCCAAAGTGATTGAGCATCACTGAAGAGATTGTTCCTGTGTGGAACCGATGCTTGTTACCTTTGAAGACTGTGCATCTTCCAGACGGTTAGGCGTCATGGTCTAGAGCATCCAAGAGGAATTGTGGATCGCCGGGTGACCTAGCCTGTGAAGGTTTGGAAGTCACCTGAAGACTTACCACGAGCGATTGGGCGAGGTCTGTGTGACCTTAGCTCAAGGAGAATACAGTAAGGACTGTGTGTCCTGGGACTGTGTGTCCTTTGGTTTAAATACCAAGCTGCTCCAACCAGACGTACAACTGTCACAACAGTTGGAACTGGTCTACCAAATCATTGTCTTCACCGAGCTACTGGTTCTATTTCCTCAACCCTTTCATTTCCTCACTCATGTGTTGATGAAATTGATCGTTACTGTTTGAAGACTTTGACTGAAGACTTTCTCAATTTCCTCAATCCTATTTCTTCTGTCATCTTGTCTTCTGCCTGCTTATCCTGTTTACACACTACCTGTTCTCTGTGTATGTTTCATTTCATCATGATAACTATGCTACTGTCTTGTTATGCATGCACCTGAGTACTTATTCCGCTGCTTGTAGTTCGTCACTTAGCAAATTCCTCAAGTAGTATTTCCTCAGTGACGAATTTGTAAAAATCGCCTATTCACCCCCCCTCTAGTCGATATAACGCACTTTCAATTGGTATCAGAGCAAGGTACTCCCTTGTTCTGTGTGATTTTGGTTTAACCACCTGGAGTTTTAGTTATGTCGACTGCAGGTACGATCAAGGTCTCGGCTGGGTGTCCTACCTTCGATGGGACAGACTACCCCTACTGGAAGAACAAGATGCGCATGCATCTTGAGGCAATTGACAACGATCTCTGGTACATTGTGGAAAATGGCGTTCCCTCCGTCACTCCTTCCGTGAACAGTGCTAATGTGAAGAGATTCAAGCAACTCGACTCTCAAGCGAAGAATATCATATGTGGCCATCTGAGCAAAGGACACTACGGCAGAGTGAGTGCTTTGGAGTCGGCAAAGCTTATCTGGGACAGGCTGTCCAAGGTCAACGAAGGAATCTCAACCCAATGTGATTCTCGAGCTGACGTTCTTCGCAATCTCTTCAACCGCTTCAAAAGACTCAACAACAAAAATGTTCAGCAAACCTTTGATCGCCTCACTGACATCTCAAATGAGCTTCAAGCACTTGGTGCCACTGACATCACCAACCATGAGGTGGTGAAGAAATTGCTGAGATCACTTGATTCCTCATTCGATACACTGGCACTGATGATTCAAGAACATGGAGACTACAAGTCACTAGATCCTGCTGATATCCTTGAGAGGCTAAACACTCATGAATTCCAACAAGCCGAGAAGACATATCTCTATGGGCCAAGCTATGGAAGATCACGCACACTGAAGGCCAAGGCAGTTTCCTCATCTGAAGGAGAAGATTCTAATAGCAGCCTTGGTTACCCTGAAGAACTAAGCCAGGAGCTAGCAATGCTCGTGAGGAAATTCCAGAAGTTCTCAAGGCATGGTCGCTTTGGAAAATCTTCAAGAGGTGATGACTTGAAATCAGATTCCTCATCCCGCGATTACAAGAAGAGGACTTGCCACAAATGCAAGAAACCTGGTCACTACATAACTGATTGTCCTCAATGGGCAAAGGAATCAAAGAAGAAGAAGTACAAGGATGACAGTTCAGACGACTCAAATAAAAAGAAGAAATCTTCAAAGTCCTCATCGTCAAAACCTTCAAAGACTTCATCTCACAAGAAGAGCAGTTCCAAAAAGGCTCGGGCATTCATTGGCAAGGAAATGGATTCTGAAGCTGAATCTGAGGAAAATGAGGAAGAGGAGGAATCTGAGGAGTCAGACTCCGGTGTGGCGAGCCTAGCTCTCGCTACTGCTTTCGTCAGCAAGTCCATCTTCAACACTGAGGAAAATGGCTTCCCCAACACTGCTGACGATGGCGACGATGACTACGCTCCCACCTATTGCTTCATGGCAAAAGGTGCCAAGGTACTCAAATATCCCTCCTCTGAATCAAGTGAGGATGAATCTGATGAAAATCTCAAACCTAGGTATTCCAAACTTGCTAATATTGCCATAAAACAACAAAAGGCCTTGGAAAAGGTTCAAAATCTGCTAGACAAAAGCGATGACCTATTAGGTGAGGAAATGAGTCGAACTCAAATTCTGACTGATAGTTTTCAACGACTATAGTCTAAATTTGATAATCTTCAAGGTCATCATGAAACACTCTTAGCCGATCATGAGAAGATTTCTTATGAATTTCTTCAGAGAAAGAAAGATCTTGAGAAGCTAAGGGTGAGTCATGAAGATCTTCAGAAGGAAAATGATTCATTACTTGCTCAACAGATCAGTTCCGCTCAGGAAGAATTTATTCCACCATGTTTGAAATGCATTGAACATGAATCTGCTAATTCTTCTCCTGATAGTTCAAATGCTACTATTACTGCAAATTCTTTAACTATCTTTGTGGTCGCAAATTCCTCATCTGAGGATACCACAAGTATCACTGACAAAAATGCAGGGTTAAAGGAATTGTATGTGACAGGCATGTACAAAAGCCTCAAAGGGCATTAGACTCTTTGTGATGTGCTCAAAAAGCAGATCTTGAACAGGAACCCTAGGAAAGAGGGTATTGCCTTTGAGAGGAAACTCAACGCTGATGGAACCTACTGGAAACCTGAGCAGTATCCCAAAACCACATGGGTTGCTGCAAAAGGACCTCCCGTAGATCCATCCACTTTATCTGGCTTTACATGTGAATCCTCATATTCATCTGATGAGTCATTTGACTCCAACTATAAACTGTTCAAGAATCAGAATGGTGAGGTATTTGCTAGATATGTTAGAACTAACTGCAGGAACGGTCCTCCTATGAAGAAAATTTGGGTTCCCAAAAGGTGCCTTGAAAGTCTTCAGGTGAATGTCCTCATGACACCACCTGTGAAGAATAGGAACCCCAGATCAAATTCCTCATATGGACCAAATTCTTCATATGGATCAAATTCCTCATATGGATCCAAGTCCTCATATGGATCAAATTCCTCATGTGAGCATCATCGTGCTAATTCTTCTGTTTCGCAGGGAAAATCTAAGGCTTATGAATATGTGCATTATTCTTCAAATCATTATGTTCATAAGTCCTTGAAGAATTTCTCTGCTTATTCATATGCATACTCTAACCCCTCTTCTGTGAAACGAAGTGCACTGGCTTCAATGCCACCTTTCCCTTATGGAGCTCGCGGAATGATGAACTCTTTGCCACCCCTCCAGATGTGGATGGTGAAGAAAAAGAGCTAATCTCTTATGCAGGGTCAGGTCTCCAGACAAACTTGAACGTCTGATGAATTTGCTGGAGACCTGAGAATGCTTGAAAGGACGCAAGCTAATCATGAAGAAATGATTTACTCATTTCTCACGTCCGCATACTGCTATATCTATTGCACTATTTGATGAAATTCTATCTGATGGATTTGATGTCATATTCTTCACTCTGAAGTATATGAGTTCGTAAGTTGCACTAATTCATCTGCAAGATGAATCACCCAAAGCTACTAAGTGGGTCCTCGATAGTGGATGTACAAATCACATGATCAGTGACAAGAGCTTACTGACGGACTCTGCTTTATCTCCATCGCATCTGAGGCATATCACCTACGCTGACAAAGGCAAAAGCAATGTATTGGGTCTAGGTAGGGTTGCAATCTCAAAGGACCGACACATGGACAAAGTCATGCTTGTCGAGTCCCTCGGATTCAACCTCATGTCTGTCTCAATGCTTTGTGATCTTGATATGGTTGTCGTCTTTGGCAAATATCGCTGCTTAGTGCTCATGGAATCTGACAATTTCCAAGTCTTCGAAGGCTTTAGGAGAGGAGACTTGTATATTGTTGATTTCTCTGTAGGACCATAGCCTGCCACATGTCTACTTGCAAAAGCTTCAGAAGGCTGGCTATGGCATCGTCGACTCAGTCATGCTGGCATGAGGAACTTGCACACACTCGCGAAGAAGAAGCATGTCATTGGCATTGAGGGTGTCAAATTCCTCAAAGATCATCTTTGCGGGGCTTGTGAGGCTGGAAAGATCACCAGATCCAAGCACCCCTCGAAGACTATCATGACTACCACACGTCCTTTTGAATTGCTTCACATGGATCTCTTTGGCCCGACTCATTATGCCACTCTAACAAATGTTGCATCTCTATATGGCTTTGTTATTGTTGATGATTATTCTCGTTACACCAGGGTGCACATCATCACTTACAAAACTGAAGTGCGGGAAGTCTTCAGACGATTTTCCTCAAGGGCCTCGACGAATTTCGGTGTGAAGATCAAGCATATCCAGAGTGATAATGGGACCGAGTTCAAGAATACTGGTCTTGATGACTATCTTGATGAACTTGGTATTACTCATGAGTTATCTGCCCCATACACTCCTCAGCAGAATGGCGTGGTGGAGCGCAAGAACAGGACTCTTGTTGAGATGGCTTGCACTATGCTTGATGAATACAAGACGCCTCGTCGCTTCTGGCCTGAGGCTGTTGATACTGCTTGCCACATCATTAACAGGGTATATCTTCACAAATTCTTCAAGAAGACCTCATGTGAACTCCTCACTAACAAGAAACCCAATGTGAGTTATTTCAAAGTCTTCGGTGCTAAATGCTGGATTAGAGATCCTCATCACAATTCAAAATTGGCACCGAAAGCACATGAGGGTTTTATGCTTGGTTACGGAAAGGACTCGCATACCTACAGAGTCTTCAACACTTACCACAACAAGGTTGTTGAAACTGTAGATGTGTGGTTCGATGAAACTAATGGCTCGCAAAGAGAGCACCTACCTCCTGTGCTAGATGAAATGTCTCCCGAGGAATCCATCAAGTTAAAGGCTATTGAGGATGTCATACCCACTGAAGAATCTCCTGAAGAAGTGATTCCAGAACATGAAGAAAATCATGCTGGTGCAACTAAAGAAAATGCTCAGCCCAATCAAAGTCGTCAACCTGCTCATCCTCGCGTTGCAAATGAAGTGCAGATTGAGAAAATCATCGACGACATCGACGCACCAGGTCCTCTCACACGCTCAAAAGCTTGACATTTGTCTAACTTTTGTGGGCACTTTGCTTTTGTCTCTATCACAGAGCCCACCAAAGTTGATGAGGCATTTCTTGAGCCTGAGTGGATTCAAGCTATGCAAGAGAAATTACATCAATTCGAGCTCAACAATGTGTGGGAACTTGTCAAGCGACCAGACCCTCGCAAGCACAATATCATCGGTACCAAGTGGATCTACCGCAACAAGCAAGATGAAAATGGCCTAGTGGTGAGGAACAAGGCTCGTCTAGTAGCTCAAGTCTACACATAGGTTGAAGGAATTGATTTCGATGAAACTTTTGCACCTGTTGCTAGACTTGAGTCTATTCGCATATTGCTTGCTTATGCTAACCATCATAATATCATCTTATATCAAATGGATGTGAAAAGTGCATTCCTCAATGGTAAGCTTTAGGAAGAAGTATATGTGGCTCAACCCCCAGGTTTTGAAGATCCTAAGCATCCTGACAAAGTCTTTAGACTCAACAAGGCCCTCTATGGCCTCAAGCAGGCCCCTCGGGCGTGGTATGATACACTGAAGGAATTCCTCATGAAGAAAGGCTTCAAACCCGGTTCACTTGATCCAACTCTTTTCACCAAAACATATGATGATGAATTATTCGTGTGCTAAATATATGTTGATGATATTATCTTTGGCTGTACTAACCAACATTACAGTGACGAATTTGCCTATATGATGAGTGAGGAATATCAAATGTCCATGATGGGAGAATTGAAATTCTTCTTAGGTCTCCAAATTTGTCAACAACGCAACGGCATCTTCATATCTCAAGAGAAATACCTCAAGGACGTTCTGAGGAAATTCGGTATGCAAGATTGCAAAGGCGTCAAAATCCCTATGCCCACAAATGGCCATATATGCACCGATGAAAATGGTAAAGACTTTGATCAAAAGGTATATGATGTCTACTACACAAATTGTTCTTGTAGACTTGTGTTGGGCCTCCAAGTGCAGAGTTTTGTAGGACAGTAGCAATTTTCCCTCAAGTGGATGACCTAAGGTTTATCAATCCGTGGGAGGTGTAGGATGAAGATGGTCTCTCTCAAACAACCCGACAACCAAATAATAAAAAGTCTCTTGTGTCCCCAACACACCAAATACAATGGTAATTTGTATAGGTGCACTAGTTCGGCGAAGAGAGGGTGATACAAGCGTATTAATGATAGTAGATATTGATTTTTGTAATAGGAACAATAAAAAACAGCAAGGTAGCAATTGATAAAACGGAGCACAAACGGTATTGCAATGCTTGAAAATGAGGCCTAGGGTCCGTACTTTCGCTAGTGCAATCTCTCAACAATGCTAATCTAATTGGATCACATAACCATCCCTCAACGTGCAACGAAGAATCACTCCAAAGTTCTTATCTAGTGGAGAATATAAGAAGAACTTGCTTGTAGCTATTCTTTCCGATCGATCTATCCAAGAGTTCATACTAAAATAACACCAAGTTATTCTTTCGGATCGATCTATCAAGAGTTCGTACTAAAATAACACTAAGTTATTCTTTTCGATCGATCTATCAAGAGTTCGTACTAAAATAACACCAAAGCAAATTCAGATTCATAATACTCAATCCAACACAAAGAACCTCAAAGAGTGCCCCAAGATTTCTACCGGAGAAACAAGGACGAAAACGTGCATCAACCCCTATGCATAGATTACCCCAATGTCACCTCGGGAATCCGCGAGTTGAGTGCCAAGACATAGATCAAGTGCTCTCAAATCCATAAAAGTATTCAATCCGATAAAATGAAATCTCAAAGGGAAAACTCAATTCATCACAACAAGATAGAGAGGGGAAAACACCATATGATCCAACTATATTAACAAAGCCCGCGATACATCAAGATCGTGCCATCTCAAGAACGAGAGAGAGAGAGATTAAACACATAGCTACTGGTACAAACCCTCAGCCCCGAGGGTGGACTACTCCCTCCTCATCATGGTGGCCGCCGGGATGATGAAGATGGCCACCGGTGATGATTTCCCCCTCCGGCAGGGTGCCAAAACGGGGTCTAGATTGGTTTTTCGTGGCTACAGAGGCTTGCGGCGGCGGAACTTCTGATCTAGGTTTACCACTGATGGTTTCTCTATTTATAGGAATTTTTGGCATTGGTTTCACGCTAAGATGGGCCTCGAGGTGAGCACAACCCACCCGGGCACGGGCAAGGGCCCACGCACGCCCCGGTGTCTTGTGCCCTACTCCTTCACCTTTTGGTCCTTCCACGAAGCTTCGGGGGTCTCTTTCGTTCCAAAAAAATCATCAAAAAGTTTTAGCTCATTTGGAGAACTTTCATTTCTGCACAAAAAACAACACCATGGTAGTTCTGCTGAAAACAGCATCAGTCCGGGTTAGTTCCATGCAAATCATACCAAAACCAAATAAAATTGTTGTAAACATGGCATGAATACTTCATAAATTATAGATACGTTGGAGACGTATCAACATCCCCAAGCTTAATTCCTACTCGTCCTCGAGTAGGTAAATGATAAAAGAAATAATTTATGAAGTGTGAATGCTAGCAAAGTGCATAAGTTTGATCAATGATAATTTCAATCACTTTTCCTAGCATCATAACATCAACTCTTTCTCATGAAACTTATTATGATAAAGTAGCAATTGAAAATGGAATTTTTGTTGTGGAAAGCTACCTATCATATTCATCATATAATCTTTCTTTTGTAGCATGGACATTTGGACTTGAATGATTCAAAGCAATAGTCTATAATTTGACATGAGGACATCAATACTCAAGCATATCAACAAGCAACCATGTCTTTCAAAATATCAACACTAAAGAAAGTTATCCCTAGCCCATCATGCTCAATCATTGATCCATTCATGAGACACACTCGAATATTAGCTACATCCAATGCTCAAGTACGATCATAGTGCCCCTTAGTTGGTGCTTTTATAAGAGAAGATGGAGACTCAAATAATTTTTTTTTGCATAAAGTAAATTGATAGGCCCTTCGCAGAGGGAAGTAGGGATTTGTAGAGGTGCCAGAGCTCAAAGCTTAAATTGAGAGATAAAAATTTTGAGAGGCATACTTTTCCCGTCAACAAAAACGACCGAGTAATTCCCAACACTTTCCATGCTAGATATATCATAGGCGGTTCCCAAACAGAAAATAAAGTTTATTCCTTTTTCCACCATTCTTTCATGATCCATGGCTAGCCGTATCCACGGGTGCCCTCCATACCAACACTTTCCAAGGAATTTATTATTTGACAACATAAAGTAAATTCATTTTAAATTTCGGGACTGGGCATCCCTAATACCTTTGTCGTACTCTCGTGCAATGACAAGTGAATAAACACTCATCTTGAGAATAACACATATAGCATGGAAAATATTGGCCACCCCCTGCCGCTTCATGAGCGGTACGAGCACACAAAAAGGAAATTATTTTGAAAATTTAGAGATGGCACATACAAATTTGCTTAGAACGGCATGGAAATACCGCATATGGGTAGGTATGGTGGACTCATTTGGCACAACATTGGGTTTAAGAATTTGGATGCACAAGTAGTATTCCCACTTAGTACAAATGGAGGCTAGCAAAAAGATTGAGAAGCAACCAACCAAAAAAATGAAAATTCTCATAAACGAGCATTAAACATAACTAACACCGAATAATGCACCACAAGTAGGATGTAATTTCATTGCATAACTATTGACTTTCGTTCTTGCATAGGGAATCACAAACCTTAACACCAATATTCTTACTAAAGCATAATTACTCACCAACATGACTCACATATTATTATCTCCATATCGCAAAACTATTGCAAGGAATCAAACTTATCATATCCAATGATCTATTTGAAAGTTTTTATTATATCCTTCTTGGATATCCATCACTTTGGGACCAATTTCATAGCTTGTGAAAATTGTCATCACTATTATCAACTCTCAAAATAATATAAGTCAAGCATGAGAGTGTTCGACAAACTACTCCAAAAGGATATAAGTGAAGATCATGCGAGTAGTTAAGTAAATGGGTAGCTATTTGAGGACTCTCTTTTATTTAAAAACTTTCAGATCTAAGTATTTTATTAAAACAGCAAGAAAATACAAATAAAAGAAAATGACGCTCCAAGCAAAACACATATCATGTGAATAAAATTATAGCTCCAAGTGAGGTTACCAATAATGTCGGAGACGAAAGAGGGGATGCCTTCTAGGGCAACCCCAAGCTTAGTTGCTTGGATCTTTCTTGAATATTGCCTTGGGGGTGCCTTGGGAATCCCCAAGCTTAGGGTCTTGTCACTCCTTATTCTCCTCATATTGATATCTCACCCAAAACTTGAAAACTTCAATCACACAAAACTTAACGGAACTTCGTGAGATGGGTTAGTATGATAAAGACAAATCATTCACTTTGGTAATGTCAAAGACAAGATTCATAATTGTTCTCACACAATGCCTACTGTACTCTACAATTTCCACAATTTATATTAAGCAATATAAGCCATAGAAACTAGAAAACAAGCAAATTATGCATTGAAAACAGAATCTGCCAAAAACAGAACAGTACGTTAAGATCTGAATTAAGGTCATACTTCTGTAACTCCAAAATTCTGAAAAATTTGGAAAACGTAGACAATTTGTATACTCATCAACTGTAAAAAAATCAGAATTTTTACACGTTCCAGTAAAAGAAAGGAATTTCTGCACTGGACGCAAAAGTTTCTGTTTTTGCACAGAATCAAGTCAACTATCATCCACACTATCCCAAAGGCTTTACTTGGCACTTTATTGAAACAAAAGCTATAAAACAAGATCACTACAGTAGCCTAACCATGTAACACACAAAAACAGTAGGTAAAAGTGATGGGTTGTCTCCCAACAAGCACTTTTCTTTAATGCCTTTTAGCTAGGCATGATGATTTCAATGATGCTCACATAAAAGTAAAGAATTGAAACATAATGGGAGCATCATGAAGCATATGACTAGCACATTTAAGTCTAACCCACTTCCTATGCATAGGGATTTTGTGATCAAACAACTTATGGGAACAAGAATCAACTAGCATAGGAAGGCAAAATGAGCAAAACTTCAAGATTTTCAACACATAGAGAGGAAAGTTGATATTATTGCAATATGTAAAAGCATATGTTCCCCTCTCACAATAAATTTCAGTAGCATCATGAGTGAATTCAACAATATAAATATCACAAAAAGCATTCTTTTCATGATGCATAAGCATAGAAATTTTGTTACTCTCCACATAAGCAAATGTATTCTCATCAATAGTAGTGGGAGCAAACTCAACAAAATAACTATCATGTGATTGAAAATTAAAATCATGATGACAAGTTTCATGGTTATCATTATTCAATATAGATAGGAGGCATGCTTTCATCATAATAAATTTTCTCATCAAAACTTGGGGGACTAAAAATATCATCTTCATCAAACATAGCATCTCCAAGCTTGTAGCTTTGCATATCATTAGCATCATGGATATTCAAAGAATTCATACTAGCAACATTGCAATCATGCTCATTCAAGGATTTTTTGTCAAACATTTTATAGAATTCTTCCTCTATCAATTGATCACAATCTTCCTTTCCATCATTTTCACGAAAGACATTATAAAGATGAACAATATGATGCAACCACAATTCCATTTTTTTGTAGTTTTCTTTTTATAAACCAAACTAGTGATAAAACAAGAAACTAAAAGATTCGATTGCAAGATCCAAAGATATACCTTCAAGCACTCACCTCCCCGGCAACGGCGCCAGAGAAGAGCTTGATGTCTACTACACAACTTGTTCTTGTAGACTTGTGTTGGGCCTCCAAGCGCAGAGTTTTGTAGGACAGTAGCAATTTTCCCTCAAGTGGATGGCCTAAGGTTTATCAATCCGTGGGAGGTGTAGGATGAAGATGGTCTCTCTCAAACAACCCTGCAACCAAATAATAAAAAGTCTCTTGTGTCCCCAACACGCCAAATACAATGGTAATTTGTATAGGTGCACTAGTTCGGCGAAGAGAGGGTGATACAAGCGTAGTAATGATAGTAGATATTGATTTTTGTAATAGGAACAATAAAAAACAGCAAGATAGCAATTGATAAAACGGAGCACAAACGGTATTGCAATGCTTGAAAATGAGGCCTAGGGTCCGTACTTTCGCTAGTGCAATCTCTCAACAATGCTAATCTAATTGGACCACATAACCATCCCTCAACGTGCAACGAAGAATCACTCCAAAGTTCTTATCTAGCGGAGAACATAAGAAGAACTTGTTTGTAGCTATTCTTTCCGATCGATCTATCCAAGAGTTCGTACTAAAATAACACCAAGTTATTCTTTCCGATCGATCTATCAAGAGTTCGTACTAAAATAACACTAAGTTATTCTTTCCGATCGATCTATCAAGAGTTCGTACTAAAATAACACCAAAGAAAATTTAGATTCATAATACTCAATCCAACACAAAGAACCTCAAAGAGTGCCCCAAGATTTCTACCGGAGAAACAAGGACGAAAATGTGCATCAACCCCTATGCATAGATTACCCCAATGTCACCTCGGGAATCTGCGAGTTGAGTGCCAAGACATAGATCAAGTGCTCTCAAATCCATAAAAGTATTCAATCCGATAAAACGAAATCTCAAAGGGAAAACTCAATTCATCACAACAAGATAGAGAGGGGAAAACACCATATGATCCAACTATATTAACAAAGCCCGCGATACATCAAGATCGTGCCATCTCAAGAACAAGAGAGTGAGAGAGAGAGAGATTAAACACATAGCTACTGGTACAAACCCTCAGCCCCGAGGGTGGACTACTCCCTCCTAATCATGGTGGCCGCCGGGATGATGAAGATGGCCACCGGTGATGATTTCCCCCTCCGACAGGGTGCCAGAACGGGGTCTAGATTGGTTTTTCGTTACTACAGAGGCTTGTGGCGGCGGAACTTCTGATCTAGGGTTACCCTTGATGGTTTCTCTATTTATAGGAATTTTTGGCATTGGTTTCACGCTAAGATGGGCCTCGAGGTGAGCACAACCCACCGGGGCACAGGCAAGGGCCCAGGCGTGCCCCGGTGTCTTGTGCCCTAGTCCTTCACCTTCTGGTCCTTCCACGAAGCTTCGGGGGTCTCTTTTGTTCCAAAAAAATCGTCAAAAAGTTTCAGCTCATTTGGAGAACTTTCATTTCTGCACAAAAAACAACACCACTGTAGTTCTCTAAAAACAGCGTCAGTCCGGGTTAGTTCCATGCAAATCATACCAAAACCATATAAAATTGTTGTAAACATGTCATGAATACTTCATAAATTATAGATACGTTGGAGACGTATCAGTATACCGCTCCATGATTGGCTCTTTATTGTATCTATATGCATCTAGGCCAGATATTATGCTTAGAGTTTGCATGTGTGACCGTTTTCAAGCTACACCGAAGGAATCACACCATAAGGGTGTGAAACATATTCTTCGATATCTACCTCACACTCCAACACTTGGATTATGGTATCCCAAGGGCTCGGCTTTTGATCTCATTGGATATTCTTACTCTGACTATGCTGGTGATCGAGTGGATCGCAAGTCAACATCAGGCACATGTCATTTCCTCGGATGATCCTTAGTATGTTGGTCCTCGAAGAAGCAGAACTGCGTATCACTCTCTACTGCTGAAGCTGAGTACATTGCTGCTGGTTCTTGCTGTGTGCTCAATTATTGTGGATGAAGCAAACCCTCAAGGACTATGGCATCAACATGAAGAATGTGCCACTCTACTGCGACAACGAGAGTGCCATAAAGATTGCTCATAACCCAGTTCAGCACTCAAAGACTAAGCACATCCAGATTTGTCATCATTTTCTTCGAGATCATGTGTTGAAGGGTGACATCTCCATCGTGTTGGGGAACGTAGTAGTAAATCAAAAAAAATTCCCTACGCATCACCAAGATCAATCTATGGAGAGACTAGCAACGAGAGAGAGAGGAGTGCATCTTCATACCCTTGAAGATCGCGATGCGGAAGCGTTGCAAGAACGCGGTTGGAGGAGTCGTACACGCAGCGATTCAGATCGTGGTCGATTCCGATCTAAGCACCGAACAACGGTGCCTTCGCGTTCAACACACGTGCAGCCCGGTGACGTCTCCCGCGCCTTGATCCAGCAAGGAGGAGGGAGAGGTTGAGGAAGACAGCTCCAGCAGCACGACGGCGTGGTGGTGGAACTTGCAGTTCTCCGGCAGGGCTTCGCCAAGCTCAACGGAGGAGGAGGAGGTGTTGGAGAGGGGGGAGGGCTGCGCCAGGGATCAGGTACTGCTGCCCTCCCACCCCCCTCTATTTATAGGGAGAAGGGGAGAGGGGGCCGGCCCCCTTAGATCCCATCTAGGGGGGGGGCGGCGGCCAGGGGGGAAACTTACCCCCCAAGCCAGGTGGGAGGCGCCCCCACCCCCTAGGGTTTCCAACCCTAGGCGCCTTGGGCCCCTTGGGGGGCGCACCAGCCCACTAGGGGCTGGTTCCCTCCCTTGCTCAGCCCACTTGGCCCTCCGGGGCAGGTGGCCCCACCCAGTGGACCCCCAGACACCTTCCGGTGGTCCCGGTACAATACCGATAACCCCCGAAACCATTCCGGTGACTGAAACTGGACTTCCCATATATAATTCTTCACCTCCGGACCATTCCGGAACTCCTCGTGACGTCCGGGATCTCATCCGGGACTCTGAACAACATTCGGTATTCACATACTATTTCCCATAACAACCCTAGCGTCACCGAACCTTAAGTGTGTAGACCCTACGGGTTCGGGAACCATGCAGACATGACCGAGATATCTCTCCGGCCAATAACCAACAGCGGGATCTGGATACCCATGTTGGCTCCCACATGTTCCACGATGATCTCATCGGATGAACCACGATGTCGAGGATTCAATCAATCCCGTATACAATTCCCTTTGTCTACCGGTATGATACTTGCCCGAGATTCGATCGTCGGTATCCCTATACCTTGTTCAATCTCGTTACCGGCAAGTCTCTTTATTCGTTCCGTAACGCATGATCCCGTGGCTAACTCTTTAGTCACATTGAGCTCATTATGATGATGCATTACCGAGTGGGCCCAGAGATACCTCTCCGTCATACGGAGTGACAAATCCCAGTCTCGATTCGTGCCAACCCAACAGACACTTTCGGAGATACCTATAGTGCACCTTTATGGTCACCCAGTTACGTTGTGACGTTTGATACACCCAAAGCATTCCTACGGAATCAGGGAGTTGCACAATCTCATGGTCTAAGGAAATGATACTTGACATTAGAAAAGCTTTAGCAGACGAACTACACGATCTAGTGCTATGCTTAGGAATGGGTCTTGTCCATCACATCATTCTCCTAATGATGTGATCCCGTTATCAACGACATCCAATGTCCATGGTCAGGAAACCGTAACCATATATTGATCAACGAGCTAGTCAACTAGAGGCTCACTAGGGACATGTTGTGGTCTATGTATTCACACATGCATTACGATTTCCGGATAACACAATTATAGCATGAACAATAGACAATTATCATGAACAAGGAAATATAATAATAACCACTTTATTATTGCCTCTAGGGCTATTTCCAACAGAACCTGGCCCACAATCTTGAAGAAAGGGGGGTAATTTCAGAACTCCGGGTGGATGTGATCACGAGAACCTAATGTTGGAGTTAGTAAATCCATTTAACCCGAATAGTAGAGAGATCAGAGTCCCAGAGTATAGACGAGGAATAAAATATCCTAATACCACCCGATTGGCGATGTGGGCCCGTAAGCCACACAGCCAAGTTAGTAAATCAGTTTTCACGACTAGACTCAACTTCGGCCAAGGAGTTGGAAAGGGGGTTCCTACAGGCAGTCGGCTCTGATACCAACCTGTGACGCCTCCGGCTTAATCGTGCACTAATCATACACGCAAATGCACATGATCAAGCCTAAGGACTCACTTGAAGGAATCACAACACAACTCTAAAACATAAATAAAGGCATACAAGCATTATATTACAAGCCAGGGCCTCGAGGGCTCGAATACATAAGCTTGATGTCAACAAGCATCAGCGGAAGCGTTAGATATCTGAGTACAGATATAAAGAGAAACAGATAAGCCTTTAAGAAGGCGGGGCAAAATAAAACACTACGATCGAAAAGGCGCAGGCCTCCTGCTTGGGACCCTCCGAACCTACTCCTGGTCGTCGATCGGATCCTCGTAGTAGTAATCGCCAGGAGGGTAGTAGTAGTAGCCGCCGGCGGGGGCAGCTGGCTCCGGGGCTCCGTCGTCTGGATGCATCATTCGGGTATGGGGAAAAAAGGAAGCAAAGCAACCGTGAGTACTCATCCGAAGTACTCAGCAAGCAAGGATCTACACTACATATGCAACATTATCAAAGAAAGGCTGTATATGTGGACTGGGCTGCAGAAATGTCATAACAGAGGGAAGGCCTAGTCCTATCGAAGACTAGCATCTTCATCAGTCTTGCAGCATTAGAAGAGTGTAGATTAGCACAGTATAAAGTAGAAGCAGTATTAAGTATCAACCTCACCCAGCGATCCTTCCTCGACTCCCTGCGAGAAAGCGATCCCAGAGCCCTAATATCCATTTCTCATCTCATCATTAAGTTCTAGTTGTATCGATCGGGATACAACTCCCTGCGTCGATCTCCGGAGCTGCGTCGATCTTAGTAACTGCGTCGGTACCAGGGTCTACCGAGAGAGAAGAGAGGGAGGAAACAGATAAATACACAGCAAACATATGCAACACATAGCATGCTATGCTAACGTGCAGTGCAGGGTTGCCTAAAGACATGTCTAAATCATTTTAGTTATTTTAGGATTAAAGTTGGATTTATTAACGGGTATATATGCACTATTCATCTACTGGAAATGGGCAAAAATTTGCGGGTTCACCTCCATAGAGGGTCCCGACATGGAAACAGATAGCACGATTGGATTCGTGGGATTTTTCTGAGCAACTTTCATGTAGAAAGTTTTTCAATCCGAGCTACGGTTTATTTTCTATGAATTTTTCAAAGCTTTTTTAGCATTTTCTGGAATTAATTAAATTAACAGAAAAGAAATATTGCATCAGCATGACATCAGCATTGCGTCAGCAGTCAACTGTCTAGTTGACTGGGCAAACTGACAGGTGGGGCCCACCTGTCAGCCACAGTGAGGTTAACAGTGAGTTAATTTAAACTAACAGAGCTAATTAGCTCATAGGCCCCACATGTTAGTGTCTAATTAGATTAACTAATTAAGTTTATTTAGAAAATTGTTTTAATTAGACTAATTGAGCGGTGGGGCCCGCGTGTCAGTGGCACTGTACTGCCATGTCAGCGCGTTGACTGGTCAAACCAGTCAACGTGGCCCGTGGGGCCCGCTGGCAGTGACCCAGGGGTGGCCCCAGGTGTGCCACGTCGATGGTGGCCGGCGGCTCGACGCTGGGGACGCCAAACACAGTGGCGCAGCTTGGATCTCGCCGGGAAACGGCCTCAGGCGGCCATTTGGCGCACGGCCTAGTGCGTTCAAACGAGGAGGCTGGGCCGCACCTACTGGTGGTGGTGGCGTCGCCGGGGTCGGCCGGAGTCAACGCCGGCGACGAGGCCAGCGGTGGAGTGGTTCGGGCGACGGCAAAAACGGCGCTACAGCGCGCAACGGCTCGACCTAAAGGGTGTAGGAACGCGCTACTCGAGCTAGCGAGCTCGATGGGCACGGTCCCGTGACCGTTTGGTCGTCGGAGATGCGCCAGCGATGAGCTCGCGCGGCGTCGCGTTCGGCCACGGTGGAAAAGGTAGCTAGGGGCGCGCGAGAGCAACCAGAGAGAGGGGAAAGGAGGTGGTGGCTCACCGCGCGGCTACGGAAAGCCTTCGACAGCTTAGGAGCGCAGGGTTGGCCGGAGATGACGAAGATCGCCGGCGGCCGAAGCGAAAGGGGGCGGCCCGATTTGCTTGCTGTAGTGGCTCCTGGCTCGCGCTCGTGGACGGGGACGAGGTAGACGACGACGGCGGTGAAAATAGGCACGGTGGCAAGGTGAAGCGACGATGATGGCCGTGGCTGCGGCGGCGAGCGGCGACGGTCGCGCTCGATGGAGCTCGTGAGCGAGCTAGAGAGGGGTGGAAGTGGATGAGGACATCCAGGGGGAAGGGATAGGGCTCGCCCTTATCCCCTCCGCAGTCGAGTGGCGGCAGGTGGCGGCCAGCGGCCAGTGCGAGCGCGTGCGTCCATGGCCGTGCTGACACGGCGAAGGAGAGAGAGAGAAGAGGGAGAAGGGGCCAGCTGGGCTGGGCCAGGTGCACTGTGCACTTAGGTCCAGTCGGTTTAGGCCTTTCGTTTTTCTTTTTCAGAGATGGTTTTGAATTAAAATGAGCTATCAAATGATTCTGTACAAATGTGAAACTTGGTCACATAAATACAATGGAATATTTTGCACTGCCACATAAAGTTTGGGCAATTTTGGAATTCATTTGTATTTTTCATAAATAGGATAGCATTTAAAAATGTTGAATTGGTGCTGTTATGATTGCTAATGCTCATCTTTGCACAAAAGTGATGTTGTGTTCCTTAACAAATAATTGTTATGGAATTTTTGTCAAATGATAAACATTTTTCTAGCAAGTTTTGAGCAACTTGGAATTTCACTTTGAATTTGAATAGAATTCAGAGAAGGAATTTGAAATGAGATATTATCCCAACATGATTATCATTGCAAATCACAGTAGCTTAGCATCATCATGATGGATTACTGTAGCACCATTACATAGGGGTGCTACAATTCTCCTCCTGTAAAAGAAATTCTCGTCCCGAGAATTCAGGAGGTAGAAGAAAAGAGGTCGGGTATTCTTCCCGAAGATGATCCTCTTGTTCCCAAGTGGCTTCATCTTCTGTATGATTCGACCACTACACTTTGAGGAACTTGGTCGTCTTCTAACGGGTCCGACGTTCAGCATGACCGAGAATGCGGATCGGATGCTACTTATAAGAAAGATCATCATGAAATTCGAGCATCTCGTGATCCACTGCTCGGTGCGGAGACTCCTTGAAGCAACGATGAAGTTGCGATACATGGAAGACATCGTGGATATGAGAGAATTGTGGCGGCAACTCCAATTTATATGCCACCTAACCACGTCTTGCAACAATGCAGAAAGGACCAATGTAGCATGGAGCTAACTTGCCCTTAATTCCGAAATGGTGAGTGCCCTTCATAGGAGTGACACGCATATAAGCTTGATCATCAGGTTGATAAGTCAAACCCCATCGTTTGCGATCATAGTTCCTCTTCTGGCGGTCCTGAGCCGCCTTCAGATTTTCTCGAATGATACGGACTTGCTCTTCGGCGTGTTGAATAATATCCGGACCCACGAGCGGTCGTTCCCCAGTTTCTGACCAATTCAGAGGGGTTCGACACTTTTGTCCATAAAGTACTTCGAAGGGGGCCATTTTCAAGTTGGCTTGATAACTGTTGTTATAAGAGAATTCAGCATACGGGAGAGATTCTTCCCACTTCTTGCCGAAAGATATAACACAAGCTCGAAGCATGTCTTCAAGCACTTGATTGACTCACTCGACTTGGCCTTGGGATTGGGGGTGATAAGCTGAACTCCAGGTAATATGAGTTCCCAAAGCTTCTTGGAAACTTTCCTAGAACTTTGAGGTAAAAAGACCGCCGCGATCCGAACTAATCTCCTTTGGAATGCCGTGGAGTGAAACAATTCTAGAGATATACAACTCTGCTAACTGACTAGCAGTGATAGTCTCCTTGACAGGCAGAAAGTGTGCAACTTTAGAAAGTTGGTCAACGACGACAAGAATAGCATCGTGACCCTTCTGTGACTTGGGAAGGCCAGAAATGAAATCGATTTGAACCTTATCCCATTTCCATAAAGGAATAGGGAGCGGTTGCAGAATTCCAGCAGGCTTCTGATGTTCTGCTTTAACGCGACGGCAAACATCACACTCAGCAACATAGCGAGCAATGCCCTGCTTCATTTTAGACCACCAGTACCTTTGTTGGAGATCACGATACATCTTGGTACTACCCGGATGAATATACAGCGGTGTATCATGTGCCTCCTTCATGACCTTGTCAGTCATAAGCTCGAAGCGAGGTACCACAATGCGGTCTCTGAAATACAAGGTTCCATCTTCAGACAGTGAGAAATCCCTGTATTTTTCAAGGTGAAGATCTTTCTTCATCAGATCAACTTTAGCATCTTTAGCTTGCGCATTCTTAACAGCCTTCTCGAGATCTGGCTGTATTACAAGGTTACTAAGAGAACCTTGTGGAACAATACACAGGTTCAGCTTGCGCAGTTCTTCATAAAAACGAGGTTGAGCTCGCTTAACCATGAGGTTGTTACAATAGGACTTGATGCTTAAGGCATGAGCCATGACATTAGCCTTGCCAGGGGTATATGAAATACCATAGGCATAGTCCGTAATTGTTTCCAACCATCGCTGTTGGCGGAGATTGAGATCCGGCTGAGTAAACAAATACTTCAGACTTTGGTGATTAGTATATATCTCACATCGATTACCAAGAAGGTAGTGTCGCCACTGCTTCAATGCATAAATCACAGCAGCAAGTTCCAGATCATGCACTGGATAGTTTTCTTCATGTGGACGTAATTGACGTGAAGCATACGCAATTACTCTTCATTCTTGCATTAGGACACAGCCAATCCTTGACGAGAGGCGTCGCAATAAATCACAAAGTCCTTGCGAGAATCCGAAGGAGCAAGCACTGGAGCAGAAGTTAGCTTGTCCTTGAGAGTCTGGAAACTTTCCTGACATTTGTCTGTCCACTCAAACTTAACGCCTTTGTGAAGCAGTTTAGTCAGGGGCTTAGCAATCTTGGAAAAGTTCTCGACGAATCGACGGCAATAGCTTGCGAGGCCGAGAAAACTTCTCACTTGCTTGACGTTCTTCGGAGGAGTCCGGTCAAGAATAGCCTGAACTCGTTCTGGGTTAACAACAATTCCATCCTTGGAAATCACATGTCCAAGGTAGGTTACTTCAGAAAGCCAGAACTCGCATTTGGAATACTTGGCATAGAGCTGGTGTTCTCGGAGCCTTTCCAGTACAAGTTCAAGGTGTTCAGCATGTTCTTCCTTATTCTTCGAATATACCAGAATATCATCTAGATATACCACGACGAACTTGTCGAGGTAATCCATGAAGATGTAGTTCATCAGACGGGAGAATGTGGCTGGAGCATTTGTTAAGCCAAATGACATGACAGTGTACTCATAAGAGCCATAGCGAGTAACAAATGCAGTCTTGGGAATATCCTCTTCGCGGACACGGATCTGGTGATAACCCAACCTCAAGTAGAGTTTAGAAAACACCGATGATCCAGCAAGTTGATCATACAAATCATTGATCCGAGGAAGTGGATACTTATTCTGAATGGCTGCCTGGTTGATAGGACGGTAATCTTGGACCCAACTTATTCATACCATCTTTCTTCTTGACAAAGAGAGAAGGTGCTCCCCAGGCAGAGGAACTTGGACGGATAAAGCCTTTGCAGAGTGATTTGTCGATTTCCTCCTTAAGCTCTAGAAGTTCATGCGGAGGCATCTTATAAGGACGCTTCACAATGGGAGTTGTGCCTGGCTTCAAGTCGATGGCAAACTCGACAGCTCTAACAGGAGGTATTCCTGGAAATTCTTCTGGAAAAAACATCCTGGAAGTCACGAACGATTGGAATGTTTTCGATCCCCTCAAGTGGAGAAGCATTTAACGCATTTAGAGCGTATATTAGGGCCTCGGCATTTTGAGTGATATGAGCATGGTAATTCACTAGCTCATCTGATGGGTGCAGGAGGTGTACAACCTTAGTGGCACAATTTATTGAGGCGTAATGAGCCTTTAACCAATCCATTCCCAGAATGAGATCAATTTTGGAAGATTTCAGGATAATGGGAAATGCCTGAAAGTCCAACCCTTCAATCTCAATAGTGACTCGGGGGCTGAACATAGAAGTTCGGCATTGATTCGCGGGAGTGTTTACCACTAATGGATGGTGTAGCATTTCACATTTAATGTCATGCATGAGTGCAAAATGTTCTAACATGAATGAATGTGATGCTCCTGAATCAAATAAAACAGATGCTGGTACTGAATTAACAAAGAGAGTACCCATCATACTTTCAGGTTGATCCTGAGCTTCAGCCATATTGACATGGTAATTCTGTCCATGACCATAAGAAGGCCTGACGTTGTTGTTGCGGGGTTGAGTGTTGTCACGGGCTCTGGGAGGCGGAGCCAGTTGCTTCTGACTCTGGTAGCAATTCCTTACAAGGTGACCTGGTTTGCCACACTTGTAACACAACCCATCATTGGGATTGGGAGCTGGAGCTCGGGGTGGTGCAGCTCGAAGAGGCTACCTCGATGGGGGAGGAGGCAGACGTGGTGCAACATAAGCAGGCTGGTACACGGGAGCGGCTAGACGATACATGCTCTGAGGGATCCATATGTGGCGCTTTTGTGAAGATGAGCCCGAAGATGAGCTAACATCACGATAGCGCTTCTGTGACTCCTTGTGCTTGATCTGAGCGGTCTCAACTAGAATAGCCTTGTTCACAAGGGTAGCAAAGTTGGTGAAGTCTTGAGCAGAAAGTGCAAGCTCGATGTCTGGGTGGAGTCCATTACGAAATTTCTCTTGTCTACGAGCATCCGTGGCGATGTCTTCTTTAGCATAGCAGGACAGGTCAAGGAATTCCCGTTGATAGGCTTCGACAGCCTTGTTGCCCTGAGTGAGGTTGCGGAACTGGGTTTTCATCCGGTCCATGATTTCCTGAGGAATATATCGGGCACGAAAAGCAGCCTGGAACTCAAGCCAAGTAACGGCTGTTCCAGCAGGCAGTGCACGCTTGTGTGTGTCCCACCATTGAGCAGCGGGACCCTTTAAGAAAAAGGACGCGAAGGTGACAAAGTTGGCAGGGGAGACATTTGTAGACTCCATCTCGTGAGTGATGTCGCGAATCCAGTCATCAGCATCCAGTGGCTTATCAGAGTTGCAGAACCGAGTGGGGTTAAGACACACAAATTCAGATAGAGTTATTGAAGCAGGGTTCCGGTTCTGGTTGTTCAGATGCGGGAACTGAGCCATAATCCCAGTCATGAACTAACGGTTGAGCTCGAATTGTTGCATCATAGCTGCCATATAATTTGGCGGTGGTGGGTGTTCAGGGGCACGACCACGACCATAAGGTATAACCATCCCGCTAAGTTTCAACAGGGGTAGTTTAGTAAAAGCAATTGCGAGTGTTTAGCGACAAGCATGATGTAACACGACAATAATTAAGTAGTGTAACAGATACTTAACAGTAGTCAATTAAGACGTACAGATCCATACACAGAGTCGGGTACATGCGGATAGCATAACGGCGCAAATTTAAAAGCTAGACATGCTAGGCGGCGCGCAGGCACGCGGTAAGGAAGTACACAATGAGACATAGCAAAGGCTATATCAACGTCGGAGAAAACTACTAGAGCAAGGAATCTGCAAGTGACAACACAGGGTGCCCTCAATAAAAGGATCCTACAAGCAGAACCTGACCCACAATCTTGAAGAAAGGGGGGTAATTTCAGAACTCCGGGTGGATGTGATCATGAGAACCTAATGTTGGAGTTAGTAAATCCATTTAACCCGAATAGTAGAGAGATCAGAGTCCCAGAGTATAGACGAGGAATAAAAGATCCTAATACCACCCGATTGGCGATGTGGGCCCGTAAGCCACACAGCCAAGTTAGTAAACCAATTTTCACAACTAGACTCAACTTCGGCCAAGGAGTTGGAAAGGGGGTTCCTACAGGCAGTCGGCTCTGATACCAACCTGTGACGCCTCTGGCTTAATTGTGCACTAATCATACACGCAAATGCATATGATCAAGCCTAAGGACTCACTTGAAGGAATCACAACACAACTCTAAAACATAAATAAAGGCATACAAGCATTATATTACAAGCCAGGGCCTCGAGGGCTCGAATACATAAGCTTGATGTCAACAAGCATCAGCGGAAGCGTTAGATATCTGAGTACAGATATAAAGAGAAACAGATAAGCCTTTAAGAAGGCGGGGCAAAATAAAACACTACGATCGAAAAGGCGCAGGCCTCCTGCCTGGGACCCTCCGAACCTACTCCTGGTCGTCGGTCGACTCCTCGTAGTAGTAATCGCCAGGAGGGTAGTAGTAGTAGCCGCCGGCGGGGGCAGCTGGCTCTGGGGCTCCGTCGTCTGGATGCATCATTCGGGTATGGGGAAAAAAGGAAGCAAAGCAACCGTGAGTACTCATCCGAAGTACTCAGCAAGCAAGGATCTACACTACATATGCAACATTATCAAAGAAAGGCTGTATATGTGGACTGGGCTGCAGAAATGTCAGAACAGAGGGAAGGCCTAGTCCTATCGAAGACTAGCATCTTCATCAGTCTTGCAGCATTAGAAGAGTGTAGATTAGCACAGTATAAAGTAGTAGCAGTATTAAGTATCAACCTCGCCCAGAGATCCTTCCTTGACTCCCTGTGAGAAAGCGATCCCAGAGCCCTAATATCCATTTCTCATCTCATCATTAAGTTCTAGTTGTATCGATCGGGATACAACTCCGAGCGTCCGTTACCGAGGATGCGACTATGCATAGATTAGTTCTTCCCTGCAGGGGTGCACCAACTTACCCATGACGCTCGATTAACTCCGGCCGAACACACTTGTCTGGGTCATGCCCGGCCTCGGCCAAACGATACGCCGCAACCCGACCTAGGCTTAACAGAGAGGTCAGCACGCCGAACTAACCCTATGCACCCAGGGGTCTTGGGCCATCGCCCCGGGCGCTCCTGCACGTTGCGAGGGCGGTCGTGAGCAGACCTAGCAACCCACACTATCAAGGCAGTTGCTTAACGCGGTCCAACCCGGCGCGCGCCACTCAGTTGCTGACGTCCATTAAGCTTCGGCTGATGCATACGACACAGAGTGCCCATAACTTATCCCACGTGATGGTTAGTGCTATCGGGCCAGAGGCCCACTCGGATCAAATATCCAAATCGTTAGTGTATTGGGGGTTTGTGGTAACAAGCAGAGACTCACGATCGATGTGACCCCATCGCCCCATCTCGAGGACTTGCGACAAGGGCTAAGAATGTCAGGCCACGCCTCGTAATTGTCTCACGGGCACCCTCCAGGTCAACCCGTCTCCATATCACTCGCCACTTAGGCTCACGCGGGTACCCCTCAAGGTCGACCCGCCTTTCCAAGTAATAGCTATAAAGTCCAAGTATCCGTGTGTCCATAACATCAGGGGAATCCGAGGTATCACCCTTGTTGGATTCCTACTCGATGTAACCGTCAAGGTGAACTCGGAGGAATCACCCTCGATGGGTTCACACTTGAGGTGTTGCACAACAGCGTCGTTATCGGGAGTGGTGAAGGAGGAATCACCCTCGATGACCACGACCGAATAGCTACTCTACAGAGTTAACATCAGAAGTGCTAAACGAGGTATCACCCTCGGCACTCGATAGTAACGCTGCAGTGTCGTACAACTAGGGGGGTGATGTGCGGTGCCGGGCCTGATTGTCGAGTCTCTCGATCATCCAGCGGGGCAACTGGGACAAGTGGGGTCACTGGGTTTACTAACCAGCCTATTCTAAGCAGTTTAGGATAAGCAGGTAAATATCAAAAGCAGGTTACAAAATCAGGCTATGCATCAGAATAGGTAAAGCAGTAGCAGCAGCAATTTCTAATGCAAGAATAAGAGAGAAAGAATAGGCGATATCGGCATGTTCAAGGGGGGTGCTTGCCTAGAAGCTCTGCGGCAAAGGTCTGGTCGTCAGGGGCATAGTCGATCTCCGGAGCTACGTCGATCTCGGGAACTGCGTCGGTACCGGGGTCTACCGAGAGAGAAGAGGGGGAGGAAACAGATAAATACACAGCAAACATATGCAACACAAAGCATGCTATGCTAACGTGCAGTGCAGGGTTGCCTAAAGACATGTCTAAATCATTTTAGTTATTTTAGGATTAAAGTTGGATTTATTAACCGGTATATATGCACTATTCATCTACCGAAAATGGGCAAAAAATTGTGGGTTCACCTCCGTAGAGGGCCCCGACACGGAAACAGATAGCATGGTTGGATTCGTGGGATTTTTCTGAGCAACTTTCATGTAGAAAGTTTTTCAATCCGAGCTACGGTTTATTTTCTACGATTTTTTCAAAGTTTTTTTAGCATTTTTTGGAATTAATTAAATTAACAGAAAAGAAATATTGCAGCAGCATGATGTCAGCATTGCATCAGCACTCAACTGTCCAGTTGACTAGGCAAACTGACAGGTGGGGCCCACCTGTCAGCCACAGTGAGGTTAACAGTGAGTTAATTTAAACTAACAGAGCTAATTAGCTCGTAGGCCCCACATGTTAGTGTCTAATTAGATTAACTAATTAAGTTTATTTAGAAAATTGTTTTAATTAGACTAATTAAGTGGTGGGGCCCGCGTGTCAGTGGCACTGTACTACCACGTCAGCGCGTTGACTGGTCAAACCAGCCAACGTGGCCCGTTGGGCCCGCTGGCAGTGACCCAGGGGTGGCCCCAGGTGTGCCACGTCGGCGGCGGCCGGCGGCTCGACGCTGGGGATGCCAAACACGGCGGCGCGGCTCGGATCTCGCCGGAAACGGCCTCAGGCGGCCATTTGGTGTGCGGCTGGGCCCCACCTACTAGTGGTGGTGGCGTCGCCGGGGTCGGCTGGAGTCAACGCCGGCGATGAGGCCAGCGACGGTGTGGTTCTGGCGACGGCGAAAATGGTGTTGTAGCGCGTGGCGGCTCGACCTAAAGGGGGTAGGAACATGCTACGCGAGCTAGCGAGCTCGATGGGCATGGCCCCGTGACCGTTTGATCACCGGAGATGCACCGGCGACAAGCTCGCGCGGCGTCGCGTTCGACCACGGTGGAAAAGGTAGCTAGGGGGCGCGCGAGAGCAAACAGAGAGAGGGGAAAGGAGGTGGTGGCTCACCGCGCGGCTACAGAAAGCCTTCGACAGCTTAGGAGCGCATGGGTGGCCGGAGACGACGGAGATAGCCGGCGGCCGAAGCAAAAGGAGGCGGCCCGATTTGCTTGCTGCAGTGGCTCCTGGCTCGCGCTCGTGGACGGGGACGAGGTAGACGACGACGGCGGTGAAAATAGCCACGGTGGCGAGGTGAGGCGACGACGGTGGCCGCGGCTGCGACGGCGAGCGGTGACGGTCGCGCTCGGTGGAGCTTGCTCACGAGTGAGAGAGAGAGCGAGAGAGAGGGGGAAGTGGATGAGGACGTCCAGGGGGAAGGGATAGGGCTCGCCCTTATCCCCTCCGCGGTCGAGTGGCGGTAGGTGGTGGCCAGCGGCTGGTGCGAGCGTGCGCGTCCATGGCCGTGCTGACACGGCGAAGGAGAGAGAGAGAAGAGGAAGAAGGGGCCGGCTGGGCTGGGCCAGGTGCACTGTGCACTTAGGTCCAGTCGGTTTAGGCCTTTCGTTTTTCTTTTTCAGAGATGGTTTTGAATTAAAATGAGCTATCAAATGATTCTGTACAAATGTGAAACTTGGTCACATAAATACAATGGAATATTTTGCACTGCCACATAAAGTTTGGGCAATTTTGGAATTCATTTGTATTTTTCATAAATAGGATAGCATTTAAAAATGCTGAATTGGTGCTGTTATGATTGCTAATGCTCATCTTTGCACAAAAGTGATGTTGTGTTCCTTAACAAATAATTGTTATGGAATTTTTGTCAAATGATGAACATTTTTCTAGCAAGTTTTGAGCAACTTGGAATTTCACTTTGAATTTGAATAGAATTCAGACAAGGAATTTGAAATGAGATATTATCCCAACATGATTATCATTGCAAATCACAGTAGCTTAGCATCATCATGATGGATTACTGTAGCACCATTACATAGGGGTGTTACAGTTCTGGACTGCAAGCCAGATGAATTTCTATGCATCACTTCTGTTTGACAAGGATAAGGTATTTCAGCACCGTCAAATTCCTCATGTGGATATGGAGTCCATTCCTTGCTTCCAACCTGTTCTGAATGTTCTTCATGAAGCCGGGCTCCTGAATTTCTGTGCTGATATCTGTGATTGGAATGAAGAGCTAATTCTTCAATTCTATGCAACACTGCACCTCACTGGAAATGTGGCTGATGTCAACTCATGGGTGCTTGACTGGATGTCTGAGAACACTCACTACAAAGCCCCGGCCTCTGAATTGCTTCATGTCGTTCCTGTCAGTCCCCCTGCTGAAGGCGCAAGGCTTATGTATGAAGAATATGAACTTCCAAGTCATATGATGCAAGTTCTCATGAAGCCTCTGCGGCCTGGCCAAGCTTCAAGAACCACCTTCCTAGTGAAGGATCTGCTGTATGTGCCAAGGACAATATACCGCATCCTCACCAAAATCCTCAGTCCTATCAAAGGCCACAACTCTGAAGAAGAAGAAGCTGTTGGCATCATGAAGAATCTTCTATTCAACATTATTAATGAGATTCCCATTAACTATCATGATTTCTTCATGAGGACTTTGGCAAATGTTGCACTGTCGCTGTTTGAATTGAAGCCCTATGCCCCCTGGATAATGAAATTCATCAGAACAGGTCTTCAATTCACTACAAGGCAGATTTTCAGAATCACCTCAGCTTTCTGCCTCCCATTGAAGTCCTCAAAAGGACCATTTCTTCAGCTAATGAAAAAGGCAAAGCTGCTGTTATTGATGATGGTACTCGTCCATTGGATGGTCAGTTTCGAAAAGCTACATCGTATTCCACCAATGATGACTCTGCTACTCAAGATTCTGCCAAAGCCCCCGAGCAAAATCCTCAAGCCACTGCTCTACGAGTGATGACCGACCGTGAGCTTCTTCTAAGTCTTCATCAGAAGGTCGATCGCAATCACAAGTGGGTCAAGCGTCAATTTGGCTCAATTCTTCAAAACTCACTCAGAATACTATGAAGAAGAATCACTACTATGCACATGAAATCTTTGATCGCACTTGGGCCATTCTTTCTCATCTCTACAGTGCTGAAGATCTCAAGCAGATGAACTTTCAGCAGAACTTTGACTGGGCTCATCCTCCTTCGAAGAAATTCAAGAAAGTGAAAGTTCCTTAGCTGGTAACCAATTCATTTTCTTCATCGCGTGAGACAGATGAAACTGAGGATCTCGACGACACTGCGGCAGGCCCTACATCGACAAACAACCCCGACAACACTGGCGCTCCTCCATCAACCTCATGATGATATTCTTCAGGGGCGTTAGTCCTCATTTTTCGTCCCTTTTGGTCATTCGATGACAAAGGGGGAGAAATTTGAGTTAGTCTTCAAGCGGGTCTTATATATGGCCTGTTTTTTTTTGTTAAGTTACAACTCTCACTCTTCTGAAGTGTTTGTTGGTTGAGTTGTAAACTTAGGTCAGATGGTGGTCTGATACTTTTGAACTGCTTTTTGCATGCTTATTTCCTCAAGTACCTTAATGCACGCATGCTAAATTTCGTCACACACCATTTTTCATCATGCATTTCAAATTCTTCATATTATATGTTAGATGCGTGAATGGATTACAAGATATAGGGGGAGATCTCCATGATTTTATTCTACAATGTGCATTTGCAGTCAAAGCAAATTCCTCAAATATGCACATCTTCAGTGGGAGTTCTTCTATATCTTGCAATCAAATTCCTCAATATTAGAATTTACACTTCATATGTTTATCCCAGTTGAAAACTTAAACTATTTGTCATCAATCACCAAAAAGGGGGAGATTGTAAGTGCATCCAGTGCCCCTTAGTGATTTTGGTGTATTGAAGACTTATAGGTTAAGGGACTAATGTGTTTGTGAGTGTACACAGGTTATATAAGTCTCTGAGGAGTTTGATAAATCTGACAAATGTCGACCCCTAAAAATGAATATCCTCATTTGAAGATTATGGTTTTCTTGAAGACTTTGAAAATGAGAAAATTGGTGTGACCTTGAAGACATTGATAATGATGCGAGGATTATGAAGCGTGAAGACTTTTGTTTTTGTAGTTTCATTTTCTCTTTCTTGAGTCATAGGAAACACCGTACTGTTAAAGGGGGTCGAGGTAAAACTAAGGAAAAGTTTCCAAGTGATGCTCATCTCAAAGCCTACACATACCCAATCCTTCGAGTGAAGCCTTTGGAAATCTCATACAGTTCAGTCAATTTCTTTAGTGACAGAGACGAAGATCTTCTGCTCTCTGAGGAATTTGTTCTGACTGAGGAATTAGGAATTCGCCAGTGCGGATTGCCTACAAGTGAGGAACATGATAGCCCTGAGGAATTTGAGAGCTCAAATTTCTGACCGTTGTTGTGCTATGCGCCAGCTGTCCCAAATATCTTATCCACCTAATGGTCATATCATTTTTGAAGGGCATTTATGTCTTATCATGTCGGGCTGCTCCCCGGCTATAAATAGCCGCCCCCCTCAACCACTAGCTGGTTGGCTGCTCCGAGAGAAACTGTCACTTGTCATTTAGAGCATCCCATCCTCCAAGGACTTTGAGAGAAAATCATCAGTGAGGAAAACCCAAAACCCAAACACCTACAACCCAAAGTGATTAAGCATCACTGAAGAGATTGTTCCTATGTGGAACTGATGCTTGTTACCTTTGAAGATTGTGCATCTTCCAGACGGTTAGGCGTCATGGTCTAGAGCATCCAAGAGGAATTGTGGATCGCCAGGTGACCTAGTCTGTGAAGGTTAGGAAGTCACCTGAAGACTTACCATGAGTGATTGGGCGAGGTCTGTGTGACCTTAGCTCAAGGAGAATACAGTAAGGACTGTGTGTCCTGGGATTGTGTGTCCTTTGGTTTAAATACCAAGCTGCTCCAACCAGATGTAGAACTGTCACAGCAGTTGGAACTGGTCTAGCAAATCATTGTCTTCACCGAGCTACTGGTTCTATTTCCTCAACCCTTTCATTTCCTCGCTCATGTGTTGATGAAATTGATCGTTACTGTTTGAAGACTTTGACTGAAGACTTTCTCAATTTCCTCAATCCTATTTCTTCTGTCATCTTGTCTTCTGCCTGCTTATCCTGTTTACACGCTACCTGTGCTTTGTGTATGTTTCATTTCATCATGATAACTATGCTACTGTCTTGTTATGCATGCACCTGAGTACTTATTCCGCTGCTTGTAGTTCGTCGCTTAGCAAATTCCTCAAGTAGTATTTCCTCAGTGACGAATTTGTAAAAATTGCCTATTCACCCCCCTCTAGTCGATATAACGCACTTTCAATATACTCCCTCAGTCCCAAAATAAGTGACTCGACATTGTACTAACTTTAGTACAAAGTTAATACAAAGTTGAGTCACTTAATTTGGGACGGAGGGAGTATATAGATACAAGAACAAAAGAGTTCGTAAAAGTTCTTCTTTATCACTTTCAGTTTGTCAACTGAATTGCTTGAGGGCAAGCAATGAGTTCAGCTTGGGGGAGTTGATATGTCTTCGTCGTATCTACTTTTCCAAACACTTTTGCTCTTGTTTTGCACTCCAATTTGCATGATTTGAATGAAACTAACCCGGACTGACGCTGTTTTCAGCAGAACTACCATGGTGTTGTTTTTTGTGCAGAAATAAAAGTTCTCGGAGTTTGATGATACTTTTTGGAAATTTTTTATGGAATATATCAAAAATACTAGAGCAAAGACCCACTGGAGGGGGGCCACCCTATGCCCACGAGGCACCAGGGCGTGCCCACCACCCTGGGGCGCGCCCTGGTGGCTTGTGGGGCCCAGGTGGCTCCGTTGACCCTAATGTCGGCACTATAAATTCTTATTTCCCGAGAAAAAATAGGAGAGGAAGTTTCATCGCGTTTTACGATATGGAGCCACCGCCACCTCTTGTTCTTCATCGAGAGGCCAGATCTAGAGTCTGTTCGGGGCTCCAGAGAGGGGGATTCGTCGCCATCTTCATCATCAACCATCCTCCATCACCAATTTCATGATGGTCACCACCGGGAGTGAGTAATTCCTTCGTAGGCTTGCCAGATGGTGATGGGTTGGATGAGATTTATCATGTAATCGAGTTAGTTTTGTTAGGGTTTGATCCCTAGTATCCACTATGTTCTGTGATTGATGTTGCTATGACTTTGCTATGCTTAATGCTTGTCACTAGGGCCTGGGTGCCATGATTTTAGATCTGAACCCTTTATGTTTTCAGGAATATATTTGTGTTCTTGATCCTACCATGCAAGTTATATGCACCTGCTATGTGTTATGATCCGCATACCCCAAGGTGACAATAATTGGGATTCTTTCCGGTGATTACCGTAGTTTGAGGAGTTCATGTATTCACTATGTATTAATGCTTTGTTCCGGTTCTGTATTAAAAGAAGGCCTTAATATCTCTTCGTTTCCTTATGGACCCCGCTGCCACGGGAGGGTAGGACAAAAGATGTCATGCAAGTTCTTATCATAAGCACGTATGACTACATACGGAATACATGCCTACATTACATTGATGAATTGGAGCTAGTTCTGTGTCGCCCTAGTTTATAAATGTTACATGATGAATGTTATCCAACGTTATCACCGATCCAATGCCTACGAGCTTTTCACATATTGTCTTTTGCTAAGTTACGACTATTGCTCACAATTGCTACAAAACTACATCTACTACTGTTACCGTTACTGTTGCTACTATTACCACTGTTATCCAATTATCATACTATTGTGCTACTGTTCATGCTACTACAGATATTTAGTCTACAGGTGTGGTTGAATTGACAACTCAACTGCTAATACTTCCAAATATTCTTTGGCTCCCCTTGTGTCGAATCAATAAATTTGGGTTGAATACTCTACCCTGAAAACTATTGTGATCCCCTATACTTGTGGGTTATCATAAAGCCTTTGGGATAGTGTGGATGATAGTTGACTTGATTCGGTGCAAAAACAGAAACTTTTGCTTCCAGTGCTGGAATTTTCAAAATTAACTGGGACGTGATAAAATTCTGAAATTTCACACATGATTGATATACAAAATTTTTACATTGTCCTAATTTTTCAGATTTTTTGGAGTTACATAAGTATGGTGTTTGTTCAGATCATTACAGACTGTTCTGTTTTTGACAGATTCTGTTTTCAATGCATAGTTTGCTTGTTTTATAGTTTCTATGGCTTATATTGGTCAATATAAATTGTGAAAATGATAGAGTATAGTAGGCATTATGTGGAAACAATTATGAATCTTTTCTTGACAGTACCCAAGTGAATGATTTGTTTTACTATACTAACGCATCTCACGAAGTTCCGTTAAGTTTTGTGTGATTGAAGTTTTCAAGTTTTGGGTGAGACATCGATATGAGGAGAATAAGGCACGGCAAGACCGTAAGCTTGGGGATGCTCAAGGCACCCCAAGGTAATATTCAAGGAATACCCAAGCAACAAAGCTTGGGGATGCCCCGGAAGGCATCCCATCTTTCGTCTTCAACATTATCGGTAACCTTACTTGGAGCTATGTTTTTATTCATCACATAATATGAGTTTTGCTTAGAGCATCATTTTCTTTTGTTGAGATTTGCTTGTTGTCATTAATAATCATGTTGGTATCTTTTATTTCAATAAAAGTGTCAAGTATAGCCTTTACCATGCTCAGTTTGCAAGTCTATATGTTGTTGTTTGAAAACAGAAAGTTTTCTATTATTTATTGAATATTCCTGAATAGTCAGGACATGATAAAATCTTGACATTTTTACACAGCAAAAGCTATAATAAATTTTCTACAGTGTGGTAATTTTTCAGATTTTTTGGAGTTAAAGAAGTTTGAATCTTCGTTCATCCCTACAGATTGTTCTGTTTAGATAGATTGCTGTTATGTTTGCATTGTTTGCATATGTTTGCTTGTTTAATGATTCTACTTGAGGATAGGAGTATTAAATATGAGGCATCTAGTATGCAATGTCGAATTATAATTTTAGTAATTTCTTACAGTAGATAATGATAAGGTTTTGCATTGATTTATACTAACTTATCTCACGAGTTCTTGTTGAGATTTGTGTGGATCAAGTTTTTAAGATTTAGGGAAGCCGTGATATGAGAGGAATTAAGGAGACATAAGAAATCAAGCTTGGGGATGCCCAGAGCATCCCAAGTTAATATTTCAAGAAGTATTAAACATCTAAGCTTGGGGATGCCCTGGTAGGCATCCCACATTTCTTCATCAACAACTATCGGTTAGTTTTGATTGAGCCTAAGTTTTTACTTGTTCACATGATATGTGCTATTCATGGAGTGCCCTTTTATTTTGTTTGATGCTTGATAAAATACTAGATCTGAAAGTTTTGAGAGAGAGAGTCCTCACATAGCTACTTAATTATTTAACTACTCATTTGATCTTCACTTATATCTTTTTGGAGTAGTTTGTCATTTACTCTTGTGCTTCACTGATATCCTAAGAGTAAATTGTTGAATGAATTGAATATCATAAAGTTGAAATTATATGTGCTTCATATATATGCTTGTATCATGCCTAGTAGTAGTTTCACATTGGGTTTAGAAAGTAAAATTTATTGAAGTTTGACAATCACAATATTGGTCGTACAAGTAATTCATGAATTATTAGTATATGAATTCACATACAACTATATTATATTGGACATCCTTTATGATTGTGAATACCCATTAATTATTTTCAACTTGATCAAATTGGTTAAAGTTGGACAAGGAAGACAATGTAATGAGTTATGGTTGGGTATATTTGTATAGAAGTTATATTGCTAGGGATCCTCCAACATGTGGTGTTTGTTTAGAATATTTTGCTAGTCAAATTTTTCGTACTAACCGGGAATACTGTGTCCGCATATCTACCTATATATGGTATTACCCTGTCGTTCCAAGTAAATTTGCATGTGCCATCTCTAAAACCTTCAAATAAACATCTGTTTGTGTGCATGTACCGCTCATGGAGCGACGGGGCGGTCAGTATCTTCCATGCTAAGCGGGTTATTCTCATGATGGGTGTTTATTCACTCGTCCTTGCACGAGAGAGGCTAGTAATTGGGATGCCCTATCCCATCAATCAAAAAGAAAAAATATAATAAAACAAAAGCTCCCCCTGGAAACTTGAAAGTTTGGAGGGAACCCATGAATTCGGCTAGCCATGGCTTGTGTTTGAATGGTTGAGGGGGAGTTAAACTTTTTCATTTCTGCATGGGAACCGCTAATAATGTGTTTAGCATGGAAGATATTGAATACCTTAGTCATGACGTTGACAGGAAAGGCACACCACTCAAAATGTATTCATCTCTGTTTTAAGCAATGAGCTCTGGCACCTCTGCAAATCCATGATTCCCTCTGCGAAGGGCTTATCTTTTACTTTTTTTGTTAATTTTATTTTTGTTGAGTCAATTTCTTATTCTAACCTATTCTCTAGTTGGCAAGCATCATGTGGTGGGGAAAGATCCAGGCACATATAGCCATTCAAATATATTTGATCATGAATTATTATTGTTGACAATTATCGCTATGATAAATGAGTTGGGACGCGAAACATTAAGCCCCTATATTTCTTTGTGTTCCCTGGATGCTAAAAATATGCTTTGAGTACTAGCAATCATATAAGACCATATGATGATTGAGTATGTGGAGCTCTTACTTAGACTTTGTTGAAAATGAGATGCATTGAAATTGTTTGGTGACTAAGAACACAACTTGTTAATGTTTCAAGAGAACGTATTGTTTAAACCATAACATGTGAATTGATTGCTACTTTATCATGATGACTTTTATGAGAAAGAGTTACTGTTATGATGCTAGGAAAAGTGATTGAAATTATCATTGATCAAACTTATGCACTATGCTAGCATTTACACTTCATAAATTATTTCTTTTATCATTTACCTACTTGAGGATGAGCATGAATTAAGATTGGGGATGCTGATACATCTCCAGCATATCTATAATTTATGAAGTATTCATGCCATGTTTACAACAACTTTTATGGTTTTGGTGCACTTTCATATGACTTTTATATGATTTTCATGGACTAACATATTGACCTAGTGCCAGTGCCAGTTGTTGTTTTTTATTTGTTTTTGGTTTCCCAGAAAATCCATACCAAACGAAGTCCAAACGCGATGAAACTTTTTGATGATTTTTTTGGAACATAAGAGACCCCCGAAGCTTCGAGGGAGTACCAGAAGATTGATACGTCTCCAACGTATCTATAATTTTTTATTGTTCCATGTTGTTATATTATCATTCTTGGATGTTTTACAATCATTTTATAGCAATTTTATATCATTTTTTGGGACTAACATATTAACATAGTGCCCAGTGCCAGTTGCTGTTTTTTGCTTGTTTTTTACTTCGCAGAATATCAGTACCAAACGGAGTCCAAACGCAGTGAAACTTTTTTGAGATTTTTTTGGACCAGAAGACACCACATGGGCCAAAGAAATACCAGAGGGGAGGCCCGAGGTGGGCACAACCCACCAGGGCGCGCATGAGGCCCAGGCGCGCACAAGGGGGTTGTGCCCCCCTCGGTGACCTCCTGCACCGCCTCTTCGCCCTATAAATACACAAATATTCCAGAAACCCTAGGAGAGTCGATGAAACACAATTCCAGCCGCCACAAGGTCCAGAACCACGAGATCCAATGTAGACACCATCACGGAGGGGTTCATCATCCTCATTGGTGCCTCCCCAATGATGCGTGAGTAGTTCATCATAGACCTACGCGTCCGTAGGCAGTAGCTAGATGGCTTCCTCTCTCTCTTTTGATTCTCAATACAATGGTCTCTTGGAGATCTATTTGATGTAACTGTTTTTTGCGGTGTGTTTGTTGGGATCCGATGAACTTTGAGTTTATGATCAGATCTATATCCATGACTATTATTTGTGTCTTCTTTTGATCTCTTATATACATGATTATTTATAGCCTCGTATTTCTTCTTCGAATCTTTGGTTTAGTTAGGCCAACTAGATCGATTTTTCTTGCCATGGGAAGAGGTGCTTTGTGATGGGTTTGATCGTGCGGTGCTCTTTCCCAGTGACAGAAGGGGCAGCAAGACACGCATGTATCATTGCTATTAAGGATAACAAGATGGGGGCTATTCCTACATGAATAGATCTCGTCTACATCATGTCATCGTTCTTATTGCATTACTCTGTTTTTCCATGAACTTAATACACTAGATGCATGCTGGATAGCGGTCGATGTGTGGGGTAATAGTAGTAGATGCAGGCAGGAGTCGGTCTACTAATCTTGTATGTGATGCCTATATATTGATCATTGCCTTGGATATCGTCATAATTATTCGATCTTCTATCAATTGCCCAACAGTAATTTGTTTACCCACCGTATGCTATTTTCTCGAGAGAAGCCACTAGTGAAATCAACGGCCTCCGGGTCTATTCTTTATCATATTTGCTTTGAGATCTATTTTTATTTGCTTTTGTTTTCAGATCCATTATTCCAAAAACCCAAAAATACCTTGATGCACTTTTTTATTACTTATTTTATTTTGCATTTTATCGAGATCTATTTATCCAATCTACACAATTTTTATCCCATCAACTTGACAATTTCTGGCGCCGTTACCCGGAGAGGGATTGACAACCCCTCATAAGCGTCGGGTTGCAAGTATTTGTTCTTTGTGTGCAGGTACCATTTACATAGTGTTGCTTGGTTCTCCTACTGGATTGATACCTTGGTTTCATAACTGAGGGAAATACCTAGCGTAGTTGTACTGCATCATCCCTTCCTCTTTGGGGAAATACCAACGTAGTTCAAGCGGCATCAAAAGGAATTTCTGGCGCTGTTGCCAGGGAGACATCATCAACATCTATCAGGTTCCTAATCACAAATCTCATCTCCTTGCAATTTACATTATTTGCCATTTTCCTCTCGTTTTCATCTCCCCCACTTCACAAAATTTTGCCGTTTTATTCGCCCTCTTTTTCGCTCACCGTTTTCTCGTCAGATCTATCTTTTTGTGTGAGATTTTGCTTGGCACTTTGTCGTTATGGCTAGTTCTTCCTCTATTGCGTGTACCCCCGAGAACGAGGTTCTTAATTTTAAACAAAGGGGAGGGGAGAAGTTAAAAGATGCTTGGTATAGGATTTGCAATGCTCATAATAGATCTGTTTGTAAGCAATCTACTGTTGTTCTTCTTCGCAGTTTTTATGTGGGCATCACCACTTGGTATAGATTCATCCTTGATACGATTACCGGTGGAAATTTCTTAATGTGTCCATCTTTGGATGCTTTTAATGCCATGGGAGATCTAGTAGGTGCACCACCTATCATTATTAATGAAACAATGTTAACTCTTGAGCATGTTATGCAAAGATTAGATGCTATTGAAAAGAAGATGGCCACTTTAGAGCAAATTGAAACTTGGATACAAAGATGCAGAATCTTGCTAATAAATTTGGGTCAAAAGCGGGTGATGTTTTCAAATTACTAAGGGAAAAGGAAACCTTAATTAACGAAAGAATTGGAGAGAGTCCTTCCTGGATCGATGAGTTGGAAGAATTTTCTAGTAATTTCAGCTCGGCTTTTGCTTCTGCTAAAACTATTGAAAAAACTCCCGTGAAAATTGGCAAGATTACTCAAGTCACTAAGAACAAGGGTGCAACTTCTAATAATAACAAAGAAGATCTTAAGATGATTAGTATTCACCCCAACTTTGTTGAAGTTGTAAAAGACCCTACTTGCAAGAATGAATTTTTCAATCTCGTTCCTAGGAGTATTACTATTGAAAATTTATATGCCAAATCTTTGAAGAATATTAGTTGTGTGATTGAGGAATTGGAAACCAAGGATGACAATACTTGAATATATGCATTATGCCTAGCTAGGGGCATAAAACGATAGCGCTTGTTGGGAGGCAACCCAATGAATAAATTTTATTTTTGCCTTTTTCTTTCTGTTCTTGAGTGTTTGCACAATTATTCTACTGTTATGATTGTTTTTTTATGTTTTAATTAGTGTTTGTGCCAAGTAAAGGCTTTGGGATCATGTTGGGTGATAGTTGATTTGATCTTGTTGAAAAATAGAAACTTTTTGCGTCCAGTAGCATTCTGAATTTGTTACACAAGATTGCTATACAAATTGCCTATGTTGTCCTAATTTTTCAGAATTTTTGGAGTTACAGAAGTATGGTTAGAGTACAGACTACTACGGACTGTTCTGTTTTTGATAGATTCTGTTTTCGTTGCATTGTGTGCTTATTTAGATGAATCTATGGATTGTATCGGGGGGTATAAGCCATGGTAAAGTTGGAATACAGTAGATATAATGCAATAATAAAATATGAATGAGTTTGCAACAGTACTTAGAGTGGTGATTTGCTTTATTATACTAACGGACCACACGAAGGTTTTGTTAAGTTTTGTGTGATTGAATTTTTCAAGTTTTGGGTGAGATCACGATGGATGAAGGAATAAGGAGTGAAAAGAGCCTAAGCTTGGGGATGCCCCATGGCACCCCAAGTTAATATTCAAGGAGAACCAAGCAACTAAGCTTGGGGATGCCCCGGAAGGCATCCCCTCTTTCTTCTAACGACCATCGATATTTCACTTGGAGCTATATTTTTATTCTTCACATATCATGAGTTTTGCTTGGAGCATCTTGTATTATATGATTCTTTGCTTGGTTTGCTTTTTAGTTTGTCACAAGTATCCTTGCTGGACACACCTATTTGAGAGAGCCAAAATTATGCTATGATTTGTTAGAATTGCTCTTTATGCTTCACTTAAATTTTTTGAGCTATGGAATTGCTCTAGTGCTTCACTTATATCTTTTTGAGCATGGTGTGCTTTAATATTTTTGAAGAAATACTCTCATACTTCACTTAGATTTATTTGACAGTTAGTAATTTTGAAGAAATTCTCTCATGCTTCACTTATATTATTTTGAGAGACGAAAACTTTTATGCTCATGTTCTTCACTTAAATTTGGTTGAGTTTGTCAAAAGCAATTGCAATATATGAAACTAGTCCCAAAGTGATAGATATTCAAGAGGGATATAATAGAAACTTCCATGAAGATCATTGGACAAAATAAACTTGATTCGTTGTAATAGTTTTGAGATATGATGATAGTGATATGCGAGTCATGTTGGTGAGTAATTATGCTTTAGTAAGAATATTGGTGTTAAGGTTTGTGATTCCCTATGCAAGCATGAAAGTCAATAATTATGCAATGAAATTACATCCTACTTGTGGTGCATTGTTTGGTGTTAGTTATGCTTAATGCTCGCTTATGTGATTTTTTGTTTCTTGGTTGGTTGCTTCTCAATCTTTTTGCTAGCCTCCACTTGTACTAAGTAGAAATACTACTTGTGCATCCAAAATCTTTAAACCCAGTTTTGCCATACGAGTCCACCATACCTACCTATATGCGGTATTTCCATGCCGTTCTAAGCAAATTTGTATGTGCCATCTCTAATTTTCAAAATGAATTTCCTTTTTGTGTGCCCTTACCGCTCATGAAGTGGCAGGGGGTGGCCAGTATTTTCCATGCTAGATGTGTTATTCTCAAGATGAGTGTTTATTCACTTGTCATTGCACGAGAGTACGGCGGTAATAGGGATGCCCAGTCCCAAAATGAAAAAGAAATTTACTTTATGTTGTCAAATAATAAATTCCTTGGAAAGTGTTGGTATGGAAGGCACTCGTGGATACGGCTAGCCATGGATTGTGAAAGAATGGTGGAAAAAGGAATAAACTTTATTTTATGTTTGGGAACCGCCTATGATATATCTAGCATGGAAAGTGTTGGGAATTACTCGATCGTTTTTGTTGACAGGAAAAGTATGCCTCTCAAAATTTCTTATCTCTCAATTTAAGCTTTGAGCTCTGGCACCTCTACAAATCCCTACTTCCCTCTGCGAAGGGCCTATCTATTTACTTTATGCAATTTTTATTTTTATTTGAGTATCCATCTTCTCTTATAAAGCACCAACTAAGGGGCACTATGATCATACATGAGCATTGGATGTAGCTAATATGCGAGTGTGTTTCATGAACAGATCAATGATTGAGCATGATGGGCTAGGGATAACTTTCTTTAGTGTTGATATTTTGAAAGACATGGTTGCTTGTTGATATGCTTGAGTATTGAAATCTTCATGTAAAAACTAGACTATTGCTTTGAACCATATAAAAGTCCAAATGTCCATGCTACAAAAGAAAAGAATATGTGATGGACATGTTAGGCAGCATTCCACATCAAAAATTCTGTTTTTTATCATTTACCTACTAGAGGACGAGTAGGGATTAAGCTTGGGGATGCTGATATGTCTCCAATGTATCTATAATTTTTTATTGTTCCATGCTGTTATATTATCATTCTTGGATGTTTTACAATCATTTTATAGCAATTTTATATCTTTTTTGGGACTAACCTATTGACATAGTGCCCAGTGCCAGTTGCTGTTTGTTTGCTTGTTTTTTACTTCACAGAATATCAGTACCAAATGGAGTCCAAATGCAGCAAAACTTTTTTGAGATTTTTTTTGGACCAAAAGACACCACATGGGCCGAAGAAGTACCAGAGGGGAGGCCCGAGGTGGGCACAACCCACCAGGGCGCGCCAAAAGGCCCAGGCGCACCTAGGGGGTTGTGCCCCCCTCGGTGACCTCCCGCATCGCCTCTTCGCCCTATAAATACCCAAATATTCCAGAAACCCTAGGGGAGTCGACGAAACATAATTCCAGCCGCCACAAGTTCCAGAACCACGAGATCCAATCTAGACACCATCACGGAGGGGTTCATCATCCTCATTGGTGCCTCTCCGATGATGCGTGAGTAGTTCATCATAGACCTACGAGTCCGTAGGCAGTAGCTAGATGGCTTCCTCTCTCTCTTTTGATTCTCAATACAATGGTCACCTGGAGATCTATTTAATGTAACTCTTTTTTGCGGTGTGTTTGTTGGGATCCGATGAACTTTGCGTTTATGACCAGATCTATATCCATGAATATTATTTGAGTCTTCTTTTGATCTCTTATATGCACGATTATTTATAGCCTCGTATTTCTTCTTTGAATCTTTGGTTTAGTTAGGCCAACTAGATCGATTTTTCTTGTCATGGGAAGAGGTGCTTTGTGATGGGTTCGATCGTGCGGTGTTCTTTCCCAGTGACAGAAGGGGTAGCAAGACACGCATGTATCATTGCTATTAAGGATTACAAGATGGGGGCTATTCCTACATGAATAGATCTCGTCTACATCATGTCATCGTTCGTATTGCATTACTCCGTTTCTCCATGAACTTAATACACTAGATGCATGCTGGATAGCGATCGATGTGTGGAGTAATAGTAGTAGATGCAGGCAGGAGTTAGTCTACTAATCTTGGACGTGATGCCTATATATTGATCATTGCCTTGGATATCGTCACAATTATTCGATCTTCTATCAATTGCCCAACAGTAATTTGTTTACCCACCGTATGCTATTTTCTCGAGAGAAGCCACTAGTGAAATCTACGGCCCCCGGGTCTATTCTTTATCATAATAGATGACACCCCGCGCGTTGCTGCGGGTATACTTGAACATTTTTTGCGGATATACATGTATAAATCTAAAGAATTATAAAAATAAATGTATGAACATATATTGAGTAACAGAGGATGAGGGCTGAAAAGATAATCTCTTGTTGAGTACCTACTGCTTTGTGGCAACGAATCCCATGTATAAAATTAAGAGTTTAAAGTACAAATGCAATGATACTGTACCATTTTTTAACCGGGATCCAAGGCCACTATCAGTACAATAGGTAAATTAGAGAATCTTTGACACACGTTGGCCTAAGTTGCTAGCTTAGAACTCATTTTATGAACATCCATAATGAGAAATGGTATAGATATCACCCATGTGGATGTTCTTGCAGTAACTAACATGAAATTGCACTGACCAAAACACAAAGGGAGAGTTAATGTAGGATAAAGTCAATCCTGGTTACAAAACTTCAGAATAAAATGCAAAGTCTGTTTTTTTTATTTTCTCATTTGGACCAGGGTCACCATCTACTCTCTTTTTCTGCGAGGGATCACCATCTACTCTTGATAGGAAAAATGGAGAAATAATATGCACAACTCCAAATCAAAAAAGAGGGGTATTATGTAGGAGATATGCCCTAGAGGTAATAATAAATGTTATTGATTATCTCCCTGTTCATAATTATGTTTATGTTCCATGCGATAACTGCTATGGTTCTCGAGTCTGCAATAACACAAGGCTCGGAGGAAGACTCATATGCACGTGTGGAATAATAAACGGTAATATGTATTCCTAGTCTGGCCTCTAAGACTAGCTGAAGTGTTGCATGATGGTTCTGTTTTCCTGATCATGGGCATGTCTATGCCAGCAACTTTGAGGGCACAATGTTAGAAGAACATTTGTGTTGAATCGACCTGAATTGATGTTAAGCTATGAGATACTTTCGTCACAAGTTAATGGTTAATAACACAGAGATGGTTAATGTTTGCATGATTCCTCATACCATGAGAGTATCGAGTTTCTTAATGCTTGATTCATGAACTTTGGGGTTTGTTAAACATCATCCGTAACTGGATGGCTATTACGGCGACTTACGGGTTCATGGGAAAGTATGTCAAGTAACTTGATAGCTCAAGATTGGGATTTGCTCCTCCGACGATGGAGAGATATCTCTGGGCCCTCTCGGTGTTACGGTATCCATCATCATCTGGCCAGACACTTCGTGATTTGATCACGGGGATGCCGAAACATGAGAACGAGAAAAGAGAACAATACCGGTAACAAGGTAACTGGCATAGTGGACAAGTTGTTGATCCACGGGAATGCCAACATGTCTCACCTCGGGTATTTGTAACATATCGCGAAGCAATGGGAATAGCACACAACAACTGGAGGTTCACTCGAATATTCATTCGTGTGGGTATAGGGGTCAATATGGGTGTCCACGGCTCCGATGTTGATCATTGATCGGAAAGGGTTCCGGCCATGTCTATACTTCACCAAACCTATAGGGTCACACGCTTAAGGGTCATCTATCTGCTGAATACTAGACAGGGAGTATGAGAGAAATTCACCGAAAAAGTTTCGGACACACCGGAAAGGTTCCGGAGAGAGAACACCGGAATAGTTTTGGTAAAACTGAAAAGTTGTTTTGGGCTATTCCATTAAGTCAAATTGGTTCCGGGACATGCCTGATAATTCTTGGAGGGTACCAGAATTATTCTGGAAACTTCTGGGAATTTTCCGGGATAAAAATCGGAAATGTTCCGGAGCTGTCGAAACCACTTCAGATGCTTTTCGCAGATGAAAATCACTAATCCGGAATTGTTCCGGAACACGTTGAAAATTATTTTAGTGGGTACTAGAAATGTTCTAAGCCCACATAAATATTTTCAGTTCGAACGGACGCTGAAAAATGTCATCGTGAATAGTGAAAGTGCTTTTTGGGATATTTTTTGGAGAGCCACCTTTTTGGACTTGGTCAAAGTTCTAGAAGGAAGTGGCTTACAAGGGAAGGAACCCCATTTGGGGGGGCCCTAGGGGTGGCCGGCCATGGGTGGTGGAGCTCCACATGGCATCCCATTTTGTCCTTAACACCCTCATGTGTGACCTAATGCATGGGTTTTTTTGGTAATTTGTGGAGGCACAGTACCCCTTGGCTTTCCTATAAATAGAGGAGGTGAGGGCTGCCATCTCTTCATTCCTTGCTCTCATACACATGCCATGACATTTCTGGCTTCTCTCTCCCTCCCAGCGAAATAGTTTCGTAGAGCCGAAAGGCTGTCTGGGTTCCGGTGGGAACTTGTTCTGGACGGCGAAGCCCTGCCGGATAGATGACACCGTATGTGTGCAACCCCATAGAGAGGTCGTAGTTTCGATCTTTGTGCCCGAGGGGCTGTTTCGAGAGTGCCTCCCGAAGGGCTGTCCAAGTGACGGTCCGAGTTATGTGAGTCCTCCCGAAGGGCTGTCCGAGTGACCGTCCGAGTTTTGAGGGTCCTCCCGAAGGGCTGTCCGCGACACCGTCTGAGAGACTGTCCGACCGCCTCCCATAGGGTTTTCTGTGGGGCAGATGAAGGAGTACATCCTCGTGGTTGGGAGGTTGTAAATCCTAGCTGCGGGGACCTGCACCGCCGATCATCATCGACTCTACTTCCGCTGCGCTACGAGTCGGTAACGAAAAGATCAAACCTTGTATGCAGTCTCCATAGTGGCCCTGGGCTGGTGCATAGGTCGGAATTTTTTTTTCTGCTGTGTTACCCTACAGTGGCATCATGAGCCGTGCTATGCGTAGATGCAGGTTGCGATCTAGAATACATAGATATGTATGGGTGTTGCACAATATAATTAGGTAGTAGATGAGTTTTATTACTGAAAATTATTTGTGCGGGTAGCAGATGAAATCTGTTACTCGATGTTCCTGTTGCTTCCCTTGAATTAGCATAATCCTGATCTTGACGGCATGGTGGAATCTCACAAAGTTCTGGCAATCCGTGATCCTTTCATGCTGCTCCTGAGTATGCTGATTGACAGATCAACAAAGTGCTAACAGTTCTTTGGGTTCCACCATAGTTAAAGAAAGATGGATGTTTCGCAGACGAAAGGGCAATGCAGACTTGATCTGCACGGGGGTCATGCGTATGATGAAGTTTAGCATGGGGCTCGAGATTTTATTATCTCGTGCTTCATACACCCTGAAAACTTAATCTAGCGACTTGAATTATCATACTTGATGATGGACTTTGGTAGCTTCGGTTTGTTTCGAAACCTTAGAAGCCACGAAAAACAAGTTTTTGCATGAACCGATTAGAGGCGTCTAACTTGGTTTTGCAGGAGGGTTTGCATGTGCATGTGATGTGGTATAGCAGTGCTCATAATAATTTGATTATGTATGAGATGACTATATCATGTAAATTGATTAACATGACCTGCGTGTCATGATTCGGCATGATGGCTGGAGCCATATGATTTTTCACTTTAATGACCTGCATGTCAACCTTAAGTAATGCACTTATTTTATTAGCTATAGAGATAGCAATATTATCTGGTGCATCGACAAGGTGGTGGCAATCTTCGCGAAGGTGAACACCGACGCGAATGCCGAAGACGAAGAAATACAAGACTTCTCCGTCAGAAAGGGCTATACCATATCATGCTATTATGAATTGCCTGAGATATTTATCCCTTATGATGCACCCTTCTTGATTGCGCGGTAGTCGCTCTTTATTAGGGTGATCTCTCACTTAAAATATCAAATAGTTAGTGTTCTCCCAAGTGTAGCACCGTCACAGCATGTATCCTTTCGGGGTGCCACATGCTACCATGGGCACGAACGACTGGAAAGTGTAAGGCGGGTGAGGTCAGACCTCACTGCAAGATCACTTGGTTGTCTTGACGTTCAGGCAGGAAAGTCCTGAGCTCGGAACACATGCATCGAAAGATGAACAAGAATCACATAAAGATGTGATTGGCAAGCTGGCCTACCGGTTGAGATTTTCGTCATCTGTGATGCTACCATCATGGCGAACAATCAAAACTCGGGTCTTGAATCATTCACAATCAATTATGAGAGATATTGATTTGAGTGGGAACGCGTTGTAGAATTAACTTGTTTAATTCTCAGTGTAATTAAATTCGAACACTGTCTAAGTCTGATTTGCAAAATAGTTGTAGAATAATGGCTCGCGTTTCCACCTTCCCTATTAAAATTGAATAAGTTGTTTTTATCTGGTTAAAACTTTATGATTGGTAAACGTAATGTGAGGATTGTCCTCAAGAGTGCCGAGAAGGACTTTGTCCTATCACATGCTTTCGGTATCCTCCCGCAAATGCTATGGATGATGTGACTCTCGTCCTTCGATCCAAAAGCTAGAATTCCGGTACGCTCAAGTGCAAAATGTTTGCTTCCATGAGACCTGAACTTCGAAAGTTTGGGATAGTTATGTGATATTCATGGAACTGAAAATCATTTTCAGATACAAACAAAGCAATGTTTGTTTGTAAAGAATTAGTAAAGTGTTTACTGGGCATTTGACTGTTAGGAGAGGGATCCAGAAGAATGCCTGTCATATGATGATGGTGAATAAAACAACCACTTAAAGAGAAAGGGAATGTCCAAAGGGTGTTAGTGAGACTTTCACCCCTAGGAAGTCCGGGGCTAATGCCACTCTTAAGTTGGGTGCTTCTTCTGAGAGTAGGAGAAATACTAAAAGTTAAACTATTAGAAGTATAAAGGCAGAAAGAAAGGAGACTGGAATATCCAGTTCATGTATGAATGTCATACAAGTTTTTGATGTATAGGAGGCTGGTCAAAGATATAGTTCTTGGGAATTATGGTTAAACATGTTAATCACTAATTCTTGGGTTTAATCACAAACATACCCGCTCGATTGCATTCTGTTGCGAATCGATGTAAGAACTACTATGGCCTAAAAGACTTGCCAGTTATGAGGTTTAGGTATACACAGGGAACATAGTAAATGTTACTATACCTTCCATCGGTGTATTACCATATGTATTTATTTCCATGATTCATTTTAGAGTTTCATACACTCTAGCCCATTGCATAAGGTATCTTGCAAGAAGGTTGTTCATAAGAGAACTTTTGATGTTCGGTGTTATGAATAACACAAGGGCCAAACTTTCATTATGAATGAGATGTATGTTATGAATATTGATAATAATACATTACCTCTGGGTTTACTTTCATAATTCATTTTAGAGTTTTATACACTCTAGCCCATTGCACAATGTTTGTTGCAAGAGGGTTGTTCATAAAAGAACAATTGTTGTTCAGTATTATGAATAACATAAGGGCCATACTTCCATCATCGATGGGACGTATGTTATGAATTTTGATGGTAATATGATACATCCATAACACTGACGCTAAATGTCGCAAGACTAAAAGAATACCACACAAGTGTGGCACTACATTTGGTCACATTAGAGAAACCCGCATGGAAAATTCCATTATGATGGATTTTGAAGTCGTTTGATTTTGAATCATATGACACTTGCAACTTTCCTCCGAAAAGTGAAGTGACTGAAATACCATTCACAGGCCATAAGGAACGAGTAACAAACTTATTGGTGATCATACATTTTGATGTATGTAGTTCAATAAATATTGTTGAAAGCAGTGGATTTGTCTATCTTCAAAAATGACTCAAGTAGATATATGGATATTTACTTGATGAGATGCAAGTCTGGATCTTTTGAAATCATTCGAAAGGTTCTCAATATGAAGTAGAAATTATTGTAACAAGAAGATTATGTTTCTGCAATTAGATTGTTGAAAGGAATATTTGAGTTACAAGTTTAGCGAATGTCTGATGAGTTGTGAAAAGAGTTTCATAACTTGCACCTCCCAGAACACCACTGTGAGTGGAATGTCCGTGAAGATGTAATCAAACCATTTGTGACATGGTAAGATCAAAGATGACATAAATCAATTGCCATTATCCTTAAAAGTAATGCTTTAGAGACTGCGGCTTTTACACTGAAAAGAGCTCCATCGGGTCTGCTGAAATGACGCCATGGTATGGTACGCCCAACCATGTTATATCTTTTCTTAAACATTTGGAATATGGGGCTTGTGTAAAAGGTTACAAACCTATTCCAAATCAGACAAATGCTACTTTGTAGGTTATCCCAAGTTATTGGGTATTCCCCCACCACTATTCCGAGGCAAAGGTTTTTGCCACAAAACGGTATGCTTTTAAAGAGAATAGTTCTTGCAAAAGGTGAGTGGGAGGACAGTGCAACTCGACGAGATAACAAGTATCTTCGTCATCAAGTCAAAGGAAAGGAACCTTGGAAGTAATTCCTGAGTTTCCTACTATGACTGATGCGGAAGCCTCTACATGAGATGTATGGACTTCGTTCGAACTTGCAGCTGAACAATGTAGGCAAAGCTCGTGCAAACCTCTCAGGTGCGCAAATGAGATATTGTTGTTAGACAATAGTATACCTACGATACACAAGGAAGCGTTGATGGGCCCTGACTCCGGAATTGGCTAAATGCCAATATAATCCGAGATAGTTTGCATAAATGATTCAAGATTTAAATCTTGATAAACCCTCCAAAAGACTTAGAGTCTAATGGATTGTAATGGGACTATAAACAGATGCGGGTAAAAATGTTTTATCCATTAAGCTCGACTTGTTGCAATAACAAGTTCAAGGAGTTGACTACAATGAGATTGTCTCACCGTAGCAATGCTTAAAGTCGGTTCGGGTTAAACTAGCAATTAATACATATTTCAAACATGAGATATGAAACATGGGTGCCAAAAGGATTTCCATGAGATGGAAATACAACCTAGGACTTGTATGTGATACAATCCAAAGTATTTTGTCGGTCCAGAGGATGCTAGTAAGTATGCAAACTTCAGAGTTCCAGCAATGGACAGAAGAGAGCAAAATGGAGTTGGAATCTTCGTTTTTGATGGAATGGTCAAAGGGGTTTGACTTCATCAATGGGTAACGAAGATGCTTGTGGTTTCAAGAAAGTAAGTGGGAGCATAATAATATTTCTGAAAATCTTGTGCGCTTGACACATTGTTAATTGGAAATAAATTTCTTGACACGAATTAGGACTTCATTTGAAAATAGTTTTTCGATGAAGTGCTTGGGCTAAATAGCCTTGATATTAGGCATAATGATCTATGGAGATAGATTTACCTAATGGGGCTGAGCAAAAATACACATTGACAAGATGCTAAAACCATTTAGCACTAAGAACGACAAGGAGTGATTCTTGTCGAAGTCACATGGAAAGAGTTTTTGCAAGACTCGGTGTCCCAAAACACTGATGAGCAAAATACATGATGGAGATTCCACACACTCCTGTGTTTGGATTAATCATGTATTCCATGGTATGTAAAACAACCAGATATGTCCAATACTCCCAAGCTGTTGCGAGTATAGATACCAAAGTGATCAAAAGTACTGATCATGAGACAAAAGTGAAAAAGGGTCATTGAGTGCTAGAGTAGCACTGATGACATGTTTTCTCGCAAGAGTAGATAATGAAGAGTTCATTGTAAACTTGTTACATCAATACAATCTTCATCAATGCTCCATGCGATTTTCGATTTAAGTTAAGGGTTTTGTGTAATACACGATATGGTGGCACGGTGTTTGGAAATTGTTCCCAATAGGATACTGTGGCGAATTCTATAACAAGTGGCTAAGTATGCTGACACTTTAGAAGCGACAAAGAAGTTGTTGAATCATATAGTTCATTCATGAACTTAGTATGGTTCCAAGATGGCTTTGGTCAATGGGACACTATTGCAGATAGTTGCTCCATAGCTCAGTCTGAGGAATCAGGTTTCGACCAATGATTCACACATATGCAAAGCCAAGTCCACACAAAATATGAATTTTGCGAAAGCGTGAAAACATGAGGATATGCAAAGATACACACGAATCTGAAGTTGTCAGATCCGTTGGACATCAGGCTATACCACATGCGAAGCATATTTTACACCAGTGTGCCATGGGTGTAAAGTGCATTAGCATTAACTAGATTATTGACTCTAGTGCAAGTGGGAGTCTGTAGGAGATATGCCCTAGAGGCAATAATAAATGTTATTGATTATCTCCCTGTTCATAATTATGTTTATGTTCCATGCTATAACTGCTATGGTTCTCGAGTCTGCAATAACATGAGGCTCGGAGGAAGACTCATATGCACGTGTGGAATAATAAACGGTAATATGTATTCCTAGTCTGGCCTCTAAGACTAGCTCAAGTGTTGCATGATGGTTCTGTTTTCTTGATCATGGGCATGTCTATGCCAGCAACTTTGAGGGCACAATGTTAGAAGAACATTTGTGTTGAATCGACCCGAATTGATGTTATGCTATGAGATACTTTCATCACAAGTTAATGGTTAATAACACAGAGATGGTTAACATTTGCATGATTCCTCAGACCATGAGAGTATCGAGTTTCTTCTTGCTTGATTCATGAAATTTGGGGTTTGTTAAACGTCATCCGTAACTGGATGGCTATTACGGCGGCTTACGGGCTCATGGGAAAGTATGTCAAGTAACTTGATAGCTCAAGATTGGGATTTGCTCCTCCGACGATGGAGAGATATCTCTGGGGCCTCTCACTGTTACAGTATCCATCATCGTCTGGCCAGACACTTTGTGATTTGATCACGGGGATGCCGGAACACGGGAACGAGAAAAGAGAACAATACCGGTAATGAGGTAACTGGCATAGTGGACAAGTTGTTGATCCACGGGAATGCCAACATGTCTCACCTCGGGTATTTGTAACATATCATGAAGCAACAGGAATAGCACACAACAACTGGAGGTTCACTCGAATATTCATTCGTGTGGGTATAGGGGTCAATATGGGTGTCCACGGCTCCGATGTTGATCATTGATCGGAAAGAGTTCCGGCCATGTCTATACTTCACCGAAACTATAGGGTCACATGCTTAAGGGTCATCTATCTGTTGAATACTAGACAGGGAGTCTGAGAAAAATTCACCAAAAAAGTTTCGGACACACCGGAAAGGTCCCGGAGAGAGAAAACCGGAATAGTTTCGGTAAAACTGAAAAGTTGTTTCGGGCTATTCCATTAAGTCAAATTGGTTCCGGGACATGCCTGATAATTCTTGGAGGGTGCCAGAATTATTCTGGAAACTTCTGGGAATTTTCCGAGATAAAAACCGGAAATGTTCCGGAGCTGCCGAAACCACTTCAGATGCTTTTCGCAGATGAAAATCACTAATCCGGAATTGTTCCGAAATGCATTGAAAATTATTTTAGTGGGTACTGGAAAAGTTCTAAGCCCACATAAATATTTTCAGTTCGAACGGACGCTGAAAAATGTCGTCGTGAATAGTGAAAGTGCTTTTTGGGATATTTTTTGGAGAGCCACCTTTTTGGACTTGGTCAAAGTTCTAGAAGGAAGTGGCTTACAAGGGAAGGAACCCCATTTGGGGGGGGGCCTAGGGGTGGCCGTCCATGGGTGGTGGAGCTCCTTGGAGCTCCACATGGCATCCCATTTTGTCCTTAACACCCTCTTGTGTGACCTAATGTATGGGGTTTTTTGGTAATTTGTGGAGGCACACTACCCCTTGGCTTTCCTATAAATAGAGGAGGTGAGGGCTGCCATCTCTTCATCCCTTACTCTCATACACATGCCATGACATTTCTGGCTTCTCTCTCCCTCCCAGCGAAATAGTTTCGTAGAGCCGAAAGGCTGTCTGGGTTCCAGTGGGAACTAGTTCTGGACGGCGAAGCCCTACCGGATAGATGACACCGTATGTGTGCAACCCCGTAGAGAGGTCATAGTTTCGATCTTTGTGCCCGAGGGGCTGTTTTGAGAGTGCCTCCCGAAGGGCTGTCCAAGTGATGGTACGAGTTTTGTGAGTCCTCCCGAAGGGCTGTCCGACTGACCGTCCGAGTTTTGAAGGTCCTCCAGAAGGGTTGTCTGCGACACCGTCCGAGGGACTGTCCGACCGCATCCCGGAGGGCTGTCCGTGGGGCAGATGAGGGAGTACATCCTCGCGGTTGGGAGGTTGTAAATCCTAGCTGCGGGGATCTGCACTGCCGATCTGAAGGAAATATGCCCTAGAGGCAATAATAAAGTTGTTATTTTATATTTCCTTATTCATGATAAATGTTTATTATTCATGCTAGAATTGTATTGATCGGAATCCTAAATACATGTGTCAATACATAGACAAACACTGTGTCCCTAGTGAGCCTCTACTTGACTAGCTCGTTGATCAAAGATGGTTAAGGTTTCCTAACCATGGACATGAGTTGTCATTTGATAACGGGATCACATCATTAGGAGAATGATGTGATGGACAAGACCCATCCGTTAGCTTAGCATAATGATTGTTCAGTTTTATTGCTACTGCTTTCTTCATGTCAAATACATATTCCTTCGACTATGAGATTATGCAACTCCCGGATACCGGAGGAATGCCTTGTATGCTATCAAACGTCACAACATAACTGGGTGATCATAAAGATGCTCTACAGGTATCTCTAAAGGTGTCTATTGGGTTGGCATAGATCGAGATTAGGATTTGTCACTCCGAGTATCGGAGAGGTATCTCTAGGCCCTCTCGGTAATGCACATCATACGAAGCCTTGCAAGCAAAGTGACTTAGTCACAGGATGATGTATTACAGAACGAGTAAAGAGACTTGCCGGTAACGAGATTGAACTAGGTATAAAGATACCAACGATCGAATCTCGGGCAAGTAACATACCGATGGACAAAGGGAATAACGTATGTTGTCATAACGGTTCGATCGATGAAGATCTTCATAGAATATGTGGGAGCCAATATGAGCATCTAGGTTCTGCTATTGGTTATTGACCAGAGAAGTGTCTCGGTCATGTCTACATAGTTCTCGAACCCATAGGGTCCGCACGCTTAACGTTCGATGACGATTTAGTATTATATGAGTTATGTGATTTGGTGACCGAATGTTGTTTGGAGTCCCGGATGAGATCACGGACATGACGAGGAGTCTCGAAATGGTTGAGAGGTAAAGATTGATATATAGGACGATGGTATTCGGACACCGGAAGTGTTTCGGAGGGTATCGGGTACATATCGGGTCACCGAAAGGGGTTCCGGGCACCCCCGGCAAAAGATATGGGCCTAATGGGCCAAGAGGGGAAATGCAGCAGCCAGCAGGGGCTGCTGCGCCCCCCATATGGGCCACACCAGAAGAGAAGGAAAGAGGGGAAGAGAGAAGGAAGGGGAGGGATCCGGCCTCCCCCTTCCTTCCTTCCTCCCTCCTCTTTCCTTCCCCCTCCGGTAATTAAGGAAGGGGGGGCCAAATTGGGATAGGACCCCAAGTAGGATTCCTCCTACTTGGGGCGCACCATGGCTGCTCCCCTCCCCCTCCCACCTATATATACATGGGGAGGGGGTGCCTAGAACACACACCAACAACTGTTAGCCGTGTGCGGCGCCCCCCTGCACAGATTACACCCTCGGTCATATTCTCATGGTGTTTAGGCGAAGCCCTGCGCGGATCACTTCACCATCACCATCACCACGCCGTTGTGCTGACGGAACTCATCTACTTCCTCGACATTCTGCTGGATCAAGAGTTCGAGGGACGTCATCGAGCTGAACGTGTGCAGAACTCGGAGGTGCCGTACGTTCGGTGCTTGATCGGTCGAAACGAGAAGAAGTTCGACTACATCAACCGCATTGTCAAACGCTTCCGCTTTCGGTCTACGAGGGTATGTGGACACACTCTCCCCCTCTCATTGCTATGCATCTCCTAGATAGATCTTGCGTGAGCATAGGAATTTTTTTGAAATTGCATGCTATGTTTCCCAACAATGGCATCCGAGCCAGGTCTATGCGTAGATGATATGCACGAGTAGAACACAAAGAGTTGTGGGTGGTGATAGTCATACTGCTTACCACTAACGTGTTATTTTGATTCGGCGGTATTGTTGGCTGAATCAGCCTGGACCAACCTTACATGACCACGTTCATGATACCGGTTCCACTGACAGACATGCAACTAGTTTTGCATAAAGGTGGCTGGCGGGTGTCTGTTTCTCCTACTTTAGTTTAATCGAATTTGACTGCAGCCGGTCCTTGTTGAAGGTTAAAACAACAAACTTGATAAATCACCGTTGTGGTTTTGATGCGTAGGTAAGAACGGTTCTTGCTAGAAGCCCGTAGCAGCCACGTAAAACTTGCAACAACAAAGTAGAGGACGTCTAACTTGTTTTTGCAGGGCATGTTGTGATGTGATATGGTCAAGACATGATGTGATATACGTTGTTGTATGAGATGATCATGTTTTGTAAAAGTTATCGGCAACTGGCAGGAGCCTTATGGTTGTCGCTTTATTGTATGAAATGCAAACGCCATGTAATTGCTTTACTTTATCACTATGCGTTAGCGATAGTTGTAGAAGCAATAGTTGGCGAGACGACCACGACGCAATGATGGAGATCAAGGTGTCGAGCCGATGACGATGGAGATCATGACGATGCTTTGGAGATGGAGATCAAAAGCACAAGATGATGATGGCCATATCATGTCACATATTTTGATTGCATGTGATGTTTATCCTTTATGCATCTTATTTTGCTTAGAACGACGGTAGCATTATAAGATGATCCCTTCACTAAATTTCAAGGTATAAGTGTTCTCCCTAAGTATGCACCGTTGCGACAGTTCATCGTGTTGAGACACCACATGATGACCGGGTGTGATAGACTCTACGTTCAAATACAACGGGTGCAAGACAGCTTTGCACATGCGGAATACTCGGGTTAAACTTGACAAGCCTAGCATGTACAGACATGGCCTCGGAACACTGGAGACCGAAAGGTCGAACGTGAATCATATAGTAGATATGATCAACATAGAGATGTTCACCATTGATGACTACTCCATCTCACGTGATGATCGGACATGGTTTAGTTGATTTGGATCACGTATCACTTAGATGACTTGAGGGATGTCTATTTAAGTGGGAGTTCATTAGTAATTTGATTAATTGAACTTAATTTATCATGAACTTAGTCCTGATAGTTTTTGCATATCTATGTTGTAGATCAATGGCATGTGCTACCGTTCCCTTGAATTTTAATGCGTTCCTAGAGAAAGCTAAGTTGAAAGATGATGGTAGCAACTACACGGACTGGGTCCGTAACTTGAGGATTATCCTCATTGATGCACAGAAGAATTATGTCCTTGATGCACCGCTAGGTGAAAGGCCTGCTGCAGGAGCAGATGTTGATGTTATGAACGTCTGGCAAGCTCGATCTGATGACTACTCGATAGTTCAGTGTACCATGCTTTACGGCTTAGAATCGGGACTTCAAAGACATTTTGAACGTCATGGAGCATATGAGATGTTCCAAGAGTTGAAGTTCATATTTCAAGAAAATGCCCGAGTTGAGAGATATGAAGTCTCCAACAAGTTCTATAGCTGCAAGATGGAGGAGAACAGTTCTGTCAGTGAACACATACTCAGAATGTCTGGATATCATAATCACTTGACTTAGCTGGGAGTTAATCCTCCAGATGATAGTGTTATTGACAGAGTTCTTCAATCACTGCCACCAAGCTACAAAGGCTTCGTGATGAACTATAATATGCAAGGGATGGAGAAGACAATTCCCGAGCTCTTCGCAATGCTCAAAGCTGCAGAGGTAGAAATCAAGAAGGAGCATCATGTGTTGATGGTTAACAAGACCACTAGTTTCAAGAAAAAGGGCAAGGGAAAGAAGGGGAACTTCAAGAAGAATGGCAAGCAAGTTACCACTCCCGGGAAGAAGCCCAAAGCTGGACCCAAGCCTGAAACTGAGTGCTTCTACTGCAAAGGGACTGGTCACTGGAAGCGGAACTACCCCAAGTATTTGGCGGATAAGAAGGATGGCAAAGTGAACAAAGGTATATTTGATATACATGTTATTGATGTGTACCTTACTAATGCTCATAGTAGCACCTGGGTATTTGATACTGGTTCGGTTGCTCATATTTGTAACTCGAAACAGGAGCTACGGATTAAACGAAGATTGGCTAAGGATGAGGTGACGATGCGCATCGGAAATGGTTCTAAGGTCGATGTGATCGCCGTCGGCATGCTACCTCTACATCTACCTTCGGGATTAGTTTTAGACCTAAATAATTGTTATTTGGTGCCAGCGTTGAGCATGAACATTATATCTGGATCTTGTTTAGTGTGAGACGGTTATTCATTTAAATCAGAGAATAATGGTTGTTCTATTTATATGAGTAATATCTTTTATGGTCATGCACCCTTGAAGAGTGGTCTATTTTTGTTGAATCTCGATCGTGGTGATACACATATTCATAATATTGATGCCAAAAGATGCAAAGTTGATAATGATAGTGCAACATATTTGTGGCACTGCCGTTTAGGTCATATTGGTGTAAAGCGCATGAAGAAACTCCATGCAGATGGGCTTTTGGAATCACTAGATTATGAATCATTTGATGCTTGCGAACCATGCCTCATGGGCAAGATGACTAAAACTCCGTTCTCCGGAACAATGGAGCGAGCTAATGACTTATTGGAAATAATACATACCGATGTATGCGATCCGATGAGTGTTGAAGCACGCGGCAGGTATCATTATTTTCTGACCTTCACAGATGATTTGAGCAGATATGGGTATATCTACTTGATGAAACATAAGTCTGAAACATTTGAAAAGTTCAAAGAATTTCAGAGTGAAGTAGAAAATCATCGTAACAAGAAAATAAAGTTTCTATGACCTGATCGCGGAGGCGAATATTTGAGTTACGAGTTTGGCCTTCATTTAAAACAATGTGGAATAGTTTCACAACTCACGCCACCTGGAACACCACAGCGTAATGGTGTGTTCGAACATCGTAACCGTACTTTATTAGATATGGTGCGATCTATGATGTCTCTTACCGATTTACCACTATTGTTTTGGGGTTATGCATTAGAGACAGCTGCATTCACATTAAATAGGGCACCGTCTAAATCCGTTGAGACGACACCGTATGAACTGTGGTTTGGCAAGAAACCTAAGCTGTCGTTTCTTAAAGTTTGGGGTTGTGACACTTATGTCAAAAGGCTTCAGCCTAATAAGCTCGAACCCAAATCGGAGAAGCGCGTCTTCATAGGATACCCTAAGGAAACAATTGGGTACACCTTCTACCATAGATCCGAAGGCAAAATCTTTGTTGCCAAGAATGGAACCTTTCTAGAGAAGGAGTTTCTCTCGAAAGAAGTGAGTGGGAGGAAAGTAGAACTTGATGAGGTAATCGTACCTTCTCTCGAATTGGAAAGTAGTTCATCAGAGAAAATTGTTCCCGTGATGCCTACACCAACTAGAGAGGAAGCTAATGATGATGATCATGAAACTTCGGATCAAGTTACTACAGAACCTCGTAGGTCAACCAGAACACGATCCGCACCAGAGTGGTACGAGAATCCTGTATTGGAAGTCATGTTACTAGACCAAGGCGAACCTACGAACTATGAAGAAGCTATGATGAGCCCAGATTCCCACAGATGGCTTGAGGCCATGAAATCTGAGATAGGATCCATGTATGAGAACAAAGTGTGGACTTTGGTGGACTTGCCCGATGATCGGCGAGCCATAGAGAATAAATGGATCTTCAAGAAGAAGACTGACGCCGATGGTAATGTTAGTATCTACAAAGCTCAACTTGTCGCAAAAGGTTTTCGACAAGTTCAAGGAGTTGACTATGATGAGACTTTCTCACCCGTAGCGATGCTTAAGTCCGTCCGAATCATGTTAGCAATTGCCGCATTTTATGATTATGAAATCTGGCAAATTGACGTCAAAACTGCATTCCTTAATGGATTTCTTAAAGAAGAGTTGTATATGATGCAACTAGAAGGTTTTGTCGATCCTAAAGGTACTAACAAAGTGTGCAAGCTCCAGCGATCCATCTATGGACTGGTGCAAGCATCTCAGAGTTGGAATATACGCTTTGATGAGGTGATCAAAGCATATGGTTTTATACAGACTTTCGGAGAAGCCTGTATATACAAGACAGTGAGTGGGAGCTCTGTAGCATTTCTAATATTATATGTGGATGACATATTGTTGATTGGAAATGATGTAGAATTTCTGGATAGCAGAAAAGGATACTTGAATAAGAGTTTTTCAATGAAAGACCTCGGTGAAGTTGCTTATATATTGGGCATCAAGATCTATAGGGATAGATCGAGATGCTTAATAGGACTTTCACAAAGCACATACCTTGATAAAGTTTTGAAGAAGTTCAAAATGGGCTAGTCAAAGAAAGGGTTCTTGCCTGTGTTGCAAGGTGTGAAGTTGAGTAAGACTCAATGCCCGACCACTGCAGAATATAGAGAGAAAATGAAAGTCATTCCCTATGCTTCAGCCATAGGTTCTATCATGTATGCTATGCTGTGTACCAGACCTGATGTGTGCCTTGCCATATGTTTGGCAGGGAGGTACCAAAGTAATCCAGGAGTGGATCACTGGACAGTGGTCAAGAACATCCTGAAGTACCTAAAAAGTACTAAGGATATGTTTCTCGTTTATGGAGGTGACAAAGAGCTCGTCGTAAATGGTTACGTCGATGCTAGTTTTGACACTGATCTGGATGACTCTAAGTCACAAACCGGATACGTATTTATATTGAATGGTGGAGCTGTCAGTTGGTGCAGTTCCAAGCAGAGCGTCGTGGTGGGATCTACGTGTGAAGCGGAGTACATAGCTGCTTCGGAAGCAGCAAATGAAGGAGTCTGGATGAAGGAGTTCATATCTGATCTAGGTGTAATACCTAGTGCATTGGGTCCAATGAAAATCTTTTGTGACAATACTGGACTAGCTCGTTGATACATGTGTGAATACATAGACAAACACTGTGTCCCTAGTGAGCCTCTACTTGACTAGCTCGTTGATCAAAGATGGTTAAGGTCTCCTAACCATGGACATGAGTTGTCATTTGATAACGGGATCACATCATTAGGAGAATGATGTGACGGACAAGACCCATCCGTTAGCTTAGCATAATGATCGTTCAGTTTTATTGCTACTGCTTTCTTCATGTCAAATACATATTTTTTCGACTATGAGATTATGCAACTCCCGGATACCGTAGGAATGCCTTGTGTGCTATCAAACGTCACAACGTAACTAGGTGATCATAAAGATGCTCTATAGGTATCTCCGAAGGTGTCTGTTGGGTTGGCATAGATCGAGATTAGGATTTGTCACTCCGAGTATCGGAGAGGTATCTCTGGGCCCTCTCGGTAATGCACATCATAAGAAGCCTTGCAAGCAAAGTGACTTAGTCACAGGATGATGTATTATGGAATGAGTAAAGAGACTTGCCGGTAACAAGATTGAACTAGGTATAAAGATACCAATGATCGAATCTCGGGCAAGTAACATACCGATGGACAAAGGGAATAACGTATGTTGTCATAACGGTTCCACCGATAAAGATCTTCGTAGAACATGTGGGAGCCAATATGAGCATCCAGGTTCCGCTATTGTTTATTAACCGGAGAAGTGTCTCGGTCATGTCTACATAGTTCTCAAACCCGTAGGGTCCGCACGCTTAATGTTCGATGGCGATTTAGTATTATATGAGTTATGTGATTTGGTGGCTGAATTTTGTTCGGAGTCCCGGATGAGATCACGGACATGACGAGGAGTCTCTAAATGGTCGAGAGGTAAAGATTGATATATAATACGATGGTATTCGGACACCGGAAGTGTCCCGGAGGGTACCGGGTACATATCGGGTCACCAGAAGGGGTTCCGGGCACCCCCGGCAAAAGATATGGGCCTAATGGGCCAAGAGGGGAAACGCAGCAGCCAGCAGGGGCTGCTGTGCCCCCCATATGGGTTGCACTAGCGGAGAAGGAAAGAGGGGAAGAGAGAAGGAAGGGGAGGGATTCGGCCTCCCCCTTCCTTCCTTCCTCCCTCCTCTTTCCTTCCCCCTCCAGTAAATAAGGAAGGGGGGGGCGGATTGGGATAGGACCCCAAGTAGGATTCCTCCTACTTGGGGCACACCATGGCTGCTCCCCTCCCCCTCCCACCTATATATACATGGGGAGGGGGCGCCTAGAACACACACCAACAACTGTTAGCCGTGTGCGGCGCCCCCCTCCACAGATTACACCCTCGGTCATATTCTCGCGGTGCTTAGGCGAAGCCCTGCGCAGATCACTTCACCATCACCGTCACCACGCCGTTGTGCTGACAGAACTCATCTACTTCCTCGACACTCTGCTGGATCAAGAGTTCGAGGGACGTCATCGAGCTGAACGTGTGCAGAACTCGGAGGTGCCGTACGTTCGGTGCTTAATCGGTCGGAATGAGAAGAAGTTCGACTACATCAACCGCGTTGTCAAACGCTTCTGCTTTCGGTCTACGAGGGTACGTAGACACACTCTCCCCCTCTCATTGCTATGCCTCTCCTAGATAGATCTTGCGTGAGCGTAGGAATTTTTTTGAAATTGCATGCTACGTTTCCCAATACGATCATCATCGACTCTACTTCCGCTGTGCTACGAGTCGGTAACGAAAAGATGAAACCTTGTATGCAGTCTCCATAGTGGTCCTGGGCTGGTGCGTAGGTCAGAAATTTTTGTTTTCTGCTGCGTTACCCTACATATTAGTCTCTGATTGAGGAAGTTGCCTAGCCATTGTTCCATGAAACGGCATTGAAGCCCTTGAAATTGCTAGTCTATTGCAGCATTGAAGCAAAAGGACTCATGGGATGAGGAAATTGGAATAGAAAGCAGAGGCGCTATAGCTAGACGGCTATTAGTGGCACGGGAGAGTAGATACATGTCCTGCTGCTCGTTTGCCTTCCCAGAGATGGTGACATTGATTAGGATGATAAATATTCAGCTAGCTAATGGCATACCTCATCGAATTCATTTGTTTAGCGAAGTGAGGAAATGAAGGGGGAGATCATTGTTCAGAAGTGGAGCGTCGTCACAGATTAGGAGATGGAGCGTCAAACATCAATTATCATTGGGTACCTGCAACAGAGGTTGTTTTGTTTTCAGAAGCAGGTTGTTCCATGGCCATCGATCGCAACCGGGGAAGATAAACACTGTGGCCGGTGGGAGCACTGGGCTGCAGAGGCGCTGAAGCACTAGGGTGTGTATGATTGGTGTGCACTTTTTTATAAGAATGAAATATTGAATCCTATATAGCTGAACAAATCCAGAAGAACAGATCAATAGAGGACATTGATACGTCTCCAACGTATCTATAATTTTTTATTGTTCCATGCTATTATATTATCTGTTTTGGATGTTTTATATGCATTAATATGCTATTTTATATTATTTTTGGGACTAACCTATTAACCTAGAGCCCAGTGCCAGTTTCTGTTTTTTCCTTGTTTTTGAGCTTCGTAGAAAAGGAACACCAAATGGAGTCCAAACGGAAAAAAACTTCACGATGATTTTTCTTGGACCAGAAGACACCCAGGGGACTTGGAGTCCAAGTCAGAAGAGCCGCGAGGCGGCGACAAGGGTGGAGGGCGCGCCCTACGGGGGGGGCGCCCCCTGCCTTGTGGGCCCCTCGGGACTCCTCTGACCTAGCCCTTCCTCCTATATATTCACATATATTCCAGAACCACCAGAGCAATCCACGAAAACACTTTTCCACCGCCGCAACCTTCAGTTCCCGTGAGATCCCATCTTGGGGCCTTTTTCGGCATCCCACCGGAGGGGGAATCGATCACGGAGGGCTTCTACATCAACTCCATTGCCCTTCTGATGATGCGTGAGTAGTTTACCTCAGACCTATGGGTCCATAGCTAGTAGCTAGATGGCTTCTTCTCTCTCTTTGATTCTCAATACAATGTTCTCCTCGATGTTCTTGGAGATCTATCCGATGTAATCTTCTTGTGCGGTGTGTTTGTCGAGATCCGATGAATTGTGGATTTATGATCAGCTTATCTATGAATATTATTTGAATCTTCTCTGAATTCTTTTATGCATGATTTAATATCTTTGTGTTTCACTTCGAATTATCGGTTTGGTTTGGCCAACTAGATTGGTTTTTCTTGCAATGGGAGAGGTGCTTAGCTTTGGGTTCAATCTTGCGGTGTCCTCACCCAGTGACAGTAGGGGTAGCGAGGCACGTATTGTATTGTTGCCATCAAGGATAAAAAGATGGAGTTTTCATCATATTGCTTGAGTTAATTCCTCTACATCATGTCATCTTACTTAAGGTGTTACTCCGTTCTTTATGAACTTAATACTCTAGATGCATGTTGGATAGCGGTCAATGTGTGGAGTAATAGTAGGAGATGCAGACAGGAGTCGGTCTACTTGACACGGACATGATGCCTATATGCATAATCATTGCCTTGGATATCGTCATAACTTTGCGCTTTTCTATCAATTGCTCGACAGTAATTTGTTCACCCACCGTATTATTTGCCTTCAAGAGAGAAGCCTCTAGTGAAACCTATGGCCCCTGGGTCTATTTTCCATCATATTACTTTCCGATCTACTATTTTCCATCATATTACTTTCCGATCTACTATTTTGCAATCTTTTATTTTTAGATCCATATACCAAAAAACCCAAAAAAATATTTTATCTTTTGTTTATCTATCTCTATCAGATCTCTTTTTTGCAATTTACTGTGAAGAGATTGACAACCCCTTTATCACGTTGGGTGCAAGTGTTTGATTGTTTCTGCAGGTGTTGGTGATTTGTGCGTTCTTCTCCTACTGGATTGATACCTTGGTTCTTAACTAAGGGAAATACTTACCTCTACTGTGCTGCATCACCCTTTCCTCTTCAAGGGAAATACCAACGCAAGTTCAAGAAGTAGCAGGAAGAATTTCTGGCACCGTTTCCGGGGAGATCTACGCCAAGTCAAGACATACCAAGTACCCATCATAAACTATCATCTCTTGCATTACATTATTCGCCATTTGCCTCTCCTTTTCCTCTCCCCCACTTCTAAAACGATTTTAAAAAAAAATTGCCTTTTTATTCGCCCTTCTTCCATTCGTATTTTTCGTTTGCTTTTTGTTTGCTCGTGTGTTAGATTGCTTGCTTTGTCATGATGGATCAAGAGAATACCAAATTGTGTGACTTTTTCAATACTAATAATAATGATTTTATTAGTACTCCGATTGCTCCCGCCACTAGTGTGGAATCTTATGAAATTAATGCCACTTTGCTGAATCTTGTTATGAAAGATCAATTTTCCGGCCTTCCTAGTGAAGATGCCGCAACCCATCTAAATAATTTCGTTGAGTTGTGTGATATGCAAAAGAAGAAAGATGTGGATAATGATATTGTTAAATTGAAGCTATTTCTGTTCTCACTACGAGATCGTGCTAAAACTTGGTTTTCACCTTTGCCTAAAAATAGTATTGATTCATGGAACAAGTGCAAAGATGCTTTAATTTCTAAGTATTTTCCTCCTGCTAAGATCATCTCCCTTAGGAATGATATTATGAATTTTAAGCAACTTGATCATGAACATGTTGCACAATCTTGGGAGAGGATGAAATTGATGATACGAAATTGCCATACTCATGGTTTAAATTTGTGGATGATCATACAAAAAATTTATGCCGGATTGAATTTTGCTTCTAGAAATCTTTTAGATTCGGCCGCGGGAGGTACTTTTATCGAAATTACTTTAGGAGAAGCTACTAAACTCCTAGAAAATATTATGGTTAATTATTCGCAATGGCATACCGAAAGATCTTCTACTAATAAAAAAGTGCATGCGATTGAAGAGATTAATGTTTTGAGTGGAAAGATGGATGAACTTATGAAATTGCTTGCTAGTAGGAGTGCTCCTATTAATCGTAATGATATGCCTTTGTCTACTTTGATTGAGAACAATAATGAATCTATGGATGTGAATTTTGTTGGTAGGAATAATTTTGGTAATAACGCGTATAGAGGTAATTTTAATCCTAGGCCGTTTCCTAGTAATTCCTCTAATAATTATGGTAATTCCTACAAAAATTCTTATGGAAATTATAATAAGTTGTCCTCTGATTTTGAGAATAGTATTAAAGAATTTATGAGTTCGCAAAAAAGTTTCAATGCTTTGATTGAAGAAAAATTGCTTAAGGTTGATGATTTGGCTAGGAGCGTGGATAGAATTTCTCTTGAGATTGATTCTTTGAAAATTAGATCTATTCCACCCAAGCATGATATTAATGAGTCTTTAAAAGCTATGAGAATTTCTATTGATGAATGTAAGGAAAGAACCGCTAAGATTCGTGCTAAGCGAGATTGGTTTGTGAAAGCTTGTTCTTCTAGTTCTTGTGAAAATAATGATGAAGATCTTAAAATGATTGATGTGAGTCCTATTGAATCTTTCTTTTATAAAATAAATCTTGATAAATATGGGACTGGAGATGAGTCAACTTTAGTTAAAAGGCGTCCCAATGATTCGGAGTTTATAGATCTTGATGCAAAAATTTATAAAAGTGGGATTGGAGAGGTCAAAACTTTAAGTAGCAATGAACCCACTCTTTTGGATTTCAAGGACTTTAATTATGATAATTGTTCTTTTATAGATTGTATTTCCTTGTTGCAATCCATGTTGAATTCTCCTCATGCTTATAATCAAAATAAAGCTTTTACTAAACATATTGTTGATGCTTTGATGAAATCTTTTAAAGAAAAGCTTGAATTGGAAGTTTCTATCCCTAGAAAACTTTATGATGAGTGGGAACCTACTATTAAGATTAAAATAAAATATTATGAGTGCCATGCTTTGTGTGATTTGAGTGCTAGCGTTTCCACAATTCCAAAAACTTTATGTGATGTGTTAGGTTTCCGCGAATTGGATGATTGTTCTTTAAATTTGCATCTTGCGGATTCCACTATTAAGAAACCTATGGGAAGGATTAATGATGTTTTTATTGTTGCAAATAGGAATTAGGTGCCCGTAGATTTCATTGTTCTTGATATAGATTGCAATCCTACATGTCCTATTATTCTTGGTAGACCTTTCCTTAGAACGATTGGTGTAATTATTGATATGAAAGAAGGAAACATTAGATTTAAATTTCCATTAAGGAAGGCATGGAACACTTTCCTAGAAAAAAATTAAGTTGCCATATGAATCTATTATGAGAGCTACTTATGGATTGCATACCAAAGATGACAATACCTAGATCTATGTGTTTTTTTTATGCCTAGCTAAGGGCGTTAAACAATAGCGCTTGTTGGGAGGCAACCCAATTTTATTTTTGTTTCTACTTTTTTGGTTCTGTTTTTCAATAATTTTTTCATCTAGCCTCTGGTTAGATGTGTTTTTGTGTTTTAATTAGTGTTTGTGCCAAGTAAGACGTTTGGGATGGCTTACGGTGATAGTTGATTTGATCTTGCTGAAAAATAGAAACTTTTACATCCAGTCGCAGAATTTTAGTAATTAACTAAAGCGTTGAACAATCCTGAATTTTTTACACAAGATTTATATACAAATTTTCTCGGTTTTCCTAAGTTTTCATAATTTTTGGAGTTACATAAGTATTAGAACAATTCGGATCTTCGCAGAATGTTCTGTTTTTGACAGATTCTGTTTTCTTTGTGTTGTTTGCTTATTTTGATGAATCTATGGGTAGTATCGGGGGTTATGAACCATGAAGAAGTTGGAATACAGTAGATATTACATCAATATAAATAAAGAATGAGTTCACAATAGTACCAAAAGTAGTGATTTTATTTTCTTGTACTAACGGATCTCACGAGTTTTCTGTTGAATTTTGTGTTGTGAAGTTTTCAAGTTTTGGGTAAAGATTTGATGGACTATGGAATAAGGAGTGGCAAGAGCCTAAGCTTGGGGATGCCCAAGGCACCCCAAGGTAATATTCAAGGACAATCAAGAGCCTAAGCTTGGGGATGCCCCGGAAGGCATCCCCTCTTTCGTCTTCGTCTACCGGTAAATTTACTTGAGGCTATATTTTTATTCACCACATGATATGTGTTTTGCTTGGAGCGTCTTGTATGATATGAGTCTTTGCTTTTTAGTTTTACACAATCATCCTTGCTGTACACACCTTTTGAGAGGGACACGCATGAATCGTGATTTATTAGAATACTCTATGTGCTTCACTTATATCTTTTGAGCTAGGCAATTTTGCTCTAGTGCTTCACTTATATCTTTTTATAGCACGGCGGTGGTTTTATTTTATAGAAATTATTGAACTCTCATGCTTCACTTATATTATTTTGAGAGTCTTCTAAACAGCATGGTAATTTGCTTTGGTTATAAATTTAGTCCTAATATGATAGGCATCCAAGAGGGATATAATAAAAACTTTCATATAAAGTGCATTGAATACTATGTGAAGTTTGATTCCTTATGATTGTTTTGAGATATAAAGATGGTGATATTAGAGTCATGCTAGTGAGTAATTATGGATTGTAGAAATACTTGTGTTAAAGTTTGTGATTCCCGTAGCATGCACGTATGGTGAACCGTTATGTGATGAAGTCGGAGCATGGTTTATTTATTGATTGTCTTCCTTATGAGTGACGGTCGGGGACGAGCGATGGTCTTTTCCTACCAATCTATCCCCCTAGGAGCATGCGCGTAGTACTTCGTTTCGATGACTAATAGATTTTTGCAATAAGTATGTGAGTTCTTTATGACTAATGTTGAGTCCATGGATTATACGCACTCTCATCCTTCCACCTTTGCTAGCCTCTCTAGTACCACGCAACTTTCGCCGGTACCATACACCTACCTTTTATCTTCCTCAAAACAGCCACCATACCTACCTGTTATGGCATTTCCATAGCCATTCCGAGATATATTGCCATGCAACTTTCCACCATTCCGTTTTATTATGACACGCTCCATCATTGTCATATTGCTTTGCATGATCATGTAGTTGACATAGTATTTGTGGCAAAGCCACCGTTCATAATTTTTATACATGTCACTCTTGAGTCCTTGCACATCCCGGTACACCGCCGGAGGCATTCATACAGAGTCATATTTTGTTCTAAGTATCGAGTTGTAATTTTTGAGTTGTAAGTAAATAAAAGTGTGATGATCTTCATTATTAGAGCATTATCCCATGTGAGGAAAAAATAAAAGAGGCCAACGAAGCCCACAAATAAAATAAAAGAGGCCAAAGAAGCCCACCAAAAAAATACTCCCTCCGTCCCAAAATTCTTGTCTTACATTTGTCTAAATATGGATGTATCTAGTTACGTTTTAGTGTTAGATACATCTGTATCTAGACAATTCTAAGACAAGAATTTTGGGACGGAGGGAGTAAGAGAAAAGAGAAAAGGGGCAATGTTACTATCCTTTTTCCACACTTGTGCTTCAAAGTAGCACCATGATCTTCATGATAGAGAGTCTCCTATGTTGTCACTTTCATATACTAGTGGGAATTTTTCATTATAGAACTTGGCTTGTATATTCCAATGATGGGCTTCCTCAAATTGCCCTAGGTCTTTGTGAGCAAGCAAGTTGGATGCACACCCACTTAGTTTCTTTTTGAGCTTTCATAAACTTATAGCTCTAGTGCATTCGTTGCATGGCAATCCCTACTCACTCACATTGATATCTATTGATGGGCATCTCCATAGCCCGTTGATAAACCTAGTTGATGTGAGACTATCTCCTTCTTTTTGTCTTCTCCACAACCACCATATTCTATTCCACCTATAGTGCTATGTCCATGGCTCACGCTCATGTATTGCGTGAAAGTTGAAAAGGTTTGAGAACATCAAAAGTATGAAACAATTGCTTGGCTTGTCATCGGGGTTGTGCATGATTTGAATATTTTGTGTGATGAAGATGGAGCATAGCCAGACTATATGATTTTGTAGGGATAACTTTCTTTGGCCATGTTATTTTGAGAAGACATGATTGCTTTATTAGTATGCTTGAAGTATTATTGTTTTTATGTCAATATTAAACTTTTGTTTTGAATCTTATGGATCTGAACATTCGTGCCACAATAAAGAAAATTACATGGATAAGTATGTTAGGTAGCATTCCACATCAAAAATTCTGTTTTTATCATTTACCTACACGAGGACGAGCAGGAATTAAGCTTGGGGATGCTTGATACGTCTCCAATGTATCTATAATTTTTGATTGTTCCATGCTATTATATTATCTGTTTTGGATGTTTTATATGCATTAATATGCTATTTTATATTATTTTTGGGACTAACCTATTAACCTAGAGCCCAGTGCCAGTTTCTGTTTTTTCCTTGTTTTTGAGCTTCGCAGAAAAGGAATACCAAACGGAGTCCAAACGGAATAAAACTTCACGATGATTTTTCTTGGACCAGAAGACACCCAGGGGACTTGGAGTCCAAGTCAGAAGAGCCGCGAGGCGGCGACAAGGGTGGAGGGCGCGCCCTAGGGGGGGGCGCCCCCTGCCTTTGTGGGCCCCTCGGGACTCCTCTGACCTAGCCCTTCCTCCTATATATTCACATATATTCCAGAACCACCAGAGCAATCCACGAAAACACTTTTCCATCGCCGCAACCTTCTGTTCCCGTGAGATCCCATCTTGGGGCCTTTTTTGGCATCCCGCCGGAGGGGGAATCGATCACGGAGGGCTTCTACATCAACTCCATTGCCCTTCCGATGATGCGTGAGTAGTTTACCTCAGACCTACGGGTCCATAGCTAGTAGCTAGATGGCTTCTTCTCTCTCTTTGATTCTCAATACAACGTTCTCCTCGATGTTCTTGGAGATCTATCCGATGTAATCTTCTTTTGCGGTGTGTTTGTCGAGATCCTATGAATTGTGGATTTATGATCAGCTTATCTATGAATATTATTTGAATCTTCTCTGAATTCTTTTATGCATGATTTAATATCTTTGTATTTCTCTTCGAATTATCGGTTTGGTTTGGCCAACTAGATTGGTTTTTCTTGCAATGGGAGAGGTCCTTAGTTTTGGGTTGAATCTTGCGGTATCCTCACCCAGTGACAGTAGGGGCAGCGAGGCACGTATTGTATTGTTGCCATCGAGGATAAAAATATGGGGTTTTCATCATATTGCTTGAGTTAATTCCTCTACATCATGTCATCTTACTTAAGGCATTACTCCGTTCTTTATGAACTTAATACTCTAGATGCATGCTAGATAGCGGTCGATGTGTGGAGTAATAGTAGTAGATGCAGGCAGGAGTCGGTCTACTTGACACGGACGTGATGCCTATATGCATAATCATTGCCTTGGATATCGTCATAACTTTGCGCTTTTCTATCAATTGCTCGACAGTAATTTGTTCACCCACCGTATTATTTGCCTTCAAGAGAGAAGCCTCTAGTGAAACCTATGGCCCCCGGGTCTATTTTCCATCATATTACTTTCCGATCTACTATTTTCCATCATATTACTTTCCGATCTACTATTTTGCAATCTTTTATTTTCATATCTATATACCAAAAAACCCAAAAAAATATTTTATTTTTTGTTTATCTATCTCTATCAGATCTCACTTTTGCAATTGACCGTGGAGGGATTGACAACCCCTTTATCGCGTTGGGTGCAAGTGTTTAATTGTTTGTGCAGGTGTTGGTGTTTTGTGCATTCTTCTCCTACTGGATTGATACCTTGGTTCTTAACTGAGGGAAATACTTATCTCTACTGTGCTGCATCACCCTTTCCTCTTCAAGGGAAAAACCAACGCAAGCTCAAGAAGTAGCAGACATACCTGAGCAATGTACAAAACAATTAGCTCTAACCATACTTAGATATTTACAGTCCTTGCGCAAACCCATCAGGACACAAAGGAGCAGGACTTCCTCCCCAGATGTATGATCCTAGCTTGCCAAAAAAAAAGTGGATACCATAGCGGTAGTAGAAGTTCCTCTCAGAATCAGTCGGGGCCGCACTCACCGAAGGAATTGGATCCAGCACTCCTGCAAGCTGTCACCCTGAACAGAAGCCATGGCCTGAGTCGCCAACAGATCGGCTCTTCCAGACAAGCAAGAATTCTTGTCAGCGTCGCCACCAGAGCATCCTCCCATGCCGGAAATAACCCTCGTTGCTGGTCTGATCCAGCAAACTAAAGAGGGCTGACCTACCAGGGATGCTGCAGCTACCTTCGCCGGAACAAACACATATATGGAGGGTGAATAGGAGAAGTTGGGGAGACAAGGGGAGGAAAGGGGAGGAGATGCCGGTGGGATTTCAGGAAATTGTGGAAGGTGGAGAGGGCAAGTTAGGGAGAAATTAAGAGGCACCATGATGGGGAACACCACGAACGGTTTCTCTAGGAAAAAAATGATGACGTGTTACAACTTACAACCGAGAGGCAAATGGACTGTACATGTGAGCACCTATAGAGAGAACGATTGGTTGGTGTTTGCAAAGTAAAAACTAAACGCCAATGTGGCATCATGCTGATGTGGATAGTGTGCATGTAGAGAGAATAGCTAGTAGTAGTGGGGAGCAACTTCTTAAGAATGTAAGATTTGCTTTGAGATCTATTTTTATTTGCTTTTGTTTTCAGATCTATTATTCTAAAAACCCAAAAATACCTTGCTGCATTTTTTTATTACTTATTTTATTTCGCGTTTTATCGAGATCTATTTATCCAATCTACACAAATTTTATCCCGTCAACTTGACAATTTCTGGAGCCGTTACCCGTAGAGGGATTGACAGCCCCTCATAAGCGTCGGGTTGCAAGTATTTGTTCTTTGTGTGCAGGTACCGTTTACATAGTGTTGCTTGGTTCTCCTACTGGATTGATACCTTGGTTTCATAACTGAGGGAAATACCTACCGTAGTTGTACTGCATCATCCCTTCCTCTTTGGGGAAATACTGACGTAGTTGAAGCAACATCAAAGATCCACGAGGAGGCGACAAGGTATACCGGCGTGCCCAGGGGGGTGGCCGCGCCTAGATACCTTGTGCCCCCCTGTGTCCCCTCTTCGCGTGATTCTAACGCTGAAAATTCTTATATATTCGGAAACCCCCGAAAGTGAACCTAGAACTTCGACTCCGCCGCCGCAAGCCTCCGTTTCGAAGAGATCCCATCTGGAGGCCTTTTTGGGCACCCTGTCGGAGGGGGAAATCATCACTGGAGGCCGTCTTCATCATCCCGACAGTCTCCATGACGAGAAGGGAGTAGTTCACCCTTCGGGCTGAGGGTATGCACCAGTAGTTATGTGATCTCTCTCTCTCGTGTTCTTGATTTGACACGATCTTGATGTACCACGAGCTTTGTTAATATAGTTGGATCATATGATATATTTTTTCCTCTCTATCTTGTTGTGATGAATTGAGTCTTTCCCTTTGAGGTTTCACTATTATCGGATTGAATACTTTTTGGATTTGAGAACACTTGATATATGTCTAGCATGTGGATACCCATGGTGACAATGGGGTGTTCTACTGATTCACTCAATATATGTTTTGGCAATCAACTTGCGGATTCCCGCGGTAACATTGGGGTAATCTAGGCATAGAGGCTGATGCACGTTTTCGTCCTACTTTCTCCGGTAGAAACTTTGGGGCACTCTTTTGAAGTTCTTTGTGTTGGATTGAATATTATGAATCTGAAATTGTTTCATGCATATCGTATAATTGACTCACGGATACTTGTGGTGAAATTAGAGTATCTAGGTGACATTAGAGTTGATTGATGCGTACTATATGGTGTTATTTTAGTACGAACTCTAGGGCTGTTTGTGACACTTATAGGAATAACTCAATAGATTAATCGGAAAGGATAACTTTGAGGTAGTTTGCTACCTACAACAATTTCTTCTTATGTTCTCCGCTTGATAAGAACTTTCAAGTGACTGTTTTTCCCACATTAAGGGATTTTTATATGATTCAATTATGTTAGCACTATTGGAAGATTGCACTAGTAAAAATATGAACCCTAGGCCTTATTTCCAAGCATCGAGACACCGTTTTTACTCACTTTTTTCACTTGCTACCTTGCTGTTTTTATATTTTTAGATTACAAAAACCTATATCTACTATCCATACTACACTTGTATCACCATCTCTTCGTCGAATTAGTGCACCTATATAATTTGCCATTGTATTTGGTGTGTTGGGGACAAAAGAGATTTCTTGTATTTGATTGCAGGGTTGTTTGAGAGAGACCATCTTCATTCTACGCCTCCCACGGATTGATAAACCTTAGGTCATCCACTTCAGGAAAATTTGCTGCTGTCCTACAAAACTCTGCGCTTGGAGGCCCAACACGAGTCTAAAAAATAAGTTGCATAGTAGACATCCCTATTTTGGACGAATTTTATTAAATTCGTCGCACACGGTCGACAGCTTGAAATTTCTTTTGACCAATATTTCGATGTTTCACACAACTTTCATCTTGTACTTTCTATGTTTTGATGGTTATAGATGAGTAGATCTACATCTTTCTGATATATTTTAGGAATGCATTTGTGTGGTGTGTTTTAAGGAGATTCTTAATCTTTTCCAGTCCCTCCTATTATACAAAACGGTGCTCCGGTTCGAGATAAGGTCTAGACGAAAAAGATGCACATTGATGTCATGGTTTCATTTAGACTATCTGTTTGTGGTTTCGTTGACCGTAAATGCTTAATTTCATGTTCATGTTTGAGGATATTTTGGTCAAAATTCATTAAATTCACCACGCACAGTTGATTGTTTGAAAATTTCTTTTACCAGTAGCTTCATATCAATGTTTTACATGGCTTTCATGTTGTACATTTTCTGTTTAATGGTCTAGAGGAGTATATGTGTACGTATTGTACTGTGGTCATGTGATGATACGAAATTTGGAGTGACTTCTTTTTGTTCTCATTAATTATTGTCAACCTTCCTGGACAGATGCCATGTTGCGCCGCCGGCATCATTCCTCTCGGCCTCTTTGTCGGCGGCCTACACTAACGCCGTCATCGTGAGCACACTGCAAAGAAACTCCATTGCAACTATGTGTGTCCTGTAATCATGCGTAGATGTTAACTCTTAATCATGTTGCATGTATACAACCAAACATCGGACACTTGCATCAGCCAGCCAATGCACACAATCAAACGTCTGACAAAAATTGCTCCCCTAAGAGCAACTCCACGGGGCGACCCATTTCGTCCGCCCACGTCCGTTTGGGTCGCCGCGAATAAAAACACCGGCCCAACACGTCGACCCATTCCCAAAAACCGTCTGCTTCGCGTCCGCGCGAACCCATTTCTAGCCCAAAATTGCGCCTGAAATGAGTCGGCGCGGACGCACCGCGCGTCCCCTCGGTGTACGCCGCGGTCCCACTTGGCGGCCGCCCAACTACCGCCCGCGGTCATATCTATGACGACCACCGACGCCAGGCCCACTAGTCAGCCAGTGGAAGCGTCCTTTTTTAATCCACGCATGTGGGGGGGCCTCATCCACTTTCATCCACATCTGTCCCCCACCACCCCCTTCGTGCTTCCTCGCCGATGACAACCGAAACCCTAGCCATGGGGCTCTTCGGCAGTAGCTCCGGCAGCGGCAAGGGGAAGTTCACCCCAGGCGCCTCATCCCCCCGTGCTCCTCCTCCTCCGCCGTCGGCGCCTGCCCGCTCAGGTCGGCAGCGTCTGCACATCCCGGTGCACCAAGCATGGTGGCACTGGGAGTTCAGGCAGCCACTGCGTACCCGGACGTCACGCTGCCGCACCACTGGCACCTTGATCCGCAGCGGATCCCGGTGTCGGCTGTGTCGCGGACACAACGGGCGCACGACGAGGAGGTGCGCAGGCGCCGGGCGCAGCGGCGCATGCCCGAGTACGCCGCAGACTCTCCCAATTGGGAGGTCTGGCTTGCCCTCGAACGCGAGGAGCAAAGGCGGCTGGGCGTGCAGCGCCACCACGTCAACCCCCCGCCTCCCCCCGTTGTCAAGCCAGAGGAGGAGGAAGCCGAGGCGGCCTACCAGGCGGCGCTGGTGAGGCCTTCGCCAACTCCATCGAGGAGGAGCGACAGAAGGCCGAAGCGGCAGCAGCGGAGGAGGCCGCCTACCAAGCAGAATTGACGGAGGCCATGGCCCTCTCCACGGCAGGCGACTACGTTGTGTCGCCGTGGCTAACCCCGACGACGCCCGCACCCGAGCCGGCCGAGAGGTACGTCTGGACCGGCCAGGTGCATGAGTTCGTCAGCGCCCCCCTGGCTTGGTGCCACGCCGGCGCAGGAGGCCATGTACCTCAAACATTGGCGGCAACGCAGGCTGGCGGACAAGCGCGCAGACGTCGAGTAGCGCATGCAGAGGGAGTGAGAGGAAGAGGACGAGCGCGCCCGCGTCGCCGCATTGCCTCCGCCGCAGCAGACGCCGGAGGAGGCAGCCCTGGCGGCCTATCAAGCCGCCTTTGGTTGGGATGGGCTGCCTCCCGTCTTCATCGACCTCACCGGCGGCCATGACGACGGCAAGGACAAGGGCAAGGCCGACGTCTAGGGCTGCGTGCGGGCGCCAACATTTTTTTTGTTTTTATGAATGGTTAATTAAGTTTAAGTGGACTTTGGCCGCGGTTGACCGGCCAGTTATTGTAAATTAAGTTCCTATTTTTATTATCTGTGCCACGTGTGGTTCATTTTGTTTTTTTCTTCTACGCGTGTAAATTTGGGTCCGCCTTCCATTGGGCGCTCAAGCCGATCCATATGAAAAAACGGACGCGCCCGTCCGCCTGGCCGACCAAAACGGATAAAAAGCGGACAAACCGCGCGTTCATTTGGGTCGTCGTGTTGGAGTTGCTCTAATGCAGTCAGTCTATATGCACACAGCCAAACGATGTGCAAATGATAGTTTTTTTTCCTATTTCTTCACAGTCAGGCCCAGCTGGGACCAATATGCAAAGTGTGAAAAACGGCGCGGACAACCAAAGACGTCTGTGTTTTCTAAAAAAAAACAAAGACGTCCGTAAAGATCAAGAAAATGCGCAGACAAATGTGGAAGCCCGTAGATTTGATGCCCACCGCTCCGCCGCGCTGTGCCGCCGGCCCGCCCGTGCACGGCGGCGGAAAACAGAAAACATGTTGACTCCTGTCTGCTGTTGGCGACGCGATGAACGGAAAACCAATGTACTACTGCCGTCGATCGTCGCTCCGAAGTTGTGCAACGGCAGACCGCCAGGTGCCGAGAAGCTGCACACACGTGAACCTGAAGCGCGCCAGTTCGTGTTGGCCTTCCCAAAGCCTTATTCTTTTGAGGGCACCTCTGGATTTTTCGTCGAAAGAGACCACCTGCCGGATCGAAATGACAAAAAAGACCATCTCTAGATCAGATTGACAAAAAAGACCCCCTCAGCCGTGGCGGCAGGCGCGCCAGGCGACACGTGGCACCTGCCGCCACGCCGTGAGGCGGCCGGCCCCGCCGCCACGCTGCCAGGCGGCGAGTCGCTGGCGACAGAATTCCAGGCGGCAACGGAACGGGGACTGGTCTGGTGGGCCACGCCGCCACCGTTTGAGGCGGCCGCCACTGTACCTGTTGCGCTCGGGCCGACACACTGCTGCTGCCGCACGCGGGACGGGTGGGCCCTGCCGCCACCGTGTGAGGGGGCCGCACTATAGCTGCTGGCACCGTGTTATGTGTACCACACACTGGAGCGCATTTGCTTGAACTGGACATAACAGCTTTTTGGTCCTCCAATCAGCGTAATCACTAGAGATGATCTTAGCTAGCACCGCAAATGCATCCAGTCAAACCCGTGCATGCAATGATGCCACTCAGTGACCCAACCCGTGCATGCAATGGTGGCAGCAACTACAGTCCCGGCCGCCCCATATGGTGGCGGCAGGGCCCACCATACCTAGCTCCGGTCAAACCCGTGCATGCAATGGTGGCAGCAGCTACGGTGCCGGCCGCCTCATACGGTGGCAGCAGGGCCCACCATACCCAGCTCCGTTCCGTCCTGTGTGGCGAGGGGCTGAAAAACTGTAATGCGCAGGCTGCCGCCTGGCAGCGTGGCGGCGGGGCCGGCCGCCTCACAGCGTGGCGGCAGGTGCCACGTATTGCCTGGCGCGCCTGCCGCCACGGCCGAGGGGGTCTCTTTTGTCAATCTGATCCAGAGGTGGTCTTTTTTGTCATTTTGATCCGGCAGGTGGTCTCTTTGGACGAAAAATCGGATTTTTTGTCGAAAGAGACCCTCTGCCCACTGGAATTGCCAAAAGAGACCCCTGCGGACAAAATTGACAAAAAAGACCCCCTCACTAGTGGCGGCAGGCGACACGTGTCACCTGCCACCACGCCTGGAGGCGACGGGCCCTACCGCCACCGCAGGAGGCGGCCGCGCTGGGGAAAACGTTTTCTGTACAGTGGCGCAGCTGGGACGGAACGGGCCGGGCCAGGTGGGCCCTGCCGCCACCAGGCCAGGCGGCCGGCGCTGCCGCTGTCGCTCCACGGCCGACACGGCCTGCTGCGCGCGGGCCCAGCAGGTGGGCCACGCCGCCACCGGCCGAGGCGGCACCTCTTCTGCTGCTGCACGCGCCATAGTGCGCAAACGGCGCTGATTCCGACGATGCATCGTTTTGCTTTCTGCCACAAGTTTCGATGATCTGGAATCGGGTTCCCGCCTGGACTACACAGATTAAAGCAGTGCATGATTCCGTCTACGTAAACGACACTGATTAAAGCACCGTGTGGTTCCCGCTTCCGTCTATTGCCGCAGCCGAAGCGACAGCACTCAGGCGTGCTGATTTCTACGCGTGATTTCCTGCCGCACACTCAAGAGCGTTGCTGTTGCTGCGTGTGATGAGACACCACGATGCTGGAATCCGAGGCCGCGGTAGGTGAGTTCTGGCTCGTCCTGCCGACAATACAGTGCTCCTCTTCTTTTTATACGCACAACCGCAGCTCCGTGCGCATACACTCTCTATCGAATATCTCTGGTTGCCTTCTCTGCTCTCTGTAAGTCTACAAGAATACACAGAAAGAAGAACTTGGTAGCCACTTTCACTTGTGATTTTGGACGAATTGGAGTTGGATTTCGAAGATGGTGAAGTTGAAGAAAAGATAGATTAAGGTAAGATGTATCCATTTTTGTTGGTTTCGTTCGCATGCATGATGTTTTTGTTCAGTTTGATTAGTTCCTAAGTGTGTATTCTCGGTTGTTTTAGGCATTATTTCAACACTCGGAGGAGTCATTTGGAGTTTCTGGAGTAGGATTTGCCGTGCAAAGTGAAGTACGAAGGGGAAGATAGAGGTATGAGCTTGGCAATTTTTTGTGTGCATGCACGGTGGTAATTAGTTAGTCTTTTAGCTCGACATTAGCTATGCGATGTTAGTGATTGGAAGTTAGAAATGATTTCAAACGACATATGTTTCATTTATACTATTTTTTGAGAAGGGTAGGTTGAAGATGTTGTATCAATGTTAGTTGCGTCCATTAGTATTGACATGCGAGAAGATCTTAATACGGTAATTAAGAAAAAATTGTACTGTAATTGTTCATTGCATGTGGTATGTTATTTCATGTGGTATGTTTATTAATAAGTCTATAGTTAGAAAACCGTAGGTCTACTTTGTTATGTCGCAATAATCTAAATTTTCTATGTTAAGATTACGTGCTAATGTACTGAATGATGTATGTAATTAGGTAAAATAATTCATCTTAGTAGCAAACAAGGAGGAGATAACGTGATTGAAGAAATTGTGTTTCCATCTTCGCTGTCCCTTTTGAGGTGATGACCACATACATGCAAGTGTTATTTTCATACTTTTGATAGCAAAAAGAAAAATCCGTGTGTAATATTGATGTTCATGTGATAATAGGTTAACTCCGTTCATATAATACTGGTGACAGATATTTATTTGAACTATTTTGACGCTTAATTGCATTCGCAAGCACATCTATATTGGAGCTGAGGTATAAATGACGCCGTAATTTTGTTAATATTTTTTATATTGATGTACTGGTGTGAACAATGTGCATGCCGCTGCGAATATTGTTATTTGTAAATAAATGATTGTTATCGTATGATATGAAAAAATTATATAAAACCGGAACAAATTAAATGTTTTACTCATATGATATTAAAATGTTATTATCGTACTCTTATGTTTAGTGGTTGTTTGGATAGCGAGTAATTACCCTCGGTTTTGTCAAAACTTGTTGTAAGAAAATTTTGTAGAAAACCAGTTTTTACTAGTAGTCGGTTTTCGAAAAGCTTAGTTTTTGCATGTTACGAGAACCAGTTTAGGATATTTTTGGGGTAGTTAGAGAAAAGCAAACAGAGTTTTAGTTTGTTACGCTGCTAGGATATTTTTTAAGTTAATTTTGATTTGCATTTGTATTTGCGTCTTCCTCATAATTTATATTTGTATGTTTGTGTGCAGGTTATGACTGAAGTGCCAGTACTTTTGCAGGGGCCCCATGACGCCGGTCACCGTTGCCACCTATTTTTGAACCCAAATACTAAGCATGATTATCGGAGTTTCAGACTTCGAACCATAAAGAAAACATGGCCAATACACAATTCTTTCCTTGCTCACCTTGACGCTTATGGACTACATGGTTTTGCTATGCTCACATCATGCGAAGACCAATTACGTTCGGACCCATCCCTTTTGACATCCCTCGTTGACCGATGGTGACCTGAAACCCACACCTTTCACTTTCGTTTTGGGGAGCTTGCACCTACACTGAAAGATGTTTCTATGATCACTGCTCTACCAATTAGAGGTGAGCCGTTGGTCTCTTCACGAGTGTCTCCATCTTGGGCATTAGATATAGCAGCCCGCCTTGGGATGGCAATGCCAGAATCACAACATTCTGGTGGCCCTCGGGGCATCCCACTCGCCTGGCTTCGTGATAACTTTCGTATTTTATCTAGCTTCGCCGATTCTGAGACAAGAAAAAGACATCTGTTTGCGTATTTGTTGTGGCTCCTCGGGACTCTGTTTCCAAATTCACACGGGGACGTAGTTCTCCCTGGTCTCATCTACATTGCAGAGAATATGGTAGATGAACCTTTACCCAAGCAGCCAAAATACAGCTTCGGTTCTGTCATGCTATGTCATACATATAGAGGCTTGTGTGATGCCACACAAAAAACTTCTTTCGCACAAAAAGCTCCGTTACTTTGTGTCGCCTACGAGTTTCTACAGTTGTGGTCCTGGGAATACCTCCCTGTAGGACGACCTCGTATACTAAATCCCGTACACCCATACGACTTTAGCGAGGGCAGCAGTGCAACTATGGCCACCAGGTGGACAAAGCCACGGAAACGTTGGTCTCCAGATATTGCGAAAATTGTTACCCTATATACCACCAGCAGTTTGAGATACTTGATGGGTCAGAAGTCACATGGAACCCGTGGACTCAGGACCAGATACAAATGGTCTTTGATATTCGACCCATCACAGCAGGCATCTTTCGCGATAGTGCATTCTGGCTGACTTGCTGCAACTTATTGTTCCTGTGGTGTGTTGAGCCTTATAATCCAGAGCGTGTAATGAGACAGTTCGGTCTCTATCAAGAGATTCCACCACCTTTTCCAAGACGTATCGATGAGGAAACCCATAAGTAAGATGTGCCCTCCCTAAATAGTTAGTGTATTTTTTAATTTACTAAACTCACACTTTGTTACATAATTTGCAGGCTAACCAATATGGGCAGGGGTTGGAGTTTATACGATTGGAGGGAACAGAACATTCAATGGGTACACAAGTGGGAAAATGAAGCGCTAACAGATATAGTGGATCAACTCAGGTACATTTTATTTAGATTATTTTATTACGATGACCATACGATGCGTGAAGATGCTTTGCTTTCATCATAACGGTTTATGTAATTATTTAATTTTGCAGACCTTACGATGGAAGTACAGATCAAGCGTACAAGCAGTGGTATTGCATCAACACACGTACTAGCCTGGCCAGTCAACCAGCTACTATACCAACACATCTCACACAGGAGGAGCAGGCGCAGAGACATATTGAGCTGCATGCAGCTTACTATCGTGACCAGATGGTAATCACTTGTAACTTTTTTAGGTCCATTATTTCATAATTATTTCAACCAAATAACATCCAAATTTTGTTCAGCTTGAAGCTTGCAACGAAGTAGGGCAGATGGCTGCGGAAAGCATGCCGGCCCTGGGCCCAGCTCGCAAGTCATTCCAGAAACGTTTTCAAGACTACGTGGCAAAAAAGTTCAGATGCGGTAGAGGCGACGATGTTGCCACTGGAGCGTACAACATGCCGGTAGCGAGGTCAGCCAGACCGAGTGCGGCGCCGTCGTCTAGACCGAGTGCGGCGCCGTCGTCTAGACCGAGCGAGGCGCGTACAAGCCATGGGCAGTGGGGGGAGGGTCCGAGTACTACAACGACATTGCCACGACATGACTCATCTCTGCCACTGCATCGTTCTTCTTCAGTGCAGCTTCGTCAGGGGCAGACATCTCAGGACCATGGCACGGGCTTGGATTCGATGCCCGAGCAGTATCTTTCCCCAAACCCATATGCGTACACAGGATATGGCGCATACACCCAAGGTGAGGGATCTTAGTCGTATCTCTCCACGCGAGGGATCTCCATGCCCGAGGAGACTCGTGTCCCAGATTTAAACCAGTACCACGTACAATGGCCAGACAGTACAGGCGACGGATCTGATCAGGTAGTCATGTTTACATTTTAATGCATTTACAATGATATCATATATTATCCTCTAACAGTTTGTTTACAATGTTTCTATGTGCAGGACATACCTGATGTTAATTAGGACGATGAGGACACCCAACGTGGCCTCAACACACGCATACGGGGAGCATCACATGATCATGACGACACGGTTACAGCAGTAGTTACAGAATTCTTCGGAGGGGACGTTATTGGCCCATCTTTTATCCCCGAGGAGTCACAACCATACGCCTACAATTACGCATCAGGTTCGCAACAAGGATTCCAGACTCCACCACCTACGCAGGAGTCGCAGACACATGAAGCCGGACTGGAGTACGGCCGCGGTCTTCGTGTAACTCGACCACCTAATCGCTTGTCGCTTTCCGGTCCTAAGGAAAGGCCAGGTCGTCGTCGTCGACCAGGGTGATTCATCTATCCACGTGTGCGACTCATTGTATCTACATATGTCAGTATCAGACTTTTCGATTTAAACATCTATGTATGCTGAAATAAAAATGCACCAGTCGGCAACAATGTTTCCCGCCTATATCTCCCGCCATACTATCCCGCTTCACTCTTCGGCTTATGTTAGGCCGAAATGATTTTTTTTTAATTTTGGCTGATGAATACTGTGCATCCATTTTTATGGACTGACGACAGCGGGGACGAAGATGATATCTTCATGCCGCCGCTTCCGGGTTCTGCATCGTCAAAGGGCAAGAGTTCTGCATCGTCCAAGGGCAAGAGTACTGCATCCTCGAAGGGCAAGAGTTCTGCATCGTCCAAGGGTAAGAGTTCTGCATCCTCGAAGGGCAAGAGTTCTGCATCGACGGAGGATGACGATGATGCCTTCATGTAGTTTTTTAAGCTGTATTCCAGTTCTACCGTTTAATTCAGATGTACTTGCATTATTAGTTTGTACTCTCTTATTGTAGGGCATTATGTTCTATCTTAATTTTATTTTGTAGTTGTTGCACGATGTTCGATAATTAGTGGAGGGAAAGAAAATGCCACTAATGTATTCTAAAACTATATTTTTTTTCATTACGACACGGTACAACTGAAAATAAGATACATCATACTATTGAAATAAAGCTACATTTAACTACTGAAATAAAGCTACATTAAACTGTAGAAATTAAGATACAAACGATTGCGATATTTAAAATACTACCACAGGAATCTACTGAGTCCAGTGTGGATATTTTCCTTTTCCATCGCCAGCTTCTTCTGCTGCCTTGGCCTCACGAGCCCTTTCTTTCTTTCTCTGTCTCTCCGCCTCACGAGCCTCTTTTCGCTGTCGTTCCTGCTCCTCCGTGCGACGAGCCTCTTCCTTGTTTTTCTTTCCTAAATCCTGAAAAAAACGGTGTTGCTCCGCATAGTATTCTTTTAACTCTCTCTCTTGCTCTGCTTTCTCCTCAGCTTCCGCCTTCTCACGTCGCTCTTCCGCATAGAAACTATTCCACGCTCGGCGACTTATTTCACGAATCTCAGTCACCGCCCAAGTCGGCATCTCCGTGTCAATCCAACGATAGTACATGCATAGAGGCGGAGGAGACTACAACAAGAAACAATAATGTTATTAAAGAATCAATCAAAAAACCAACAATATCTATTCGTGATGGTTAAAGCATACCGGAGGCTTGTCGTACTCTGAAATAGCTACGGGTGGATCTTCCTCATAATTGGCGCACATGAAAAACTTCATGCCCAACCAATCTGAAAAATCCGTCACCTCCTTCACCTTGCAAAGATCGCCACACCAACACCGCAGGACTGCCACCCCCGGAGGCAAACTTGCATTCTTCATTTTCCTCGGCCTAATGCTTTGATCCGAGCAAGGCAAACTCATACCGACTGAAAAAATGTGTTACACACTTTGCGCAGTGGCGATTTCGAGGATGGCTGGACGAGAGCCTCGGTGTCTCCTTTTATAGGCTCAGACGATAAATAATGGCGACAAAATAATGACGAAATTAGGCGGGAAATTTTAGGATCCCTGTAGTGTCGGCACAACAGTTCCCGCAGCATCGGATTCCCGCAGCGAGTGACTGATTCCCGCAGTGCCGTCCCATCCGCTCAAGCAATAGCTCGCAGTGCCGTGGCATCCGCTGAGGCAAAAGATGCAAAAGCAGGACTGATTCCCGGCCGAAAGAACCAAAAGCAGGGCATCAGCGTCCATATTCCCGCGCGTCGGAATCACCGCTGTCAGCGTCTCTGTCGCGCCTCGGAATCAGCGCCGTCAGCGTCCGTTGTCGCGCCTCGGAATCAGCGCCGTTTGCGCACTGTGGCGCGTGCAGCAGCAGAAGAGGTGCCGCCTCGGCCGGTGGCGGCGTGGCCCACCTGCTGGGCCCGCGCGCAGCAGGCCGTGTCGGCCGGGGAGCGACAGCGGCAGCGCCGGCCGCCTCGCCTGGTGGCGGCAGGGCCCACCTGGCCCGGCCCGTTCCGTCCCAGCTGCGCCACTGTGCAGAAAACGTTTTCCCCGGCGCGGCCGCCTCCTGCGGTGGCGGCAGGGCCCGCCGCCTCTAGGCGTGACGGCAGGTGACACGTGTCGCCTGCCGCGCCTGCCGCCACTAGTGAGGGGGTCTTTTTTGTCAATTTCATCCGCAGGGGGTCTCTTTTGGCAATTCCAGTGGGCAAGTGGGCAGAGGGTCTCTTTCGACAAAAATCACACCTCCGTGGCCGGTGAGCTGTTCCCCCGGCCATCCCCACGGTGTCTACGCGTCCTCCTCCCTTGCCTTCCGGTTCCTTTCTTCCAAAGTCTTCTCGTCTATCGGGGAACCCGGATCCCCCTTTGCCACCGCCATCTCTGTGCCCACTTGTGTGCCGCCGCGGACGCACGGCCGTCCCGTCCCTGACACGCTGCCGACCAGCTCCGCGTCGCCGTCAAGGGCGCAGGAAATCCCCGCGCACCTGGGCGCCAGTGCGCCACCGCGAATCAACCGTCGCCTTCGCCGGTTCCACCCCTCGCGTATTAAAATCCCCTGCGCCCGCTTCATCCTCCCCACTTCGTTCCCCTCTCGATCCGGCGAACTGTGACACGACGCAACAGCCGACCAGCGAATCCGCCATGGCCTCCGCCTCCAAGCAGCAGAGCATGTACCCGGAGGTACCCCAGTCGCACCCCGACCACAACACCGCCTTCCAGTACAACCCCGCCGCCAGCACCGGCACCGGCGACTCCCTCTACCCCACCATGGACCCCCACGAGATGGCCGAGAACCTCTTCCCGTCCGACGCGGCCGAGGACGCCGCCCCGGCCCCGCCCACGGTGGAGGAGACCCTCGTCGACGTGCCGGGCGCGCAGCTCCACCTCGTCGACCCCGACCGCAGCCTCGACCTCGGCGCCGGCACGCTCTCCATCGTGCGCCTCCGCCAGGGCGACCACTGCGTCGCCGTCCTCGCGCGCCTCACCCCGGACAAGTCCAACCAGCGGCGCGGTTTTTTCAGCTTCCTCAGCAGCGGTCGCTCCACCGACGCGCAGGAGCCCGTGCAGTGGCCGCTCGCCGGCGACGTCGCCGTCGTCAAGCTCGACGCCGGCCACTACTTCTTCTCGCTCCACGTCCCGCACAGCGACCACCCTAACGACAAGGAGGACGCCGAGGCGGAGACGGACGCGGACCGGGAGGCGGCGCTGAGCTACGGGCTCACCGTCGCCGGGAAAGGGCAGGAGCAGGTGCTGGAGGAGCTGGACAGGGTCCTGAAGGAGTACACAACCTTCTCGGTCAAGCAGGTCGACGAGGAGGCGGGCGGCAAGTCGGAGGTCATGGACACTAGGGCGGTGTCGGAGATCACGCCGGAGGAGGCTGCCGGGGACAAGAAGGAGGAGATTGAGGAGCAGTCCGCGGCGTTCTGGACGACAATCGCGCCAAACGTGGACGACTACAGCTCGTCGGTGGCGAGGCTTATCGCCAAGGGCTCGGGGCAGCTGGTAAGGGGCATCATCTGGTGCGGGGACATCACAGCCTCGGGCCTCAAAAGCGGGGAGGCGGTGTTGAAGAAGGGTGCGGGGGCGAACGGCAAGCCTACGCAGGTGAAGCCGAGCTCCCTCAAGAGGATGAAGAGGTATGGATGAAGAAACTTACTATCTTTTATCTCTCTATATATATGTTGCAGAGCAGTTCACATTGGAGTAGCTTAGATGCACTTTCTTAATCTGGCATTTGATACACTAAATTTACATTTCTACTGCTCCTATTAAGCTGCAGCATTGGATGATCTAAAATTTAATGAATGAGATGATTCACCTTTTGCCATTACTTGCATGGTCTAAGATCAGGATTTGGATAATCAGTTATAGCTTCGTTACTTGTCATGTCCAGAATAGTCAGGGTTCTTACTAGTCCTCCATTGCATTGCACTTGATGAACAGAAAATATTGATTATGTGGTTACATTGTTTTTATTACTCGCAAAAATTATGAAGTTCTATTGCAGTAGCTCTATTCAACAGAGCAGTTTTGTTTGTCAGATATGCAGTAGGGTCTTCTGCATGTTCTCTTCCGTTGTCTAAAAAAAGACATGTTCTCTTCCGTTGTCTAAAAAAAGACATGGACAAAATGTCCCGCCCAGATGTAACCCCCATTAAGAGGACGACACATCTTTATTATGACAAATTGACCATGAACTTAGCCAATGCCACCAGTGTCCATTATTTGCTTCCTATCCTGAAAGACACCTGGCATATCTTGATAACGACCAGTGATATTTTTGCCATGCCGACATGTGTGCATTATGATGCTAAATTTTTGCCATACATGTGTGCATTATGATGCTAAATTTAAAGATACCATTAAAGAGGCTTAGAGTGAGATGTTTTCAACTTGATCCGGATCCTTACCAAAGTATGCCTTAGCTGAAGTGGCAAGCTACTCAGTATACCAGTACTATTTCTTAATGGAAATATGCATAGCAGTATAGGTAGAAGTTATTTTGTTTTGACAGTATGGGTCGCTATCCTATTCTCCCTTATTTTGAGATAATTTCATTTCCCTTTAGGTTGTTCATTGACTATTGTTATCATGTTTATAGAAATATTACAGTTTTGCTAAACCACATTTAGATGTGCCCTAAGTATTGCACATCTAAGTCATATGTCATTGATTTTACGCGGAGATTCGTGCGAGTATTGTCTTTCCCTTTCTCTTTTTCTTTTCCTTTTATGTTTGATTGAGGCATTTAGATGTGCAATAAATATGGTATATCTAGATGTGCTCTTAGGGTAAATCTAGATGTGCTCTATATTTAAGGTAATCAATTTTATGTGCCCCTCCAGTCTATTCGATGCAGTTGGCTTATGCATTTCTCTTCTGTCTTCTGCAGGGCCAGAAGGGTCACTAAAATGTCGAACAAGGTAGCAAATTCAATTCTCTCAGGTGTTCTCAAGGTCTCGGGATTTGTTACCAGCACTGTAGTCAATTCCAAACCTGCACAGAAGTTCTTCAAGTTAATGCCTGGCGAAGTTATTCTTGCTTCGCTGGACGGATTTGGTAAGCGTTTGCCACTAGCTGTGCATGTTACATTTGCTTGGCAAAATATGAAGTTTAACCGTTTTTATCTGTATTCTTATGAAATGATTGAATATAAAGGCAGCTAGTAGAATGCTAGGTATTCTGTTGTTTCTGAACTTTTAAGTTAGAAGTCTAGGTAGTCCGTGATACTGTTCCGAATAAAAATTGAATTTGTTGATCTAAATATGCATTGAATAAAAATTGAAGTCTAAAACAGTTATAAGAGCTGCTAATATGTGGTCAGAATTCTGCTTGTATAAGTTCAAGAGCCCAAAACAGTGGTTTGCCGGTTGGCTTGCCCGAATACTAGTATATTGGATGCAAGGGCCCTGATGTTGGCTGCAATAAGATTTTATAGCGTGCCACCTCTTTAGATTTGATATGTGCAAACCGTTGCTGCATCACATATTATTATTTGTTGACTCTTACTTACTGGATGGTTCAGGTAAAGTATGGGATGCTGTTGAGGTGTCTGGCAAGAACGTGATGAGAACATCATCAGTTGTCACAACTTCAGTTGTAACGCACAGGTAAAGTACATGCACTGCATTGCGTCTCTGCTTTCAGAATTTCAAATGTTCTTGGTTCAGCAACATTTCACATGTTCCTGGTTCAGCAAAATCTTTTATGCGGTAGTGATTGTTTGATACCGCCGGTCGATAGGATCGTTGATATTGTGTCCCTCTATTTTGCAGGTACGGTGATCAAGCAGGAGAGATAACACAGGACTACCTTCACGCCACCGGAAACGCTCTTGGAGTCGCGTGGGCCGTCTTCAAGATTCGGAAAGCGCTCGACCCAAAGGGGCACATGAAGAAGTCGTCCCTGGCGAGCTCTGCGGCGCACGCTGTGGCTAAGCAATCGATAAGCCTGCAAAAGAAAAAGTAAGCCGTCGTCGTACGCTGGTCGATGATGGCTCCACTGTATATTACTGTATGTTCTTATCGAGTTTCTTGTGTGGGCTAAGGTGGTTCCACTGTGCTGTGTAATGGTGATGTACGTTTCTTGAGCTGGATAGCTAGCAGATTGTAGTTGGATGTTAGTGCCACTGCCGCTTGTGGGTTGTGTTGTAGTTCTGTGTACTGTGATGTGTATGTGAACACGCAACATAGACCTATTTCGTGAGTTCTGTTGTGGGATTGTGTCGAGAGAGTGAGGCCACCGGTTTCTGTTGTTCTACCGTGGTGCGGGAAGGTACAGGGAAGACATACATTTTTCCATCTCTTCGAAAAGACATTTTTCCAAAATATAGATACAAAGCAAATGAGCAACACCCGGCTCTGCATATTTAAGATACACAGTCACACTCAAAAAGGCCGACTAAAAACTGACACTGTCTGTATAAACCTCTTTGAACAGCGGTCGATCACGTTGCAACATAGACCACATGTAAAGCCCTGTGCATAGATTGTACATGTAAATCCAGTGCATAGAGCGAAAAATAACCTGCTGCAAGTGAATAGAGCGAAAAATAACCTGCAAAGAATTAATGTTTTTCTTATTACTTATTATAAAAACAGAATCATTTCTACATAGCTAAAGCTAAAGCGACCATAATAAGACAGACCCTACCACCCGTATTAGTGTTGTATACTTATTTGGAATTCCATTCAGCCGTTTGCCATAAATGTTGGCAACACTTGTAGGTGGATATCCGGTCCTTGCGTCACATTAATCTAATCTAGTCTAGATAGAAGATTCTGCCGCCACAAAAGCCAGGGGCCAAAACAAATCCCGTCTGAAAGAAATATTTGGAAGGGATGAGCTAAGCACATGTGCAAAGGTATTGTTCTTATCGCGTGCAATGCCATACAAGACTGGATATTGTTCTCGGAGAGTGAAATTGGCCAGCCACTTATCCTCGCAAAAATGTAGCTCCGGACCGTCCCTTATTGCGAACGATCCAAAGCAGAAAATGTATTTATTTGCCGCCATTAGACATGTCTAAAAAGTGTGAATCTCCCTGTTTCCAAACAACCTGAGACATAACCTTTTAGCCAAGATACTTATTGCGCAACAGGATTTACCAAACGCCATCCGCAAAAAGTAATTTGAATAACTGTTTACTAAGTAAGATATTATTCTTGACCTAAAGGTCATGAATGTCTAAACCATTTTGGTCTTTCGATCTATAAACCACACTTCGTTTGGCAAGCCAGTACCTTTTCTTTGTTTTTTTCTTGCCAAAAGAATTTGGATCTGAATGCAGGACCCCTTTTGGGAACTGGAAAAAAGAGAGCATGTAGAGTGCCAGAACAGAATTGATCAAGATAAGTCGTGCTCCAACTGAGAGCAACTTGCCTTTTTCAACTGCTCAATTGCTTCTCTAATCATTCTTCTACATGGTTCCACTCCGCGTTAGTAAGACGTTGATAGTCGGCCAGGTTTCCCAAGTATTTAATCGGGAACTGACCTTGTCCACAACTGAATAAATTAGTGTATGCAGCAGCCTCCTCTCCCACTTCTCCAAAGCAAAATAATTCATTTCCATGGAAGTTAATTTGAAGACGAGCATTTTCTCAAACGTTGAAAGCAAGAGTATTTCGAGCCTCATCCACCGCGACCCCATCCTGCGTCGTCGCATGCCGCCATCGAGATACCAGTCAATTTTTGCCTCCCTCGCGTCGCATCTGCACCGTCTTCCCGCAACAGCCGTCACCCCGTCGTCGTCCGAATTCGGCTGCCCCATCACTGGCCGTCATTGGATCCATCGCCCCATCCCCCGATCTATCGATTTCAGCCATGTGGCACCCAATTCGTCCGCCACTCCGTCAGGCTATGCTGCGCGAGGATGCCACGGCGCCACCCTGCCGCGAGCTCCACGGCTTACCATGGCATTCAACTACGGCTGTCGGGCCACTATGCCGTCGAGATCATGTGCGAGGGGTGAGCGGAAGTGGCTCGACAATTTTAAGACTCCGGAGCTAGCCGCTCGCGCGTACGACACAGTTGCGTGGAGGTACGACCGGCTTGGTTCCGAGCTCAACTTCCTCGAGGTAGAGTAGGTCAAGGAGGCGGGGTTCCTCGCCCCTCCTATGTGGACCGTGTCCCGCAAATAGGAGAAGGCAAGCCGCCTGGCCGATGTGCATCGCACCTCCGAGGCTAGGGATGCGTAGTACATGCAGAAGTTTGCTGAGGCCTATCCGGACCTCATGGTGGCGGAGCTTGCATTCTTCGCCAAGACAAGCAACGCAGGAAGGAGGACAAGGAGCACCGTCCAAGGGTCTGTGTCAAGATCGATGATTTATTACACCGGCTCGATAGGTATGGTTGGGACGAGGAGGAGGGGTGTGAAGCCGTCTACCACAATGACCATGAGGTAGGTCCCTTTGATGGAGGGGCGAACTACATCGACTTGGACGAGGATGACTTCAGAGTACCATGAAAAAAGTGAGGAGTAGTTGATCTAGTGTGGAAGTGAGGAGTGTGATCTATTGGCATTATTGTTTAATTATCTAGTGTGATGTCGTTTTAATGCTTAATGGTGAATATTTCATATTAGAGTTTAAAGTTTCAGAATATGCAATGAATCATGTTCATGTTTGAAAGTTTATCAAGACACCACTTTTACATCATCTATTATGGCAGAGAATTTTTCCGGTACACAAAACATTCTCTCTTCAGCGCTAAACCATTTTTGCACATTAACTTTTACATTATCTGTTGATGATGCTCTTAGAGCATCTACAGCCGGGCTCCCCAAATCCGCCTCATACACCCGGACGGGCCGTCTGGTCATTAACCGGTCATGATTTTTTGACCCAGACGGCCCCCTCAAACGGGCCTCAAACGCCCGGGCTGACCGGCACCCCTCATATCCAGCCCAAATATGGGGCGGATATGGGGGTGCCCGAGCGTGCCCGGGCGTGTCCGCCACGTAGGACTGACGATGGGTTCACGTAGACTCGCCCGGAAACCCGACGGTCCGATGGACGCCTTCTCCGTCGCCGCGGTGTGAACGCCGCGTGCCGCCGCTCTGGCTCACCGCCCGAGGCCAAAGCCGGCGTCCCCCAGCCCTAGCCCATCCACCTCCTCCCTCTCTGTGCCGTCACCCGAGCTCGTCCGCCTCCTCTCCCCCACTCTCCCACACTCTCTGGCATCGCCATGGTCCGGCGGCTGATCACCACGTACGCTATGCTCACGCCCGAGGCAAGGCGTGCAGCCCGTATCACTGTCGGGCTGCCTCCGGACTCACCGGAGCCGGAGGAGGACGAGGAGTAGCAGCTGGAGGAGGAGGGAGAGCTGCTGCCAGAGCCGATGGAGGAGGCGGATCCGGAGAAGGACAAGGCGGAGCTGCCAGAGCAGGGCTTCAACATGGCGGAGGCAGAGGCGGAGTTCACCGTCACCCAAGACGCGGAGATGGCGGAGCAGCAGGCCATCCTGGAGTCCATCCAGGATGAGGCCTACGTGGATGCCAAACGATAGTTCCTCCGGCAGGAGCAGGCAGCGTTTGACGCGCTCTTCGCCGAACTCGACGCGGAGATAGAGGAGGAGGAGGCCGGAGCGGAGCAGCCGGAGGCTCGGGAGCTGCAGCCGCCGCCCATGCTGCCGGAGCCGGGCACGGAGATTGTCGACATCTCCGACGAGGAGTAGCTAGATCTCTACGTAGTACGTAGATTTTATTGTTTGCATGCTTTTGTATGGATTTGAGAACCTAGTATGAGATGTCCGGATGCAGTTTCGCTAATTTGAGGAGTGCCCGGTCACGGGTCCGCGGATGTTTGAGGGGCCATATATTTATCATATGCGGTCGTAGATGCTGTTAGAACAAGTATAATAGGATGACATAGGCGGGCTATAAGACTTTAAATATTATATTTTTGATGAGTTGGCGGAGAGAGAAGAAAAGCGGGCTACTCACTAACAGCCGGCTGTAGCACGTGCTTCTAGACACTCTGTGAGAAAGAGAGGTGAGCCATGTATCAACAAAGTAATACAAATTTATGGACGCGTCTAGCAAGCGGCAGGGTGCTCGCTAGCGCTCGCGAGCGGCCGGCCAAAAAAGGTAACTGCCTGTCCCCCCTGTCCCAGGAAGGAAAGCGCCCATCCCCGCCACCTTTTTCCCGTGGAAAGCGCTCGTACAACAAAAAAGGCAACAGAAAAGATCCCCTCGCCCTCGCCCTCGCCCACGTGATAACCACCACCTCTCAACCCCTCCCACGCCCCCCTCGTCCACCCTTTCTTCCCCACGGGTCGCTCAACTTCCTCTCCACGAAAGAAAGAGAAGAAAGAGGACACGGTCCAAAAACCAAAGTGTTGCCATGGCAGATCAATCAAGCTGAGGAGAAGGACTGGTCAGAGAACTACAGATGTAATAGGAAGGAGGAGAGCTTACCAGGAAACATCGTCAGGTAAGATCCTTCTCCTCTCCCAGATCAACCTTGTTCACTTTCCCTTCCCTTTCCTCTGAATCTCCCAGATCTACCCAAATTCTCCATGATTGGAGGGAGAAGGAAGACCAACCAAAGCAAAAAAGATGTGAATCTGATCTCTGCATACTTAAAAATAATTTTTCTGTGCAACTAAACATGGTTTGAGACCAACTTTAACAAAACTGAACATGTTTTTTAGCATGCATCCCAGCCAAGTTTCCCCTGGATGTGTTCAACAAGCACACACAAGGATGAGTGCAGATACCATGCATTCTAGCCAACTCAACATGCATTGTAGCCAAAACTAAACATGCATTCTACCAACTTGTACTTGTTGTTTGCAAATGAACACATTAAAAAACTGTAGTATCTGTGCAACGAAAAATGCATAAATGTGCCACTGAACATGCATCCTAGCCAACTGAACCTGTATTCTGGCCAACATGCATGCTAGCCAAACTAAAACATGCATTGTACCCAACATGTACTGGATGTTTGCGAGTGAACACATTAGAAAACCTGTAGTATATGTGCAAAAAAATGGATAATTGTGCAACTGAACATGGATCCTAGCCAACTGAACATGGATTCTAGCCAACTGAACATGGATTCTAGCCAACTGAACATGCATATTACCGAACTGAACTTGCATTCTAGCCAACTTTGTAGCTGGATGTTTGCAAATAAGAACAATAAAAAACTGTAGTACAACAACAAAAACACAAAAGAACTTTGTGTGAAAACCACACAAGGATCCCTTCCAACTTCTCAAGCAATGTGTGCAACAGAAAAAAGAAACCAGGCTAATGAAAGCACAAACCATAGTAATTGTCATGCATATATTCTTGTCCCACACCTATTACAAAGCTATAGTGGAAAATATGTTCAATATACTAGAAGTAAAAACAAAAAAGGCGATGAAAACTATATCTATATTCTGTCATCCAAATCTTCTATCTTCTTTCATCTGGATTTTTTATCTCAATTGTAGCATCAAATTATGTCCCAAATTATGTGTAGAAAATTCTAAAATCAGCTCCTTGTCAAAAGCAAACCTGCACATCATTACAGCAACAAAAAGAAAAAAGTGAGAAAAACACTGAAGTAAAAAGCTCAGCTCATGTTCTTTATCTATGCAACCTATTTACTGCAAAATGTGCAACTAACAAAACCACTCTGTGCAAACAAAAATGCAGACATGTTATAAAATAGATTCTGGTAAAAACACGTAGATTTTTGCAACTAAGATTGTCATACTGGTGTGCAACTACTTATGATTGTGTTGTTTGCATAAAAAACAGAATGTTTCTAGGTTGTTTGAAACACTCTTTGATGATTAATTTGATGACATCACTTCCATCTTTTTATATGTGCACGGGGTGTGTAGCGGCAGCAAAAAAGAAAAAGATGATTGATCTCAATGAGTTGCCTCCTGATCTCAATGAGCTTCCTCATGATATGGACCAGCAGCAACCCAGCATACCACCAGGAGCTAATGCTGATTATGGGACAGAAAGTGTGCGCTCTGTTGACTACACGCAACCAAGCCGTGGGCATAACCCTATTGGCCATGAACATGTGGCAGGGCAGTCATCAGCCCGTGGTGCCCCTGTAGTGGTGTCTTTGCAGTCAGAGAGCCATACTCTGGATGACACGGGCACCGCGGCAGATGTTCCTGGTCCAACCAGGACTGAGCTAGGAGCTGGGGCTGTTAACGGTGCTTTACAAGGAGAACAAGGAGAGGATGAGGCTGGGTCTCAGCCCATGGAACCCTATGTTGGCATGAGGTTTGATAGCCTTCAAGTTGCTAAGGATCATTACAACAGCTACACCCTACGGATGGGTTTCTCTGTCAAGATGAACACCTCGAGGCAGACAACTCACTCCAATGTATTGGTAAAACAGCAATTTTGTTGCAACAAGTACAAGAAGCCCAAAGTTGATGATGGAGGAGCGGAGGCTGCTCCTGTCCTGGATCCTATACCAGATCCAAAAGCTGTTGTTGGTGATGAGGAAATGGAAGATGAACCGCCAATCTTTGCTGAAGAGGAGACTGGTCCTAGTAAGAGAAAGAAGAAACGGAAACGCGAGACAATAAAGCAGACTCAATGCAAGGCGAAAATGTTGGTGAAGCTACTAGATGGGCGATGGGAGGTGACAAACTTTGCTCGTGACCACAACCATCCATTGGTGAACAAACCTTCATTGTCCAAATACTTGAGATCCCACCAAGACATTTCTGCGGATGAAAAGGAGTTTTTGCGCATCTTGTATAACTGCAACTTGACTATAGGTGTGTTTCTATATCCCTTACAGAATTAAGTTTCCTCTAGGCAGTCTAGTGTGCAACTGCTATGGTACTGGTGTGCAACTAAAATGCCTCCAGTGTGCAACTAAAAAGGGTCATGTGTCCAACTTCCCATGCTGGACACCAGGTTTTGCTGTGGTATGGCAATTCTGTGCAACTACAAAAGCCTTTGGTGTGCAACTAAAAACTAATAAAAGTCCTGAGTGCAACTTCATTAGTTGCGCACCAGATTGTTGTGGAGGTGGATTAATATGCAACTACCTTGGTGCTTGTGTGCAACTAGAATGACTTCAGTGTGCAACTAAACAATGTCCTGTGTCCAACTGCATGTGTTTTTAAAAGATGCAGCTAGCTGTCCATTTTCTGCATTTATCCTCTGTGCCAAACACAAGTCCTATTACCGTGCAGCTGGGTGTGTGCATTCGTGTGACTAAAAAAAGAGATATTGTTTTCTTTTTGTATTATGCAGGACGTATGATGCATATAATGGCAGAATTCTATGGATCTGAGTTGATGGTGCCGTTCGGACCAAAGGCAATAACAAATCTATGTACAAGTTTCCGTAGAGATGACACAAAGGAGGGTAACATGATTGAGACAATTGCACACTTCAAGGATATGCAGAAAACCGATCCAGACTTCTTCTATAAGGTAAAATATGACGAAGAGGACAGAGTTGTCAACATATTTTGGGTGGATGGCTTAGCTCGAAAAGCTTATGCGGAGGCGTACCATGATTTCATATCGTTTGACACCACCTACATGACCAACATGTACAATATGCCGTTCACGCCGTTCATTGGAATAAACCGACATGGCCAATCTTTCATGCAGGGTTGTATGTTTGTGAGGCAGGAGTTGGCATCGAGCTTTGATTGGGTCTTCCAAACATTCCTAGAGGCTATGGATGGCAAACCTCCTGATAACTTCATAACCGATCAGGATGGTGCGATGAAGCAGTCAATAGAGAGCATCTTTCCCACCACCGTGCATCGCTGTTGTCGATGGCACATCATGAAAAAGGCTCAGGAAAAGGTTGGTTGGCTGCTGTGCCGGAATCCAGGGATGTCTGATGATTTCAACTACTGTGTTGACTTCAGCTTCACTCCAGAAGAATTTGAGCAGAATTGGGATGGATTAATGATGAAGTACGAGGCTATAACACACACACAAGTTGTATGAATACAGGTCAACTTGGGTGCCGTGCTACTTCAAACATAGGTTCTTCCCCTTCTTGCAGTCTACACAGCGTAGTGAGGGGTTCAACGCCGTCCTAAAAAGATATTTGAACCCACACAACTCATTGCTGAACTTTGTCAAGCAATATGAAAAAATTCAGACCCACATCCTTGCCAAGGAAGGCTGCAATGATTACAGGACAAAACACCTTGAGATTGAGCTATGGTCCAGATTCCCAATAGAGAGGCAAGCTTACGAAACCTACACTAGAGACCTTTACCGCAAGTTCCGAGAAGAGTTTGAGCTGATTGGACGTTATAATGCATTCCAAGTTGGTGCTGAGATTTTTGAGCTCAGACCGAACCAGGAATTTGTTGCCAAATATGGTTCTTGAAACTACTTGGTGCAGGCAAAGGTGGAGGAGTGTTCCTATTTCTGTGAGTGCTGCAAAATGGACAAGGACGGCATGCTCTGTTGCCACATCCTCAAGGTGTTCACCCATCTTGGAGTTGATGTCATACCGGAAAGGTACATGCTCCGACGGTGGACACCTACTGCTGTCCCTAGTGCGCCAGGGACCGGGTATGAGCCACCGAATGAAATGCCTCCTCAATCAAAGAAGCAGATAAGGGAGAGAAACATGACATATGATTTTCAGAAACTAGTCAAGTTTGCAAGTGGCTCTGATGCAGCACAGGCCATTGTGTACAAGCATATGCGCGGAGCACGTACCGAGATCAGCCACCTGAACAAGTCCAAGAAAAAGAAAAAACTGGCTACTGCTACGGGGCCATCAGATGATGGCAACCCTCGAGGACCTCCTCCACCACCTGGCCCTACACGGCATGCTCCGCCACCTCCTCCCCCGCCTGGCCCAACAAGCAGTGCCCCGCCTGCTCCTCCCAATGGCCCTACTGTCAGTGCTCAAGGACCTCATCATACAGGTAATTACCTGCCCCAACTCCCCATCTAACTAGGTGTATAATTTCAGTTGCACACATCATGGTGCCCAGTTGCGCACGCGCAAAAACTCATTCGGCCTACGTGCACCACCCCAAAAACCTGTTGAGCACGCTATGTTACTTCAAGTATGAACATGAAACACTAACTTCTTTTTACTGTTTTGGCTATAGGTGATTACCATCCAATTGCCGCGACGGGCCGTGCTCCTACAGGTTTTCTTTTCAACTTAACTTGCACACATCACCCACTTAGTTGCATAGCATGAGCTGTGTGGTTGCACAAAACATCAGTCCTGGTTGCGCAAAAAAAAGACTAACTTTTTATATCATTATTACCCCCCTACAGGTGATCAAACACAACCTCGTGCTGGTCCAGCGCCCACGCACACTGGTCCTACTGCCCCGATGGAGACTGCATCCCCTGCACAAGCCTCTGATGATTTTGTGCCCAGGGATCCCCCAAGGTCGACTACAAAGGGTAGGGCGAAGAGTAGACGGCACAAATTGGCGCTGGAGCTACACCCAAAGAAGAAAAACAAATGCAGCCACTGCCAATCTACAGAGCACACTGCCGGTGGATGCAAGCTGAGGCTGCTGTGATTATCTTGCATCGTTTGTATGAAAAAAGGAAAAGAAAAGAATGATGGTTTTTGAGCAATGTTGGCTCCAAGGGGACACATTCAGCATCTATGCTTTCTCTTGTCTAAGTTGTTTTCCTTGAATTAGTTCATGCACTGTGTAATGGTTGCTATTTGTGCCTTTGTTGGCAAATGGTTTAGGATTTAGTTGTTGAACAGTTGTATGCCCAGTGCTCCTAATGTGTCAACAAAGTGATGTCAGAATTTGCAACAGAATTAGTACTAGTGTGCAACTACAATCTGTGCATATTGTGCAAACCAACATAAGGCGTTGAAAAAAGGTAGATCATAAAAAGTACTGACCTAGTCCTTCTCATATCTCAACAACTTTCTCCATGGGGCGGAGTTGTGCACACTGGTGACCCTATCATATGCCAGCTTTTTCCTGATGTTGAGTACTTCCTTGGGATCATAGTTGGGCAGTAGGCTACCGTTCCAATCAGTGGCGTTCAGCACTACGAACAGCCCACACTCATTGCTGCGGGAAAAAGAAAAAGTGTCACAGAAATTAAAAATCCAAAAAGATGATGTATTATGTTGCACTGTGCAACTAATTATGTGCCACTGTGCAACTACTGATGTTCCACTGTGCAACTGGCTAGATTATCCATGTGAAAATCATAAAAATGAAGAGATTGCAAAACTAGTTGTGTGTCTTAAAAAACTATAGATTGTACATCTAGAAAAAAAATCATTTAAACAAAAGAAAAAACTGTACATCTAGAAAATTTTAAAAACTATAGATTGATGGAAAAAATTGATAAGAATATCATGCTTCTTGTCTTACTTGCCGTGCTGCTTCGGTACATCGATGTCAATAATCTGGAAGTGCTCGATGCTGGACTTTGGGTAATGCTTCCTCCATAGATGGCGTACTGCCCCCGCGATGGTAGAGGCGGTGTTCATCAACTCAATGTCATCTAGCTTCCTGTTTGAATCAAGAACTTCGAAACATTGATCCCTCAAGTTGATGTTGAAGACCCAATAGTGCCTGCCTCCTTCGGGGTGGTTTATATCAGTGCACTCAAGCACTGGCAGCATGACCTGCACACGTGAACGATTCAGATACAAGACACACTGTAGGTAAGAAAATAGTAAAAAATTGTGAGGTTAATAGGTTGCCATGAAGTATTTGTGTTTATGCCAACTAATAGTTGTATCATGTGCAACTGAACATGCTATGAGTGCCAACTAAGAGAGGGATCATGTGCGGACAGCACTGACCATGTCTTACTTGTCGAGTCGGTTCTTGTATTCGAACTTCTTGTTTATGTCAGTCACATTGTAGATCCCTTGCTGTAAATTGGTCTGCATAAATGATAAACATGTGGCAACTCCTTGTTAGATAAAAAAGAATCCCTGAATTGGTCAATAAAAATTCAAAGCAAAAAAGTGATACACAGACAAAAAAAATGCTACAAAAAAGAAGAGGGTAAAAAGTTTTGAGAAATCTTACAGATAGCCTCAGTGGCATAATGACCTTCTTTGACCCTTCTAGTAAGTTTTTCATGATGTGTATGATTGCAGTCTCGATAACAACTCTTGGCAGCCATTGAACATGCTTCATGGAATCGACTAACTCCTTGAGAGAAATGAAGAAACCATCATACCTGATTATCTTAGGGCTGAAAAAAGTTAAAAAAATAAAAGGCAAGTTAGCTTGAAGGGTCACAGCAACAAAAATATTGTGTATTAAACAAAAAAAGACAAGAGTGTGCAACTAAAAGCATTGTTCTGTGCAACATGCTTTGCTTTGCTATGCAACTAATTGGGTGCTACTGTGCAACTGAAAAATATGGATATAGGCTGTGGGGAGTTGGTTTACCTAGTTTCAGTATCATTTGCTCCTGGATGACGTCTGACACAAAATAAGAGGGCAGAGTAAAGCTTGTTGATTGCCTCAGTGTTGTTGAACGTCTTCTTTCTGTTGTAATCAATGAACGGGGACCTTTGAGATGCTCCGGGCCTTATTACCCTCCTCTATCTTCGTGCGACAGGTGGTCCTGAAGAACTGCTCATGCCAACTGCTGGTTCTCCGCAAATCGGGGTGTGGTAGCTGTCTGGTGATGCAGCATCTGGCGGGTGAGCTAACCCCTTGCCAGCATCAGCAGCATCACATGCTTCATTCATACTTGCTGGATCCAAATCATCCTCATCTATGACAACCAGATTGGCTTCTCCTGTTTGGGTTGGTGGAGCAGGTGCTGCAACAGGCTCAGCGTCATCATCTATACCCAGGTCAAAAGGTGGTGCATCGCACTACCCATCTCCATGATAGCTGTATGAGTTTGATCTGTGTATGGGTTGATGGCCCAGGGCATCTCCTTGTGGCACACTCACTGGTGCATCATTAGCTGACTTGGTTCGCAAGAGTGTTGTAGTTGGCGGCCTAGGAGGCTTGCACATGCTTACAATATTGAACACCTCCTCTTGTGTTAATGTGTGCTGAAAATCAGCTCTTGGTGATGCAGGCTTGCTTGGCTGCTGTGTGTTAGCTCTTGGAGACGGCAGTTTGGCAGATTGATCACCTCCTTCCGTGTTTGGCATTGAGATATCTCTATGAGTTGGCACCTTGGGACCTGCAGTTGCAGTGGTGGCTTCCTGAGCAACAGTGGTAGTTTTGACTGTGACCCCGCTGCTAATTGACACTTCACTTGGTACAGTAGTAGCTGCAGTTGGCATCTTTCCAAACACAGTTGGCAGCAATCTGGCTGAACTTGGCACTCCTGCATCAATGATTGTCACATGTTGTTCTGTCTCGTGTCTGAACCCCACACCTTTTGTGCCCTATTCCCTCTTTGTGCCCTTGGCAAACTTAACAATCTTTTGCTGCTTAGCTGGTTTAGGTGGGAGTGTTGACAGAGGGGTCTTCCCCTTGATTTGTTGAACTCCTGTAATAGTTGTAGGCTCAACATGCATTGCTGTCCCCTGTTCAGTGGTGGTTGGCTCTCTGTTCACAACAGTTGGCACCAAGTCAGCAGCTGAGGTAGCTTCCTTCTCCACATTTATTTCAGCATCTGCCCTCAACACCTATTGCTTGGTTTCAGCAACTTCAAATTCTTCTTCATTGAAACTATCTTGCGCTTCTGGACCAAAGGAGGGTTTGTCGTGGATGCTGCCTTCCTCTTGCTACAGCTTAGATCCAGAATGCTCTCCAAATATTCCTTGTATTTTGCCTTCGAATGACACCAGTCAAACCCTTTGCTGCTTCCTCCATGTCAACTTGATTCTTTTCAGCCTCTCTTAAAAAGAACAGTTTCTGGTCAATGGCAAAATCGATCTTCTGACACATCTCTTGGTGATGAAAGTTTGGGACAGGGAAAGTGGTTGGCAAAGCCGGCTTCAAGTTGCAGAGCTTGAACATATCAATGCTCCCCTGAGACTCCGCTTCATCATTTTTCTTTAACTTTGGTAAATGCTCGTCTTTCCAGCAAGTTTTCTCCATCTACATATGTAGTGTGCTCTTGCTGCTCATTGAGTTGCTGCTGCTGCCAGGGTGGACAGTGCTGCTAGTCCCCCTAGTTGTGTTGCCGCCTGTACCTCCAGAACCAGGGCCCTTGTCATCATCGTCACCACTGCTGTTGCTGTCTCCATTGGATCCCCCTTGATCATCACGATCAACATCCTCATCTTCTTCCTCATCATCTCCTTCCACCTCACTGCCATCAACTCCTGCACCTTTGTCTCCATCACCCTCTTTGTCCTCCTCTTCTTCTTCCTCCTCCTCTGACTCATTATCTTTTATACATCTCCATTGTATCTACTTTTCCAAACTTTTTTGCCCTTGTTTTGGACTCTAATTTGCATGATTTGAATGGAACTAACCCGGACTGACGTTGTTTTCAGCAGAATTGCCATGGTGTTATTTTTGTGCAGAAATAAAAGTTCTCGGATTGACCTGAAAATTTACGAAGAATATTTTTGGAATATATAAAAAATATTGGCGAAAGAATCAACCAGAGGGAGGCCAGGCCACAAGCCCTGGGGGTGCGCCCACCCCCTGGGGCGCGCCCTGCAGGCTTGTGGGCCCCCTGGAGACCCTCCGACCTTAACTCCAACTCCATATAACCCTATTCGGGGAGAAAAAAATCAGAGAGAAGGATTCATCGCGTTTTACGATACGGAGCCACTGTCACCTCCTGTTCTTCATCGGGAGGGTAGATCTGAAGTCCGTTCCAGGCTCCGGAGAGGGGGATTCATCGCCATCATCATCACCAACCTTCCTCCATCACCAATTTCATGATGCTCACCGCCGTGCATGAGTAATTCCATCGTAGGCTTGCTGGACGGTGATGGGTTGGATGAGATTTATCATGTAATCAAGTTAGTTTTTTAGGGTTTGATCCCTAGTATCCACTATGTTCTGAGATTGATGTTGCTATGACTTTGCTATGCTTAATGCTTGTCACTAGGGCCCGAGTGCCATGATTTCAGATCTGAACCTATTATGTTTTCATGAATATATTTGTGTTCTTGATCCTATCTTGCAAGTTGTAGACACCTATTACGTGTTATGATCCGCATACCCCAAGGTGACAATAATTGGGATTCTTTCCGGTGATTACCGTAGTTTGAGGAGTTCATGTATTCACTAAGTGCTAATGCTTTGTTCCGGTTCTCTATTAAAAGGAGGCCTTAATATCCCTTAGTTTCCATTAGGACCCCGCTGCCACGGGAGGGTAGGACAAAAGATGTCATGCAAGTTATTTTCCATAAGCACGTATGACTATATATGGAATACATGCCTACATTATATTGATGAATTGGAGCTAGTTCTATGTCACCCTAGGTTATAAATGTTGCATGATGAATGCCATCCGACATAATTATCCATCATTGATCCATTGCCTACGAGCTTTTCACATATTGATCTTTGCTAAGTTACATTTCCGTTGCTACTGTTACGATCACTACAAAACTGCTACTGTTACTTTTGCCACCGTTACCGTTACTTCCATACTACTTTGCTACTAAAAACTTTGCTGTAGATATTAAATCTTTCAGGTGTGGTTGAATTGACAACTCAGCTGCTAATACTTAGGAATATTCTTTGGCTCCCCTTGTGTCGAATCAATAAATTTGGGTTGAATACTCTACCCTCGAAAACTTTTGCGATCCCCTATACTTGTGGGTTATCAAGACCTTTTTCTGGCGCCGTTGCCGGGGAGTATAGCTCTATTCTCTGAGTCACTTGGGATTTATATTTGTTGATCATTATGAGGAATCTGAAAGATAACAAAACCAAGATTTTTCCCTCTACTACGAGGGGAGGTAAGGAACTGCCATCTAGCTCTGCACTTGATTCACCTTCTGTTTTGAGTAAGCTTGCGATGCCACCACCTACTATTCATTCTGATATGTCGCAAGTAATTGATGATGCTACTTCTGATATGCATGATGCTTATGATGATACTTTGCTTGATAATACTGTGCCACTGGGTGAATTTCTTGATGAACAACTTGCTAGAGTTAATGCTGAAACTGATGATATTTCTGAAACTGATGAAATTATTGAAACTGAACACTTTGAGACACCTGCTAGACCTAGCTCTCCTAGATATGAATTTCCTGATATACCTGAGGGTTATCTTATGGATGGAGAGGTAGCTAGGGGCTTTCTTGCTTGTAAGGATAGAGATGATCTTAAGAAATTACTATGCAAGTGGAAAGAAAAATCTTTGAATGCTAGAATGCAATATGATCCTAAGTTTGCTACTTCACCTATCTTTGTTACTGATAAGGATTATGAATTCTCTGTCGATCCTAAGTTAATTACTTTCTTTCCATGGTTATGAATCTGAAACTATTGTGGCACACCTTACCAAATTGAATGATATAGCCACCCTATTTGCTCATGAGGAAAAAATTCGCTACTACTATATTCTTAAGTTGTTTCCTTTCTCATTAAAGGGTGATGCTAAGATATGGTTTAATTCTCTTGCTCCTTGTTGTGTGCATAGTCCCCAGGATATGATATATTACTTCTCTGAAAAATATTTTCCTACTCATAAGAAACAAGCTGCTTTACAGGAAATATTTAACTTTGTGCAAAGTGAAGAAAAGAGTCTCCCACAAGCTTGGGGGAGGCTTCTCCAATTACTTAATGCTTTGCCTGATCATCCTCTCAAGAAAAATGAAATACTTGATATCTTTTATAATGGACTAACCGATGCTTCTAGGGACCACCTAGATAGTTGTGCTGGTTGTGTTTTCAGGGAGCGAACTGTTGAACAAGCTGAAGTGCTATTGAATAATATATTGAGTAATGATAATGATTGGACTCTTCCTGAACCACCTCCTAAGCCAACTCCGAAGAAAAGAGGTATTCTATTTCTCAGTCCTGAAGATATGCAAGAGGCAAAGAAATCTATGAAAGAAAAAGGTATTAAGGCTGAAGATGTTAAGAATTTACCACCTATTGAAGAAATACATGGTCTTGATAACCCGACACAGGTAATAAAGGTAAATTCTCTCTATAGATTTGATGAAGGTGATATTCCTTATAATAAGTCTGCTAGTCAATGCTTGGATGAATTTGATAACTTTATTGTCAAACAAGAAAAAATCAATGCTTATGTTAGTAGACAATTAAAATGTAATGCTTATATGCTTGAATGCTTGGGTGACTACATGTGTAGAACTATTAATGATCTCAAAATCATTAGTAAACATGCTTCCATGGTAAAAACTCAAGTAGAACAAATTCTCAAGGCACAAAATGATTTGCTTAATGAGATGAATAATAAGGTGAATGATAATGTTGTTAGAGTTATGACTAGAGGTGGTAAAATGACTCAGGAACCTTTGTATCCTGAGGGCCATCCTAGGAGAGTTGAGCAAGATTCTCAGAGAATTAATACTGATGCACCTAGTCCTAGTAATAAAAAGAAAAAGAAAACTGATAGGACTTTGCATGCTTCTAGTGAACCTGTTGTAGACACACCTGAGAATCCAAATGATATTTCTATTTCTGATGCTGAGACACAATCCGGTGATGAACATGAACCTAGTGATAATGTTAATGATGATGTTCATGTTGATGCTCAACCTAGTAATGATAATGATGTGGAGATAGAACCTGCTGTTGATCTTGATAACCCACAACCTAAGAATAAAAGATATGATAAGAGAGACTTCGTTGCTAGGAAGCATGGTAAAGAAAGAGAACCATGGGTTCAGAAACCCATGCCCTTTCCTCCTAAACCATCCAAGAAAAGGGATGATGAGGATTTTGAGCGCTTTGTTGAAATGCTTAGACCTGTCTTTTTGCGTATGCGTTTGACTGATATTCTGAAAATGTCTCCTTATGCTAAGTATATGAAAGATATTGTTACAAATAAAAGAAAGATACCGGAAGCTGAAATTTCCACCATGCTTGCTAATTACACTTTTAAGGGTGGAATACCGAAGAAAGTTGGAGATCCTGGAATACCAACTCTATCATGCTCCATTAAAAGAAACTATGTTAAAACTGCTTTATGTGATTTGGGAGCTGGTGTTAGTGTTATGCCTTTCTCTTTATATCGTAGACTTGATTTGAATAAGTTGACACCAACTGAAATCTCTTTACAAATGGCTGATAAATCAACTGCTATACCCATCGGTATTTGTGAGGATGTGCCTGTCGTGGTTGGAAATGTTACTATTTTAACGGACTTTGTTATTCTTGATATACCCGAGGACGACAGTATGTCGATCATCCTTGGTAGACCCTTTTTGAATACTGCAGGGGTTGTTATTGATTGCAACAAGGGCAATGTCACTTTTCATGTCAATGGTAATGAGCATATGGTACACTTTCCGAAGAAACAACCTCAAGTTAATAGTATAAATTCTATTGGAAAAATCTCAACTATTGCTATTGGAGATTTTGAATTCCCTATTCCTACTGTCAAGAAGAAATATGATATTCTTATTGTTGGGGACATGCATATCCCCGTTGAGGTAACCTAGTGTTATTCGAAAATTCTCCTGTTTCATGTCATTCGGAAGAAGTTTGTTAACAAGACTTGATCAACCTTGTTAATGGATTCCTTTTGATGGGCATGAGATGGATGAATTTAGAAAGCACAACTTTCTGTACCCACTTTTTACTTTCTGTTATTTAGAATAAATAAAGCAAAAATACTATTTTCTGCCTGTTTTCTGAATTATCCGTGCAATAAAAAATGTCCCGAAAATAAAAGTTCTCCAAATGCCCTGAAAATTTAGTACGATTTTTTTATAGAATATTTAAGAATTTTTGGCACTGAGAACACACCAGGGGGCAGCACCAGTGGGCCACAAGCCCACAGGGCACGCCTGGGTGGCTTGTGGGCCCCACTGAAGGAAATATGCCCTAGAGGCAATAATAAAGTTATTATTTATTTCCTTATTTCATGATAAATGTTTATTATTCATGCTAGAATTGTATTAACCGGAAACATAATACATGTGTGAATACATAGACAAACAGAGTGTCACTAGTATGCCTCTACTTGACTAGCTCGTTGATCAAAGATGGTTATGTTTCCTAACCATAGACATGAGTTGTCATTTGATAAACGGGATCACATCATTAGGAGAATGATGTGATTGACTTGACCCATTCCGTTAGCTTAGCACTTGATCGTTTAGTACGTTGCTATTGCTTTCTTCATGACTTATACATGTTCCTATGACTATGAGATTATGCAACTCCCGTTTACCGGAGGAACACTTTGTGTGCTACCAAACGTCACAATGTAACTAGGTGATTATAAAGGTGCTCTACAGGTGTCTCCGAAGGTACTTGTTGAGTTGGCGTATTTCGAGATTAGGATTTGTCACTCCGATTGTCGGAGAGGTATCTCTGGGCCCACTCGGTAATGCACATCACTATAAGCCTTGCAAGCATTGTAACTAATGAGTTAGTTGCGGGATGATGTATTACGGAACGAGTAAAGAGACTTGCCGGTAACGAGATTGAGCTAGGTATTGAGATACCGACGATTGAATCTCGGGCAAGTAACATACCGATGACAAAGGGAACAACGTATGTTGTTATGCGGTTTGACCGATAAAGATCTTCGTAGAATATGTAGGAACCAATATGAGCATCCAGGTTCCGCTATTGGTTATTGACCGGAGACGTGTCTCGGTCATGTCTACATAGTTCTCGAACCCGTAGGGTCCGCACGCTTAAAGTTCTGTGACGATTTGTATTATGAGTTTATGTGTTTTGATGCACCGAAGGTAGTTCGGAGTCCCGGATGAGATCGGGGACATGACGAGGAGCCTCGAAAAGGTCGAGACGTAAAGATCGATATATTGGACGACTATATTCGGACAGCGGAAAGGTTCCGAGTGGTTCAGGTATTTTTCGGAGTACCGGGGAGTTACGGGAATACGAGGAAGAAGTATATGGGCCTTATTGGGCTTTAGGGGAGAGAGAGAGGCAGGCCGCGCGCCCCCCCAAGGCCTAGTCCGAATTGGACTAGGGGGAGGGGCTGCGCCCCCTCCTTCCTTCTCTTCTCTCTTCCCCTTCCTTCTCTCCTACTCCTACTACTTGGAAGGGGGGAATCCTACTCCCGGTGGGAGTAGGACTCCTCCAGGGCGCGCCATAGCTAGGCCGGCCCTCTCCCCTCCTCCACTCCTTTATATACGTGGCCAGGGGGCACCCCATAGACACAACAATTGATCATTGATCTCTTAGCCGTGTGTGGTGCCCCCCTCCACCATAATCCACCTCGATCATATCGTAGCGGTGCTTAGGCGAAGCCCTGCGTCGGTAGCATCATCATCACCGTCACCACGCCGTCGTGCTGACGAAACTCTCCTGTGAAACTTTGCTGGATCGGAGCTCGCGGGACGTCATCGAGTTGAACGTGTGCTGAACTCGGAGGTGCCGTGCGTTCGGTACTTGGATCGGTCGGATCGTGAAGACGTACGACTACATCAACCGCGTTGTGCTAACGCTTGCGCTTTCGGTCTACGAGGGTATGTGGACACACTCTCCCCTCTCGTTGCTATGCATCACCATGATCCTGTGTGTGCGTAGGAATATTTTTGAAATTACTACGTTCCCCAACAGTGGCATCCGAGCCAGGTTTTATGCGTAGATGTTATATGCACGAGTAGAACACAAGTGAGTTGTGGGCGATACAAGTCATACTGCTTACCAGTATGTCACACTTTGGTTCGGCGGTATTGTTGGATGAAGCGGCCCAGATTGACATTACGCGTACGCTTACGCGAGACTGGTTTTACCGCCGTGCTTTGCACACAGGTGACTAGCGGGTGTCAGTTTCTCCAACTTTAGTTGAACCAATTGTGGCTACGCCCGGTCCTTGTGAAGGTTAAAACAGCACTAACTTGACGAACTATCATTGTGATTTTGATGCGTAGGTAAGAACGGTTCTTGCTCAGCCCATAGCAGCCACGTAAAACTTGCAACAACAAAGTAGAGGACGTCTAACTTGTTTTTGCAGGGCATGTTGTGATGTGATATGGTCAAGACATGATGCTATATTATATTGTATGAGATGATCATGTTTTGTAACTGAGTTATCGGCAACTGGCAGGAGCCATATGGTTGTCGCTTTATTGTATGCAATGCAATCACCCTGTAATTGCTTTACTTTATCACTAAGCGGTAGCGATAGTCGTAGAAGCAATAGTTGGCGAGATGACAACGATGCTACGATGGAGATCAAGGTGTCGCGCCAGTAATGATGGTGATCATGACGATGCTTCGGAGATGGAGATCACAAGCACAAGATGATGATGGCCATATCATATCACTTATATTGATTGCATGTGATGTTTATCCTTTATGCATCTTATTTTGCTTTGTTTGACGGTAGCATTATAAGATGATCTCTCACTAAATTTCAAGGTAAAAGTGTTCTCCCTGAGTATGCACCGTTGCCAAAGTTCGTCGTGCCGAGACACCACGTGATGATCGGGTGTGATAAGCTCAACGTTCATCTACAACGGGTGCAAGCCAGTTTTGCACACGCAGAATACTCGGGTTAAACTTGACAAGCCTAGCATATGCAGATATGGCCTCAGAACACTGAGACCGAAAGGTCGAGCGTGAATCATATAGTAGATATGATCAACATAGTGATGTTCACCATTGAAAACTACTCCATTTCACGTGATGATCGGTTATGGTTTAGTTGATTTGGATCACGTGATCACTTAGATGATTAGAGAGATGTCTATCTAAGTGGGAGTTCTTGAGTAATATGATTAATTGAACTTTAATTTATCATGAACTTAGTCCTGGTAGTATTTGCAAATTATGTTGTAGATCAATAGCTCGCGTATAGCTCCCCTGTTTTATTTTTGATATGTTCCTAGAGAAAACTAAGTTGAAAGATGATAGTAGCAAAGATGCGGACTGGTTCCGTGATCTGAGGATTATCCTCATTGCTGCACAGAAGAATTATGTCCTTGATGCACCGCTAGGTGACAGACCTATTGCAGGAGCAGATGCAAACGTTATGAACGTTTAGCAAGCTCGATGTGATGACTACTTGATAGTTTAGTGCGCCATGATTTACGGCTTAGAATCGGGACTTCAAAAACGTTTTGAACGCCACGGAGCATATGAGATGTTCCAAAGAGATGAAATTGGTATTTTAGACTCATGCCCGTGTCGAGAGGTATGAGACCTCCGACAAGTACTTTGCCTACAAGATGGAGGAGAATAGCTCAATCAGTGAGCATGTGCTCAGAATGTCTGAGTACTACAGTTGCTTGAATCAAGTGGGAGTTGATCTTCCGGATAAGATAGTAATTGACAGAATTCTCTAGTCACTATCACCAAGTTACTGGAACTTCGTGATGAACTATAATATGCAAGGGACGACAAAAATGATTCCCGAGCTCTTCGTGATGCTGAAATCAACGAAGGTAGAAATCAAGAAAGAGCATCAAGTGTTGATGGTTAACAAGACCACTAGTTTCAAGAAAAGGGCAAAGGAAAGAAGGGGAACTTCAAGAAGAATAGCAAGCAAGTTGCTACTCCCGGGAAGAAGCCCAAGTCTGGACCTAAGCCTGAAACTGAGTGCTTCTACTGCAAAGGGACTGGTCACTGGAAGTGGAACTGCCCCAAGTATTTGGCGGACAAGAAGGATGGCAAAGTGAACAAAAGTATATTTGATATACATGTTATTGATGTGTATTTTACTAGTGTTCATAGTAGCCCCTGGGTATTTGATACTGGTTCAGTTGCTAACATTAGTAACTCGAAACAGGAGTTGCAAAATGAACAGAGACTAGTTAATGACGAGGTGACGATGTGTGTTGGAAGTGATTCCAAGGTTGATAAGATCACCATCGCACACTCCCTCTATTTTCGGGATTAGTGTTGAACCTAAATAAATGTTATTTGGTGTTTGCGTTGAGCATGAATATGATTGGATCATGTTTATTGCAAAATAAATGTTATTTGGTGTTTGCGTTGAGCATGAATATGATTGGATCATGTTTATTGCAATACGGTTATTCATTTAAGTCAGAGAATAATTGTTGTTCTGTTTACATGAATAAAAACCTTCTATGGTCATACACCCAATGTAAATGGTTTATTGAATCTCGATCATAGTGATACACATATTCATAATATTGAAGCCAAAAGATGCAAAGTTAGTAATGATAGTGCAACTTATTTGTGGCACTGCCGTTTAGGTCATATTGGTGTAAAGCGCATGAAGAAACTCCATACTGATGGACTTTTGGAATCACTTGATTATGAATCATTTGATGCTTGCGAACCATGCCTCATGGGCAAGATAACTAAAACTCCGTTCTCCGGAACAATGGAGTGAGCTACGGACTTATTGGAAATAATACATACCGATGTATGCGGTCCGATGAGTACTGAGGCTCGCGGCGGGTATCGTTATTTTCTGACCTTCACAGATGATTTGAGCAGATATGGGTATATCTACTTAATGAAACACAAGTCTGAAACGTTTGAAAAGTTCAAAGAATTTCAGAGTGAAGTAGAAAATCATCGTAACAAGAAAATAAAGTTTCTACGATCTGATCGCGGAGGCAAATATTTGAGTTACGAGTTTGGTCTTCATTTAAAATGTGGAATAGTTTCGCAACTCATGCCACCTGGAACACCACAGCGTAATGGTGTGTCCGAACTTCGTAACCGTACTTTATTAAATATGGTGCGATCTATGATGTCTCTTACCGATTTACCACTATCGTTTTGGGGTTATGCATTAGAGACAGCTGCATTCACGTTTAATAGGGCACCATCTAAATCCGTTGAGATGACACCATATGAACTGTGGTTTGGCAAGAAACCTAAGCTGTCGTTTCTTAAAGTTTGGGGCTGCGATGCTTATGTGAAAAAGCTTCAGCCTGATAAGCTCGAACCCAAATTGGAGAAGTGCGTCTTCATAGGATACCCAAAAGAAACTGTTGTGTACACCTTCTATCACAGATGCGAAGGCAAGATATTTGTTGCTAAGAATGGATCCTTTCTAGAGAAGGAGTTTCTCTCGAAAGAAGTGAGTGGGAGGAAAGTAGAACTTGATGAGGTAGTGGTACCTTCTCTTGAATTGGAAAGTAGTTCATCACAGAAATCAGTTCCAGTGATGCCTACACCAATTAGTGAGGAAGCTAATGATGATGATCATGAAACTTCAGATCAAGTTACTACAGAACCTCGTAGGTCAACCAGAGTACGTTCCACTCCAGAGTGGTACGGTAATCCTGTTCTGGAAGTCATGTTACTAGACCATGATGAACCTACGAACTATGAGGAAGCGATGATGAGCCCAGATTCCGCGAAATGGGTTGAGGCCATGAAATCTGAGATGGGATCCATGTATGAGAACAAAGTATGGACTTTGGTTGACTTGCCCGATGATCGGCAAGCCATAGAAAATAAATGGATCTTCAAGAGAAAGACGGACGCTGATAGTAGTGTTACTATCTACAAAGCTAGAATTGTCGAAAAAGGTTGTTGACAAAGTTCAAGGAGTTGACTACGATGAAACTTTCTCACCCGTAGCGATGCTTAAGTCCGTCCGAATCATGTTAGCAATTGCCGCATTTTATGATTATGAAATTTGGCAAATGGATGTAAAGACTGCATTCCTGAATGGATTTCTGGAAGAAGAGTTGTATATGATGCAACCTGAAGGTTTTATCGATCCAAAGGATGCTAACAAAGTGTGCAAGCTCCAGCGATCCATCTATGGACTGGTGCAAGCATCTCGGAGTTGGAATATACACTTTGATGAGTTGATCAAAGCATATAGTTTTATACAGACTTGCGGTGAAGCCTGTATTTACAAGAAAGTGAGTGGGAGCACTACAACATTTCTGATAAGTATATGTGAATGACATATTGTTGATCGGAAATAATGTAGAATTTTCTGGAAAGCATAAAGGAGTATTTGGAGTTTTTCAAAGAAATACCTCGGTGAAGCTGCTTACATATTGAGCATCAAGATCTATAGAGATAGATCAAGACGCTTGATAAGATTTTTCAATGAGTACATACCTTGACAAAGTTTTTGAAGTAGTTCAAAATGGAACAGTCAAAGAAGGAGTTCTTGCCTGTGTTTTAAGGTGTGAAGTTGAGTGAAGACTCAAAACCCGACCACGACAGAAAATAGAAAGAGAATGAAAAGTCATTCCCTATGCCTCAGTCATAGGTTCTATAAAGTATGCTATGCTGTGTAACAGATCTATTGTATACCCTACATTGAGTTTGGCAAGGGAGTACAATAGTGATCTAGGATTAGATCACTGGACAGCGGTCAAAATTATCCTTAGTGGAATAAGGATATGTTTCTCGATTATGGAGGTGCCAAAAGGTTAGTCATAAAGGGTCACGTCGATACAAGTTTTGACACTGATCCAGATGACTCTAACTCTCAATCTGGATACATATTGAAAGTGGGAGCAATTAGCTAGAGTAGCTCCGTGCGGAGCATTGTTGACATAGAAATTTGCAAAATACATACGGATCTGAATTTGGCAGACCCATTAACTAAACTTCTCTCACAAGCAAAACATGATCACACCTTAGTACTCTTTGGGTGTTAATCACATGGCGATGTGAACTAGATTATTGACTCTAGTAAACCCTTTGGGTGTTGGTCACATGACAATGTGAACTATGGATATTAATCACATGGTGATGTGAACTGTTGGTGTTAAATCACATGGCGATGTGAACTAGATTATTGACTCTAGTGCAAGTGGGAGACTGAAGGAAATATGCCCTAGAGGCAATAATAAAGTTATTATTTATTTCCTTATTTCATGATAAATGTTTATTATTCATGCTAGAATTGTATTAACCGAAAACATAATACATGTGTGAATACATAGACAAACAGAGTGTCACTAGTATGCCTCTACTTGACTAGCTTGTTGATCAAAGATGGTTATGTTTCCTAACCATAGACATGAGTTGTCATTTGATAAACGGGATCACATCATTAGGAGAATGATGTGATTGACTTGACCCATTCCGTTAGCTTAGCACTTGATCGTTTAGTACGTTGCTATTGCTTTCTTCATGACTTATACATGTTCCTATGACTATGAGATTATGCAACTCCCGTTTACCGGAGGAACACTTTGTGTGCTACCAAACGTCACAACGTAACTGGGTGATTATAAAGGTGCTCTACAGGTGTCTCCGAAGGTACTTGTTGAGTTGGCGTATTTCGAGATTAGGATTTGTCACTCCGATTGTCGGAGAGGTATCTCTGGGCCCACTCGGTAATGCACATCACTATAAGCCTTGCAAGCATTGTAACTAATGAGTTAGTTGCGGGATGATGTATTACGGAACGAGTAAAGAGACTTGCCGGTAACGAGATTGAGCTAGGTATTGAGATACCGACGATCGAATCTCGGGCAAGTAACATACCGATGACAAAGGGAACAACATATGTTGTTATGCGGTTTGACCGATAAAGATCTTCGTAGAATATGTAGGAACCAATATGAGCATCTAGGTTCCGCTATTGGTTATTGACCGGAGACGTGTCTCGGTCATGTCTACATAGTTCTCGAACCCGTAGGGTCCGCACGCTTAAAGTTCTGTGACGATTTGTATTATGAGTTTATGTGTTTTGATGTACCAAAGGTAGTTCGGAGTCCCGGATGAGATCGGGGACATGACGAGGAGTCTCGAAATGGTCGAGACGTAAAGATCGATATATTGGACGACTATATTCGGACATCAGAAAGGTTCCGAGTGGTTCGGGTATTTTTCGGAGTACCGGGGAGTTACGGGAATACGAGGAAGAAGTATATGGGCCTTATTGGGCTTTAGGGGAGAGAGAGAGAGGCAGGCCGCACGCCCCCCCAAGGCCTAGTCCGAATTGGACTAGGGGGAGGGGCTGCGCCCCCTCCTTCCTTCTCTTCTCTCTTCCCCTTCCTTCTCTCCTACTCCTACTACTTGGAAGGGGGGAATCCTACTCCCGGTGGGAGTAGGACTCCTCCAGGGCGCGCCATAGCTAGGCCGGCCCTCTCCCCTCCTCCACTCCTTTATATACGTGGCCAGGGGGCACCCCATAGACACAACAATTGATCATTGATCTCTTAGCCGTGTGCGGTGCCCCCCTCCACCATAATCCACCTCGATCATATCGTAGCGGTGCTTAGGCGAAGCCCTGCGTCGGTAGCATCATCATCACCGTCACCACGCCGTCGTGCTGACGAAACTCTCCTGTGAAGCTTTGCTGGATCGGAGCTCGCGGGACGTCATCGAGTTGAACGTGTGCTGAACTCGGAGGTGCCGTGCGTTTGGTACTTGGATCGGTCGGATCGTGAAGACGTACGACTACATCAACCGCGTTGTGCTAACGCTTCCGCTTTCGGTCTACAAGGGTACGTGGACACACTCTCCCCTCTCGTTGCTATGCATCACCATGATCATGTGTGTGCGTAGGAATATTTTTGAAATTACTACGTTCCTCAACACCCACGTGGTTCCCCCTCACTTATTCCAGCACCCATCCACTTCGTCTTCCTCCAGAAAAAATCATCCCGTTGCTCAAACCCGTGTTCTTGCTCATTTTGCTGCCATTTTCGATCTCCTTGCTCAAAGCTCCATTCACAAAACTGTTTTAGGGAATTGTTCTTCGGTATGTGACTCCTCCAATGGTCCAAGTAGTTTTTGTTTTAGTGCTTTATATATTGCAAATTTTTGCTGCTGTGGTGACCTTGTTCTTGAGCTTGCATGTCAAATTTATATGGTCCAAAGTAGTTTTTATGCATGATATAGCCTCTAGACACTTGTAGGAGTAGTTGCTATCAATCTTGTTGAGTTTTGTTCACTTTTATTTTGAGTCACGAAAAATTTCGATCGTCGGTATCTTTATGCCTAGTTCAATCTCGTTACCGGCAAGTCTCTTTACTCGTTCCGTAATACATCACCTCGTAATTAACTCCTTAGTCATTTGCTTGCAAGCTTATGATGTGTATTACCGAGAGGGCCCAGAGATACCTCTCCGATACTCGGAGTGACAAATCCTAATATCGATCTATGCCAACTCAACAAACACCTTCGGAGATACCTGTAGAGCATCTTTATGATCACCCAGTTACGTTGTGACATTTGATAGCACACAAGGTATTCCTCCGGTATCCGGGAGTTGCATAATCTCATAGTCGGAGCAATATGTATTTGACATGAAGAAAGCAATAGCAATAAACTGAACGATCAATATGCTAAGCTAACAGATGGGTCTTGTCCATCACATCATTCTCCTAATGATGTGATCCCATTATCAAATGACAACACATGTCTATGGTTAGGAAACCTTAACCATCTTTGATCAACGAGCTAGTCTAGTAGAGGCTTACTAGGGACACGGTATTTGTTTATGTATTCACACATGTATTTAAGTTTCCGATCAATACAATTCTAGCATGAATAATAAACCTTTATCATGAATAAGGAAATATAAAATAACAACTTTATTATTGCCTCTAGGGCATATTTCCTTCAGGAAAACACAAAAAGATCAGTACTGATTCAATTAGAAACATCTAAAAAAATGTTGCAAACTAGATGCACTCCTTTATGCAAAGACTTACCTGCGGATTGTAGGTTAGTGGTAACTTGTATGCCACAAATGCTTCAGCTTGCAAAAGACCACCAAACAGTGGTGTCTGCTCCGTGCTCCTATACTCTTCTTTAAGCTGATGTGAAAAGAGAAAAAGAAAAGAACAAGGTTATCAAACAGATTTGGTGTTGAAAGAAAACCAATTGTTATAACATGTGCAACTACAACAATTGTTGGGGCAACTGGATTCTACATATGTGCAACTGCACAAACCATAAAACTGTGCAACCCACATGACACAGAAATGTTTCTGCCAACTTATGTTAACATATGTGCAACAAGATAAGTAAAACTGTGCAACTTAAATAGATGATGTGCCAATTAAAAATGAACATGTGTGTAGCTGCCGACAAAAGCTACAAACTGTGCAACTACATGCATTGTTGTGCCAACTAATCACAACTTTTGTGCAACTACCAAAAAGTGCCAAAAGCTGATCTCAAAGCATATGTGCACCTACCAAGAAATTAAAAGCTGAGCAGACATGAATAAACATAAAGAGGCGTTGTTGAAAAAAAGCAAGAGAACTCACTTGTAATTTTCCGAACACACCAGGAGATATCAAGTCCTTCTTGATCACCTTAGCAATTAGATTGCTATCCCATGCATTCGCTCGTATGCCGCAACTGCTTACTGGGATATCATGAACAACCGCATCAAGGTATAGGATCTGCCACAGAAACAAAAAAAAAACTTCAGTTATTAGGAGGAGAATTTCAAAAACTATAACTGCAGAAAGAAGAAAAACACATGGAAGTACTCATTTTCACTCACCACCAAGTGATACAAGCAGCAGCAAACGGTTTGCTTTGCGTGGTCCATGTTCTGGAAAGCTTCGTTTATGTGTTCTGCTACAAAGAGGCAGATGTTTGTGTTCTTGAGCATTTGATGATCTAGCACAAGTCCGTAGCACTTTGGGCTCAACTTCAGGGCCGTTGTTGGTGCTAGAAAGGTACTGAATGCAACTGCAAGCCAGGCCATAAAGAATGTGTCATCGACTTTTCCCTTCATACCCTCAATCATCTTGCACCATGTACTGATCTTGGGATGAGAATTTCCAGTTATGTTGAAAGTCTCTTTGAATCTCCTAGTTGCATCCTTATCAACTACATATCTGACTTTTTGACCCATGTTTGGGAGATTGAATACCCTGTGAACATTGTCAACATCGACACGGATCCTTCCCCTGCCTGGGAACACCATTTCAGAGCTCTCTAGCTGGTAGGACTGCACCAGGAATTTCGTGAGATCCGCTGGAAGTGTCTCTGCTAGGTTCAAGAGGCCCCCAAACAACCTTGAACATATATCAGACTTCTGCAACGGGGTTAGCGAGCTGTTGAACTTCTCAAACCGCCCTGGTGATGCCCTTATCCTGCCCTCTTGTGATGGTCGGTCCACATCTTCCCCTGCACCCCCCTCAACTCCTTCACCGCTGCCCTGTTGATGAGAAAGAAAAACATTAAACACAAAAGAAAAATAGGACTGATAAAAAACTAGGAATGATCACTTGGATGAGTATAGCAAAAAAAAGAGGGCCAACTGCTTGGTTAAAACTATATAAACAGAAAATAGATGATGCCTACTAATATGATGTTCTTGTGCAACTATGAAAACTCATGATGACAACTACAAACTACCAGTGTGCAAGCTACAAAAAAACTAAGAATATACTTGACCTGACAACTACAAGCTAGGGATTGTGCAACTACAAGCATGATATTGCAAAAAGAAAACAACACCATAAAAAAAGTTTGCAAAAAACCGTTCAATAGCTCATAAACCCAAATATATACCCTCATACCTCAGCATCTGCTGCAGAAGATGAGGCAGCTCCTCCAGCAACTCCTGCCTGCACACATGGGGGTAAAAACCACGTGTAAACATATGGAGCATACCAACTAATACAAAATATATATTCTACGACTATGAAAAGCAGGGCATGCCAACTCATGTCAACTTCTTTTGGAAAAACTCTATTTATAAAAAGATGACCAATGATGTCAACTACAAGATGGTTATTGTGCAACTACAACAAATGGTGGTGCCAACAGCTGCATAATTTCATCTGCATCTAAGTGAGAAACACTCATATTCCAGGATCTATTTACCTTAGTAGATGATTCAGCTCCCCTTGCAACTACTGCACGTCTAGTCCGCTTTACAACCCGAAACTCATCAACACCCTAAGAATAAAAACATGGGCATGGGAAAAACAAAAAATAATTATATGACCCACAAACCAAAAATAGGTGGTTATGTCTTGAGCATGACACTTACCTCAACTTCCTCTCCCTGCTGATCACTACGGGCAGAGCGTGGCTGACGATCAGCAGCACATTTCGAGTTCCGGCGAAGGGGCCAATTTGCAGAACCCTAATTAAGCAAGCAAAAAAATATATAAAAAAGCATATAAGCATACATGGACAAGTTGAAAAAACTCAAAGAGACAGAAAAAATGGAAAAAATACATCTTCTTCATTGCCATCCGTATCTCCTCCTATTATAACCATTTTTAGCCTGCGGGGAAAATAGAAGAAAAAACCATATTAGTTAGAAGATGCGCAGGCAGACTAGAAAAATGATAATCAATTGCTTTGATCGGCAAACCTCTACACAAAGACAACACAAAATAGCATTGCGCATGTCATTGCACACATATGACAAACAAAAACAAAACAACTTCATGGAATCATGCCAACTCGGCGGGACAACTTGTGCAACTGGACAGTATATGCACAACCAACTATAACAAACAGGAAGCCACCTAAGCAGAACAACTAGTGCAAACTGCGCAACATGTAGACAACCAACTAGTATAGTGATGCAGCCAACTGATAGTTTATTCTCAGTTAGAAGAAATGCATTCAGACTAAGAAAAACAAAAATAGCTGGACTAACATGTCAATCATGTACCAACTGAATTTTAATAACTTGTGCAACTCTAAAAATGATTAGCCAAATAGTTCAAACAGGAACCCAACTGAGTACAACACCTTGTGCAACTGGACTAAAACAACTAACCAGATAGACCAATCATGCAGCCAACTAGGTACATCAACTTGTGCAACTGGACTAAAAATGCCTAGCCAACTAGTTCAAACATATAGCCAACTGAGAACAACAACTTGTGCAACTGGAACACAAGTGTCTACCAACTACACATCAACTTGTGCAACTAGAACACAACTAAGAACAACAAGTTCAATGAGCCGCAATGCCTAGCCAACCAGTTCATAAACTTCCCGCAGTGGCGACCATAACATGATATATTGGGCGCACCGGTACCTCTGCCTCAACCGCAAAAAACCCAACCACCACTGCGCCATGAACAACGAAGCAATCGGTAATGAATCCCCACCACCACTACCCCCTTGCAACCGCACAAAAACGAAGCGTACGAAGGCCGAAACGAAGCAAGCACAGCAAGGGCCCCTATGCAGCCGGCCACATTCGCCACCCGTCGACCTAGACATGACCTCGCCCCCGGCGACGAGACAGGGAGAGGGAGGACATCAGAAGGCCGCCGCAGACGTCTGCCTCGAGCACAAATTCCAACAACCACCTGCGCCAACAACAACGCACTCTCCCCAATGAATCCTCACCACCACTGTCCCTTGCTGCCGCACAAATCCAAGGACAGGAGAGTCAAACGAAAGCACACACGAAAACATCTACACCAAATCGACCATACGAGGCAGTTGATGCCACAGAAACCCTAGGAATCCCAGCCCACCATTTCCGCCACCGACGACCTCGACACGACCTAGACTCCCGGCGACGAGATAGAGAAGGGAGGACAGTAGTAGGTACTTGCAACGCCGACGAGGGCCAGCAGCGAATCCCCCCGCGGTCCAGCAACGAATCCGCCGGCGATTTGAGAGCCACGACGCGATTTCGCCGCAGTTGTGGGGCAAGAGCGAGAGCGAGAAGGGAGGAGAGGAACGGAAATGCCACAGCCAGCGAAGAAAATGGGGGAGAAAACGGCTCGCGTTTTGAAACCGCCGCCCACGATCTCCCTCTAGTCGCTTACATGTGGGTCCCGCGTTGGTTCAGATAAGGACAACCCGCCCACGACAGCGCGGTAGGAGGCATCAGACCAGGCGGCACCTGGCGCTCGTGCGAGGCGATCGCGACGCAATCGTGCGTTCACGAGCCGACAGCTCGTTCTGTCCAAAAGGTGCACTCTTAAGGTGCACGACAAATTTATATGCATCTATTGTACTTACCGGCTATAAATCTGACTATAAATGATATGGCAAGATCATATAACCAATAACCAGCTATACTATTAACCATGGGGACTGTCTATTTGACATTTGACTATTTTTCAATTTGAAAACATTCAAATTTCCTGACCAATCACGACACTACAGCTGTACTAGCAGGGAAATCATCAAAAAGGAAAAAATAAACCCTAAACGGGTCGGGTAAACATCTAACCCGGTTTCTCCAGCACAACAACCCCCCCCCCCCCACCTATTCAGGGACCACAGCAGCACATGCCGAAGCTTGCAAACCACGCAAAAGGCCAAACCCCACTCCACAAAAAACGCCCCTCCCTCCTCAACCACTAGACAGATCTCACCTAACCGGATCTGGGGATGCCCATGGGAAAGGGAGAGGCGGCCATGACAGATCGGAGAGGAGGAGATCGCCCAGGAAGAGAAGAATGAAGAGGAAACACAAAATTGGGAGAGGGGGATGAACCTGCTGATCACCAAGGAGATGAACAACATGATCCACAGGTCAGCAACTCCTCTGCATCATCTCTCTTCACCTCTTAGGCTCTTACGTTGACAAAAACTGAAAGAATTTCCTTCATCTACAAAAACAGAAGGGAGAGATCAACATCAGAAACATTCATGAACCTAGTCAAATTTCCACCGTAAATCCTAAAAAATTATAGTTAAATTCCCTATGTAACTAGTCTTGTATCATATAAATTTACAGTGTAAATTCCTCATAAATTCCAGTGTAAAAAAAGTTGTAGACAAAATGAAGTAATTACATTGCAACTACACAGTAAATTACACTGCAAAAATCATAGCAAAGATACAGTTGACAAGAAATCTGAAAATCACAATCACAAACATTCAGGAACTAGTGTAAAAAATGCTAGAGAATTACAGTGTAAACCCTATGTAACTAGTCTTGTACCTAGAAAATTTACATTGTAAGTATACGAGAAATTACACTGTAAAATACATTGTAGCTACCTAGAAAATTCCACTGTAAAATGCTGTGTAGCTGATGGTTCTTACTGTAGGTTGGTATTTTTCAGAAACATTCAGGAATCTAGAAAATCAAAAATCCAGTGTAAAAATGATAGAAAATTACAGTGCAATACCAAAATTTCGCTCGCCACATATTCTGGGCTTCACTGTGCTCAGCACCCTGTAAAAAACAATGAGGATAAGTCAAAATTCCAGTGTAAAAATGCTAGAAAATTACAGTGTAAAACCCTATCTAACTAATCCAATACCTAGAAAATTTACATTGTGAGTACACAAGAATTTACACTGTAACAACCCTATGAGAATTACATAGGGGTTTACATTGTAAGTACACAAGAATTTACACTGTAAAGTACCCTGTGAGAATTACATAGGGTTTTACAAAAAATACAAACATGCTTTGCTGCTCATGATTATGTTAACACTGACATTCTACTTTGCAAATGTGACAGGACAGGAGCATAGCGAGGGCAGTAACTGAAGAGGATCTACTGAGAATGTCACAGGAAGAACTCATACTAAATGTGAGATGCACTAGCTAAAACTTTGCACAGGTGTTTAAAATACATAAAAGGGTAAAAAGCTAACAAAATTATGATTGCAGGAAACATTTTCTTTCACCGCACTCCTTCATTCCGACATTATATACAAGGTAAAAAACAGATGATTTTTACCAAAGTATCATTCTGACGATATTATTATAAATCAAAAAATACCAAGTATCATTCTGAAAACTACAACTTGTGATGAAACTTGCAGGTACATTCAGGAGATGGATCTACGAACATTACCGAACCTATCTACAAAAGCTCCAGGAGCAAATCAGATGAGAGTTTCATCGCAACAGGATATGACAATGTGAGCAAAACAACAGCTGTTACAAGAAAATGCCAATGGAAAACACACTAACAATCGTTAAACTTACTTTGCAGACACTGGAGGCAGACTTGCATCACGAAATGGCAGCGAGTGAAGATGGGGGGAGAGAATCCAATCCCTGGGACAAGAACCTGTTGAACAACATGAACCTGCAACAGGTACACACCAAAAAAATTCAGAAAAAATCAAATGATGAGCAGAACATTACAGACAAAAATAAAGTAAAACAATATCACTAAAAGTTGCAGGTGCCTGAAGATGTTGATCCCAGTACAGCAGAAGTTAAGACGAACTCAAGCACAAGCTGGGATGAAGAAGGAGATAGAGAAGAACAAGAAGACTCACTTGGACAAGATGGAGACGATGAATACCTTGATGAAGAAGACATTGAGAGGTTCCTGCAAAATGAACAAGATGCTGCATCAGAAGGGAATCTCATGAACACTAGCAGTAATTTCAAGCCGCATTTAGGCATGCAATTCAAAACAAAGGAAGAAGCACAGGAGTATTTCAATTTCTACTCAAAAGTGGCAGGCTTTTCAGTGGCTACAGTAGCAATCTCAAGAACAACAAGCAGAAAAAGGAACAATGAGGTGACAAGGATCACTATGAAGTGCAACAAGTGGGGCAAGACAAAGGAAATAGAGAAGGACTGCATAGTGCCCATGAGAAAATCTACAGTCATTGCTAAAACAGATTGTAAAGTCGTGATGGTCATATCAGAAAAATGAGGCTTATGGGAGATTACAAGACAACAGCTAGAACACAACCATGAATTAACACCAAATAGTAGATTCTTCAGGTCTCATAAGTACATGTCAGATGAAGAGAAGTGCTTGATAAGGGTTTTGAAGCACACAAACCTGGAAACAAGAAGGATTGTTGCTGTCCTAGCTTACTTGCAAGGAGGAATGGCTCATCTTTCCTACACAAAAAGCATGTGACTAACTATGCAGCAACAGTAAACAGAGATATCGCAAACTCTGACATGATGGAAGTAGTGCAAATGTTCAACAAGAAGCAAACAGAAAATCCTGGATTTTGCTACTCGTTTGAGCTTGATGGAGATAATAAAGTGAGAAGCTTATTCTGGACAGATGTGAGGTAAAGAATGATGTATGACATTTGTGGTGATTGCATCAGTTCTGACACTACATTCCTAACAAACAGGTACAACCTACCATTTGCGCCCTTTGTGGGGATATCCCCACATGGCAACACATACTTGTTTGCTTGTGCATTCATTGTCAATGAGACAAAAGAAACATTTGCTTGGTTGTTTGAACAATTCCTGATGGCTATGGGAGGAAAGCATCCTATATCAATCATTACAGACCAGGACAAGGCAATGCAAGCAGCAATTGAAAAAGTCTTTCCTAATGCTACCCATAGGAGCTGCCTCTTCCACATAAAGAAGGAGGCAAAGGAGAAAGTCGGGCCCTGCTTCCAAGCTAATGAGGGCATCTACGAAGATTTCCAGGACATTGTGGACAACTCCTTGACCGTTGAAGAATTTGAAACACAATGGCAGGAAATGATAGAAAAATACCAAGTTCACCACATCAAGTACTTCAACGACATGTGGGAAAACAGGAAAAAGTTCATCCCAGTGTATTTCAAGGACAAATTCTTCCCGTTCATACAAACTACAGCAAGAAGTGAAGGAACGAATTCCCTTTTCAAAAAAGGGGTTGGAGCTAAATTTAGTACTACTAGCTTTTTGAGAGAGTATGACCGGATACTTGATGTTGTGCATGACAGGGAAGAAGAATGCGACCATGTTTGTAGAAACAAGAAAGTTGCACAGAAAGTATTTTGGTCAAAATACAGCATAGAAAGGCAAGCACATGAGCTATACAACATTGGAATATTCAGGAAATTCTAGTTTAAAATGGCAGACACAACAAGGCTGCATGTCTTTGAGCAAGAAAAGGACAAATACTACATTGTGACACAAGCTGAAAACTACCCTATAAAAGAACTCCGGAAAAGGTTATACCTAGTGCAAGTTGGACTAAAAGAAGAAGAATACTCTTGCATCTGTTGCGCATTCCCAAAATATGGTCTGCTGTGCTCACACATACTTCGAGTGATGATCCATCTCAACATCGAGAAGATACCAGAAAAATACATCATTGATAGATGGAGGAAGAATGACTACAAGCTGGATATTACAAAGACACCAGCTATTGCAGCTGAGAACTCCACACTAAGGTACAATGTGTTAGCAAGGAAATTGGTGCATGTGGCATCAATAGCTTCAAAGAAGAAGAGGAAGTATGAGTATCTGCTGGGAGAATTAGATAGGATACAGAAAAGGTTACGGGAAATGGATGACGAAGAAGAAATAATTGATGAGGGGCAGAGTGCAACAACAAGAACAGTTACATTCGTACCAACAGCAGGAGAGGGAGAAAGAACAACATCATCATTCATAATTCAAGATCCAGATGTAGCAAAAACAAAAGGGAGACCAAGGATGCTAACTATTCGTGAAGCAATAAAGCAAAACAAGTTCTACAAATGCTCACACTGTGGATCTGAGAGTCACACAGTAAAGAATTGCACGAACCTTGACAAGGAGTACAACAAGCCTAAAGGGAAACAACCGAAGCAGTCGAACCCAAGGAATGTCAAGAAAGGTAAGTAAAATATATTGAAATGAGCTCTACTTGATTGCAAGTAAAGAATTTAATACCACTCACTGAATACAGGTGGAGATAACAAAAGAAGCAGCCAGAGGGACAACGGCAAGAAGAAGGGCAAGACAACGACACAACACAACCCTAGAGCAGAACCTCCGGAAGAAATGAAGTAAATAATTGACCAGAACATGAGGAATGAGAAAGACAAGATTACAAGGTAGGAAAGAAAAGATGACTAGGAGGAAAAAAGTGATAGGAAATACTACTAGTGAACAAGGAATCTACTATGATGGATAGCAGTGTTGCTACCTAATTTCGAATTCATTGTTGTACTATGATTGAGAGGAGTGTTGCTACCTAATTTCAATCTGTTTTGAGTGAATTAAACTACAATACTTAAACTACGATACATACATTTCAACGAAAAATGGAAAGTAGCCTACAGTGTATTTCAGAAACACATGGGAGAGGGGAAAATACCTGATGAGGAGCAAGGAGGAAGAACATCCGGGAAGAATTGGGGGACAATCAGAGCGAAAACAACAAGATGATGAGGGAAAAATCAACAAGACGATCCACAAGAACAAATGAGGAGGGAGATTCTTCATCTACAAGACATATGAACATCAAAATGTAAAATATGGGAAATTACATAAACTTTGCAAGCTACATATGTCAATTACAGTGACATGAACATGGAAATTGCACTGAAAATAGAGACGTAATTCCAATGTAAGGGGGGGGGGGGGACAGTGAAATTGCAAGAGACAGATCAACAACAGTTGTAAATCTGGGAAATTACATAATCTTTGCATGCTTCATACAGTAATTACAGTGACATGAACAATGAAATTACGCTGAATTTTTTAGGTAGTTCCAATGTAAATTCTGGGGTAATTATAGTGTGAATACCAAAGAATATACATTAGTACCCTAGAATTGCAATGAAAAATCCCATGAAAATTATAGTGGGTATTACATACATTGAAAATACAGTGTAAATCAAGTGCAAAAACCAATGGAATTTACATTGAAATTCTTGGGCATTTTACATTGTAACTACCCAGGAATTACAGTATAAAACCCATAACTTATACACCGTAAAAACCAAGATTTACAGTAGGTATTTACACTGAAAATACATTGAAAATACAGTGTCAAAGGCACTGTAACTTCCCAGAATTTACAGTGTAAAAACGCATGAACTTACACTGTAAAAACCCAGAACTTACATTGTAAGAACCCATAGATTTACAGTGTAAAAACGCATGAACTTACACTGTAAAAACCCATAACTTACACTGTAAGAACCCAGGGATTTACAGTGTAAAAACGCATGAACTTACACTGTAAAAACCCAGAACTTACACTGTAAGAACCCATAGATTTACAGTGTAAAAACGATGAACTTACACTGTAAAAACCCATAACTTACACTGTAAGAACCCAGGGATTTACAGTGTAAAAACGCATGAACTTACACTGTAAAAACCCAGAACTTACACTGTAAGAACCCAGAGATTTACAGTGGAATGCCTCTGAACTAACAATACTTGTAAATGCCTAGATTATACATTTTACAGTGAAACAACCCAAGAGCTTACACTGAAAAGAAACAGTTTAATACAAAAGGAATTGTACATTTGACACTTTAATTAAGGAGAGACACAGGCAAATATGTATAATATTACAGTGTGGGAAAGAAGTCTAAGAAATGGAAAACCTACATGAAATTCATGGGAATAACAGAGTAAATCTGCGGTAAATTACACTACAATATTACTAAAAAAATACAGTAACTAAGCAGAGAAATTACACTGCAAATCAAATACTAGCTAGTATGATGAAAAGGCACACCCAATATTAAACACAAAGGAAAAATGAAAGGCCCAGCAAGAATTCTGTTACCTGAATATTGTACTTGTAAGTTTGACCATCTGAGTTTAATTATTGGGGGACTTCAGAAAGAATTAAACCAACCCTGCAACAACAACAAAGTGATAAAAATGTTCACAATATACTAAACACCTAAAGGGAAAAACAAGCAAAAGAAACAACGAGGGGAAATGAACATTGATTACCCAGGAACGTCTAACTGCCGTTGAAGGAAGCATGCTTAATAATACAGTAACAAAAAAGAAATCAAACAACCACAAAGGAACAAAAGCAACAGCTAAACAAACGAGACAATGAAACCATCCTTCTCATACTTCTCTGTAAAAAGAGTCACTGATTCACGATATTAAAAATCAAACAACCATCCAACACACAGACATGACAACTAGACCATGAGCTTACAAATCAAGCGTACAGATTTCACCACACTATTGACAAAAAACATTGGCAGCACTACTACTATCTATAATTTCTGGGAAGCCTAGATTTAAGCAAAGCCTTCAATGTCGCAAATGCATCTTCCAGGGAAACCTAAGCCTTGACCTGTACAAAAGAAATGACAACAGACTTTAATCTTCTTCGACAAGAATAAAACACATCAAATCAAAAAATCAAAAGAAAGCATACAAAGAGAACTCACATCATCAAAGAAGTGGGTAACAAATGTCTTGTCGACACTGTTGAATCCACTGAAATACAACTCATTTGCCAATCTGATTCTTATGTTGTCAACATCGGCTGCGCCAAACATATTGCCAATTGGGGTCCTAGGAGTCCAGTGCTTCAGATACATGATAGTGAAAACACCACAATCATCCCTGAAAAGAAAAATTAAACCAAAACGATAAGAAACCCATGAAGAAAAATAGACAAAAGGCACACCCAAAAAGGAAAAAGGAGATATAAATACCAATTATTTTGCTATGGAACAGTAGGGTACACAATGTTAAAATTCTCAAAGTCGATATGAGTACGCAGGACAGGAGTCACATACTGATCCCAGATTGTTATGAAATTGTCAATCTATATCAAAAGAGAAGATAAACATAAGGGCAACAACACACGGGAAGTAAAGGGACTGAATCACTAAAGGAAAATAGTTTTGATTACCAATTTATCACGGATTCCCAGATGAAAATGATCCTTTGCCCCGTATAGAGAATCAAGAAATGCGAATGCCCTCTCCTTCAAGCAAACAACAAAGGTAAACCAGTGTTTCTCCTATCCAATAGGAAAAAATAACTGCAGACCAAAACCAGATCAAATTAGTCATCAACAGCGAAATAAAAATAACTAAAAAGACAAACTAGAATACGGAGACACGCGAAGTAAAAAAGGAAGCATAACTAAAACAACTAACCAGATTACTTCTCCACATCGGGAAAGCACTATTAGCACCAGTAAATGCATTGCCTACAATCTCAACATCAGTACCTCTCAGAATGGTTTCCTGAAAAGAGAAAAATTTATAACTACGTATGAGAAAATCAAAAAAGAAAATAAACCAAACTTAAAATGCTTATATAAAAAATGGCACAGAATAAGAAAAAATGACATAATACAACATACCCCAATATAAGAGAAGAAGAAATGTTTCCTTGATACTGATGGATGAGCTTGTTTGAACAGATAACGACAAACGCACAAAATCAAGAAATTATCCACATGTTCTCTTGACTTCAAAGTTGCAAGATTACGGTAACTACAGTAGGCTCGGTCATATTGGATTGCTTCATACCTAGTGAAAAATATAATAAAACCCAATCAAAAAATAAATTCAACCTGAAGATAAAAATAAAGTGAAAATAACAAGTAAAACACATTGGAAAAAGTAGTAAAATTTTGAAGCTACTAAAATGACAGCTACAAACCCTACCAGTCTAAAAAGAAGGTCAAACATCAGCATTGGATAGCATTTCAAAAAAAGGAAAAAACACAAGGCCAGAAAAACGTACTTGCACCAACTTTCATGCCTTCCAATTTGCACCATTGCTAGGTGGTGACGCCTTTCTTTAGCACTAACAGGAAACTTGTTACCCTGAGCAACATAAGGATCCGAGTTATATCTACCTGGTAAAACCATCCTGCGAGGTGGATGAGCACCAGATGAACCACTAGGAACAACGAAAGATGGGCCATCAGCTTTAGGAACTTGAGCAGGAGAAAGATCTCTAGAGGCACTCCCGGAAGACAAGATCTCTACTTCTGGACTAGCAATAGCCTGAAAACATACAAAGAAGCAAAAGGAAATAAAAAGGGATGAACATTAGGTAAACAATAGGAAAAAGGATGACTACATTATAAAAAAGATGAACATAAGGGGAGAAAGGAAGCAATATTGTCATTACTTGCTGATTCTTAGGGTAACGACAAGTTGATTGAGGTTCTGTCAAGTTGAAGTTGTTAAGCTTGTTGTAAGCAGCATCATTAGATCTTGAAAGGTCTTTAGATCTAGCAACAAAACTAGAAGTCCCCACAATTTGAACGTCGTCTACTGGCTTCATAACATACATTGATAAAACATGCAAAGAAAAAGCATTAGATTAACAGGGCATTATACAATAACTAATAAAAACAAAAGAATAAATAGACAAAAAGAAAAAAGAAAAAATCACCATACCTGATCATTAAGGTGGCTTGAGGAGTAATTTGACTTTGAAACTTCAGAAGGAGGCAAGGTCACCGTTTCAATGCAATCCTGGTAACAGAAAAAGGGAACAAATGAAAGATCAGACATAAAAACAAAAACCAACTATTAAACGAGAAGAGAAGATTTAAAATTTAGAAATAATTACCTCATCATTCGCTGGATCAAGCGAATTCAAGAATCTTTCAACAACATACTGAGAGCACTCAACATCACCTATCTAAAATAAAAGAATAAAACATACAAAATCACTACTGAAAGACATGGAAATTTGAATGAACAAATAGAATAAAAGGACAAACAAAGGTAGATGCTAACCACATTATGGAACTGCTGCGACAAACGAATAGGAACCAGAGGGGACAGTCCTCCAAAAGAAGAGTCACCCTCTTTAACTTTGTGCTGTTCAATGGAAACTTCAGGATGTGATTGAACACCAAGATAGCGACTGAATTCAGCAAAACTTGGTTTTTGAAAATCATTAACAACAACCTTGGGCTCGCACTTCTTATCAGGACCAGCTACACAAAAACAAAAAGAGGGTCAACTACAAAGAAAAAAAAATGAAAACTATGCCCTGGAAATAATTAAACACACAATGACCTGAATGCATCAGTGAAGAACCAACAGCAGGAATTGGACACTGCGTTGTTGAAGGGGATATACCTACAAAAGGAAAATATACAAGCACACATGAACAACAAGAAAAATCTAAAAGAAGAACCCATGGGAGAACACAAAAAATACAAAATAAAAATAAGTAAAAGATCAAACCTATAGCGTCAGAAGCACTTTTTCCACAAGATAGAGGAGCCATTGGAATTGCACCTTCCGCATTAGCTTCATTCACCACACTCTATCAAACAAAAAAACAAAAAAAAACTAAAGATTAGTCTAAATGCATCAAACAATAAAAGATAACTGTTGTTATTACACAATACCTCAACACACACTTTAGGAACTGGAGATGAACTAGATAATACTACTGGATTGAGAAAATCCCCATCCGAAATAACTCCAGCAGCAAAATTAGAAGCTTCGTTCAAATTGGGGATTGGGTGCTAGACTTGAGGAGACGCATTTTCAACAACAGTTTCAATGTTTCTTTCAGCGATGAAAGAGTGAATAGAAACAGACTTATTGCCTTCAAAAAGAGAAAGAAACAACACAAACATGAGCAAAAAACTAACAACCATACAATAAAAAAAATACATAAATCGGAAATAAAGACAAGATAAAGAGAACATCAGGAAGGAACTAACCAAAAGAGAAGTTGTTCAGAGATTGAACCTCGCTTGAAGAAACTTTTGGTGTAGCAATAGATTTCGCATTCAAAGCTGAGTTTGCTATGCAATCCAGGACATCAATTACAAGAGATTCTGACCATTCTACAAATAGCTTAGGCTTGTCTTTGTTCCTAGCTTGAACAAGGTCTATAACTACCTGAGCAGCCTGAAAAGAAAAAAAAACAGTAAACCCACAAAATTATACAAGCAAAAAGAAAAGGCAAAAAGAGTAGAAATATCAAACTCATAACTATGCTAACCTCTAACCCAAAGCGAGCACCAAATGATTTCTGCACATTCATTTCAAAAAGCATGGCATTGCAAAGGGGAACATCACCATCCTTGCTTGCTGAAGATTTCTCGATAGACTGCTACAACGACAAAAAAAATAAAGTTGCCATCAGAACATACAGAATAACATCAACAACCACAAAAAAGTGAAAGTAAATTTAAAGAAAAAATATACAAACAAATAAGGAAAAAACCAACCTGCGGATGAACTGAAGGACACAACTGCTTTAGAGGCCTCTTACCAAAAGAGCGGCTATTGTTTCTATCAAGCTCTGAAAATTGCTTAACTTTGTTACCTCTCCATGCTAGGATCCGAGGCTTGACATCAGGGACGGAGTGAAGACCAAAATTAAGTTGGTCAAGGTAACAAACCTACGAAAGAAGAACAAAAGAAAAGATTAAAATGGCTATAACATGTCAAATCAAACTTAAAAAAGGAAAAAAGAAGAAAAATAACAAGACTTACAGCAAAAGCTAGTGACAACCGCCAAACGTCACTAATCTTTTGGAAGCAACTTTAGTGGAATCCTTGAACTTTTTGATGCAACTCAACAGCCACTCATAAACAAATCTCGACAGATCATAGTTGCGCACAGAAGGACAATCCCTAAAAATATGTAGGTACTTTGGGCTAGGACTGAGGCTAGAGTTGGGACAAAGGAATGATGAGAAAGCAACAATCATGAAACAAATAAAGACGCCTTCATCAGGCAACTCGACTTCGGTTGATTTTAGCTTGTTTGCAAAGAAGGACACGGGAGGAATACTGGTCACGTTGAAGTGAGAGAGGATAAAATCACGGCCAGATTCAGGATCACACACAAGTGGCTCACCATCTACTGGAAGGTCGAGGATGTCATGAATATCATACTTGGTCATTGGGATAAATTTCCTTTTGAGCTGGAATTCAGATGAAGGGACATCGAATCTACTGGCGAGCCACTTCACTAACCTGAGGGGCACCTCAGTCCTAACAAACTCTAAGAGACAGCCCATGCCATATCTCTCGACAACACTGCGATACCTAGAACACAGTCCATCAACAACACTAGAGAAGAACTTCCCAGAATATCTAGTGAAAGTAGCACAAGAAGGGTAATCACTAGAGCATTTCTGCCTCTACAAAAACAACAAAAGTGAAACACATATCAACCACTCAAATAATTACTTCAGATTACTATTACTTAGTACGAAAAATACATTGCAATACATCGAAAAATATAGTTAATAAATGAAAGTGCAACTAATCCCTGGGCGGTTTTGGTAATTCTTAACAACATATAGCTCATTGAACTAATACTCTTTCAAGATGATCATTTCAGAAAGTTCAATGATTGGCATAGCATGGACTAGAGATGTGGACCCCTCAAAATGCTAAGGACATATATTGGCTCAAGCTCAAGACTCTACTCTTTTCATTTTAGTGATCCAAGATCACATTGAGTCCATAGGAAAGCCAATACTATTAAAAGGGGATGAGGTGTTGCTTAATGGCTTGCTTGCTCAAAATGCTTAGTGATATGCTCCAAAACCCTCAACCACTTTCTCATATCCACATATGTCCCAAACCAAAAGTCAAACTCGGCCCCACCGATTTGATCTATCTGGCGCCACCGAGTTCATTTGACATAGCCACTGCCAGAAACCCTAATCAGTTCGGTCTCACCGATAGGGATCTCGGTCTCACCGAGATGGGATTGCTAACTCTCTGTTTCCCTTCGTAACGTTTCGGTCTAACCGAGATGAGCGATCGGTCCCACCGAGTTCGCAATGCAAACTCTCTGTTTCCTCTTCGTAACGTTTTGGTCTCACCGAAATGAGCGATCGGTCCCACCGAGTTTGCCTGACCAACTCTCTGTTTGCCTATTACAGAAATTGGTCTCACCGAGTTCATGTGATCGGTCTCACCGAGATTACGTTATGCCCTAAACCTAACGAAATCGGTCTCACCGAGTTGACATGTCGGTCCCACCGAAAATCCTAACGTTCACATTTTTGAACTAAATCGGTCTGACCGAGTTTCACTATTCGGTCCCATCGAGTTTGGTAAATTATGTGTAACGGTTAGATTTTGTGTGGAGGCTATATATACCCCTCCACCCTTCCTCCATTCGAGAGGAGAGCCATCAGAATGTGCCTACACTTCCAGCATTTATTTTCTGAGAGAGAGCCACCTACTCATGTGTTGAGACCAAGACATTCCAATCCAACCATAAGAATCTTGATCTCTAGCCTTTGCCAAGTTGCTTTCCACTCAAATCATCTTTCCACCATATCCAAATCTGTGAGAGAGAGTTGAGTGTTGGGGAGACTATCATTTGAAGCACAAGAGCAAGGAGTTCATCATCAACACACCATCTATTACCTTTTGGAGAGTGGTGTCTCCTAGATTGGTTAGGTGTCACTTGGGAGCCTCCGTTAAGATTGTGGAGTTGAACCAAGGAGTTTGTACGGGCAAGAAGATCACCTACTTCGTGAAGATCTACCCTAGTGAGGAAAGTCCTTCGTGGGCGATGGCCATGGTGGGATAGACAAGGTTGCTTCTTCGTGGACCCTTCGTGGGTGGAGCCCTCCGTGGACTCGCGCAACCGTTACCCTTCGTGGGTTGAAGTCTCCATCAACGTGGACGTACGATAGCACCACCTATCAGAACCACGCCAAAAATCACCGTGTCTACATTGCGTTTGCTCCCTCCAAACTCCTTCCCTTTACCTTCATATGCAATGATTTACATTCCGCTGCTATACTCTTAGAATTGCATGTGTAGGTTGATTGCTTGACTTGTGCTAAGTTGCTAAAATCTACCAAGACTTAAAATTTGGAAAAGGCTAGATTTTTATTTGGTCAAGTAGTCTAATCACCCCCCCTCTAGACATACTTTCGATCCTACAATAAAGAATTGGACTTACACTAGAAAATCACAAAAACAACATAAGTGAAACACATATCAACCACTCAAATAATTGCTTCAGATTACTATTACTTAGTACAAAAATACATTGCAATACATCAAAAAATACAGTTACTAAGAATTGGACTTACACTACAAAAATCACAAGAAAAATTTACAAATGCAGTGAAAACATACACAAAAAATTTGAGGGGTAAGCGCATGAACTACAGTGTGAGAACACGAAAAAACATGAAATAAGCACACGATATTTACCGACTAAAAAACTACTGAAATAAGAGTAAATAGGAACTAACCACATTCCTCCTCGAAGCAGATGGCAATTTCCTCTTCAAGCATTTTACTTTCTAAAAAAATAAGAAAAACACAACTATCACGCAAGAGAAAAGAAAAAATGTCAAAAATGAAAAAAGAATGAAAAGTCCTAGATAAAATAAAACATACTTGATTAAGATAGAACTTCAGAAGAGCTTTGTCAAGCCCTCCTTCGTCATCAGATAATTCCTGCAGAAACAACCAATAAAGAAAATAAGACAACCCAAAATAAATAAGTGGCAATAAAACTAAAATAAAAGAAGCACAAAATAAATAATTACCATAGACACAGGGTAAGAACCATCTTCTGCAAAATCATTAGGCACAAATGGTTCACCCCCAGAATCTGCACTCTCTAAAGATGATACTAAAGGAACATCCCGATGAGAAGCTTTTCGTAGCTTACCCATTTAAACCTATAAAAAGGAAGGATCACAAAAAGGAAAAATAAAGTTAAGAAACAGTGAAAGGCATCCAATTAAAACTCAAAATCACACTGGAAAAAAATAGGTATATTACACTGTAAGTATTAGACAATTACACTGTAATTATACTGAGTGGATTTACACTGTAAAACTAGCATAATTACACTGTAAAAACTGAGAGAAATTACATTGTAAGACTAGGACAAAAATACACTGTAAGTCTGACATAAATTACAGTGTAAAAATAACACTGAAGATCCTTAACCAACATTCATGGTACAAAAGGGGGATTAAACACCTAGAGCTCGCAACAACAAAAATCAGGAGCCGATTCCACGGCCTACAGATAAGCTTTGACATGAGCAACATAATGAGACAACATCATTAAACGAAAACGTTACAACATGACCAAAATTCAGAGGCTACAGGGGCTACAAACCAGAACTCAATCTTCAGAGGCAAAAAAGCTATGGGATCCACCGCTGAAACCTAATACCTACTACGCCTACCTTCACATCAACAACGACAACCAAACTGGGCAAAATTACACTGTAATGCTGGAATGAAATACACTGTAATTATTGGGCATGATAGTTGATAGGTAGGCCAAATCAATCAATAGCTCCGCCAAAAGGTTTATTACACTGTAAGTATTGGACATAATACACTGTAATTACACTGTGGATTTACACTGTAAAACTAGCACAATTACACTGTAAAAACTGAGAGAAATTACATTGTAAGACTAGGACAAAAATACACTTTAAGTCTGACATGAATTACAGTGTAAAAATAACACTGAAGATCCTTAACCAACATTCATGGTACAAAAGGGGGATTAAACACCTAGAGCTCGCAACAACAAAAATCAGGAGGCGATTCCACGGCCTACAGATAAGCTTTGACATGAGCAACATAAGGAGACAACATCATTAGATGAAAACGTTACAACATGACCAAAATTCAGAGGCTACAGGGGCTACGAACCAGAACTCGATCTTCAGAGACCAAAAAGCTATGGGATCCACCGCTGAAACCTAATGCCTACTACGCCTACCTTCACATCAACAACGACAACCAAACTGGGCAAAATTACACTGTAATGCTGGAATGAAATACACTGTAATTATTGGGCATGATAGTTGATAGGTAGGCCAAATCAATCGATCAGGCCAAATCAATCAATAGCTCCGCCAAAAGGTTTATTACACTGTAAGTATTGGACAAAATACACTGTAATTACACTGAGTGGATTTACACTGTAAAACTAGCACAAATACACTGTAAAAACTGAGAGAAATTACATTGTAAGACTAGGACAAAAATACACTGGAAGTCTGACATGAATTACAGTGCAAAAAAACAACATAAAACAGGAGGCCTACAGATAAAGCTTGACATGAGCAACATCAGGAGACAACATCATGAGATGAAAAACGTCACAACATGACCAAAATTCAGAGGCTACAGGGGCTACAAACCAGAACTCGAACTTCAGAGACAAAAGCTAAGGGATCCACCGCTGAAACCTAATGCCTACTACGTCTACCTCCACATCAACTATAGGAGACCTAATATACACATCAACAACGACAACCAAACTGGGGAGGGGCGCGGGATTTGGGCTGCGTCCACGACAAAAACAGAAGACCACGGCATGGAGACTACTCATGGCACACTGCAGACTCCTACCAAAAAACTCACGCGCACAACCATGGCGTACTAGAACAGCACGGCACCGACATGCACATCCCGCGGACCAACAAAACCACAAACCGCGGATCCACGAAACCGGGCGGATGGAGAAAACCGCGCCCGATAAAAAAACCGACCCGAAAACCAGCCGGACCGAGCGCGAATCTCAACGCGAGATCAAACGGACAGAAATTTGAACGACAACGAATTGGAAAACAGTCGAGTGTAAATTAGCAAATCCGTAACCATGCTCTTAGCCACTTCAATTTGCACGCCAAATTGCGAATTCTATATCAGCAGCGCTGTTGTGGCACCACACAGGTCAGTCAAACGTATGCTGCGCGGGTTCCGCGCGCCAAAATAATTTGATGAACCTGTCGCGGAGCCTCCTCCTGCCCCTGTCCCCGGCCGGCGGCCAGCACGGCCTCCTCCACCTGGTGGATTCCTGCCGTGCCGCCGCCCACCTGCCCACCCTCCGCGCCGCTCACGCGCGCCTCCTCCTCCTCCAGCATCTCCCCTCCTCCGCCGTCGCCCGCGTCAAGCTCATCCAGGCCTACGCCGCCTGCTCCGCGCTCCCCGCCGCCCGCGCCGTGCTCTCCTCCTCCCCCGACCGCACCACCGTCTTCTTCAACGTCCTCCTCCGCGCGCTCACGGCCGCATCCCTCCACCGCGAGGCACTCCTCCTCTTCGCCTCTATGCGGCCGCAGGGCCCCTCCTGCTCCCCCGACCACTACTCCTACCCGCTCGCTCTCAAGTCCTGCGCAGCGTCGGGTAGCCTACGTCTTGGTGTCCAGATCCATGCATCCATTGCCAGGCTCGGCCTCGACGCGAATCTCTTCGTGGCGCACTCGACGATCAGCATGTATGCGCGGTGCGGCCGTCCGGACGGTGCTTACCAGGTGTTCGATGAAATGCAGCACCGGGATGTCGTCTCTTGGAACGCCATGATCTCTGGGTTGGCTCACGCAGGCTTGTTTCAGAGGGCCGTGGTGATTTTCAGGGAGTTGGTGGGGATGCAGTGTCCACAGCCTGATGCTGGGACCATGGCAAGCATCCTGCCCACCATGGGTAATGCCCAGGCAGAGGACATCACATTTGTGAGGGAAGTGTTTGATAAGATGCAGTTCAGAGGACTTATTTCTTGGAATGCCATGCTGTCTATATATGCTATCAATGGACTGCATGTTAAGGCTGTGGAGCTGTTCATAAGGATGGAGAACGATGGGGTTGAGCCAGATGGGATGACATTAGCAACTGTTCTTCCTTCTTGCGGACTGGTCTCAGCATTTTCACTGGGGAAACGAATCCATGAAATTATCAGGAGGAAGAGAATGTATCCCAATATGTTGCTGGAAAATGCTCTAATGGACATGTACGCCAACTGTGGATGCTTGAAGGATGCCAGGGAGGTATTTGATGCCATGAGTTCGCGGGATGTAGTATCATGGACTTCAATCATTTCTGCATACGGCGTGCGTGGTCATGGGACGGAAGCCATCGATCTGTTTGAGAACATGTTAGGGCAGGGTCTGCAACCGGATTCTATTGCCTTTGTTGCTGTTCTTGCAGCGTGTAGCCATGCAGGCCTCTTGGATGTTGGAAAGCGTTATTTTGATTGCATGACTAGTAGATATCAGATAACCCCAAAAGCAGAGCACTATACATGTATGGTGGATCTTCTTGGGCGTGCTGGGTGTATAAGCGAGGCATATGATTTCATTTTGGCGATGCCTATCAAGCCAAATGAAAGAGTCTGGGGAGCCTTATTAGGAGCTTGTCGGATTCACTCCAATATGGACATTGGATTGTTGGCAGCAGACAATTTGTTCAGATTGGTGCCCGATCAAACGGGATACTATGTGCTATTATCGAATATTTATGCTAGGGCTGGAAGATGGACAGATGTTACATCGGTGAGAAGTGTCATGTTAAGCAAAGGTATCAAGAAATTGCCTGGTGCTAGCAATGTTGAGATAGGAGATCAGGTTCACACATTTCATGTTGGTGATAGATCTCATCCACAATCCGAAATGATCTACAAAAAGTTGGATGAGTTGTTAGGAAGGATCAGGGGAATGGGTTATAGCCCAGGAGTTGAGGGTACACTTCATGACGTTGAAGAGGAAGAGAAGGAGGGCCATCTTTCAGTGCACAGTGAAAAATTGGCTATTGCGTTTGTTCTTATAAACACTAGTCCAGGGACACCCATTAGAATAGCATTGAATCTCAGAACGTGTAGTGATTGCCATCATGCTGCAAAACTCATTTCAGCTATCACAGATAGAGAGATTATCCTTAAAGACATCAACAGGTTCCACCATATAGTACAAGGAGTCTGCTCATGTGTGGACTATTGGTAACAAAGTATATGATTATCACGTAGTGCATTCCTAACATCAAGTTGGTTTGATTGATGAGGGAAGACCTTAGTAAGAAGATTGGCAACTTGTGTGGTTTCTGGGTTGACTGAGATGGTAATTGCATGTGCAACATTTCGTTCATAAATGCAGCATCCATGTGCTACTCTGCATTACCAGAGTCAAAAGGAAAAATATGAAGACTCATCCAGGGAGTGATCATCTAATTTTCTGATCTGATTATTTGGTTCAGTAAAAGCAACAACTTGAAAGTTCTGTTGTTTTCAACACTCATGCAATACAAGCTAGGATATAACTTTCTTTGATGTATTAGAAAGCAGGTATCAGAATACATGCTTTCTGGGAGAACCAGAAGCATCGATTACAAATCTCCCAACTGAGCAAGATCCATATTAGCGGCGATTCTTCAGGAATTGGTGGTTGAGCTAAATGGTGATCAATCAGGATCTCATACAAGTCTGTGTTTCTTTGCAATGCTACTTTTCATGGTTCCTACAGTCCCATTCAAAAATATGAAGCAGAAAATCAGCACATGGGTAAGAATTGCATAAAAGCATTAGCCTTGGTAACCATACAGCATGGTCTGTACACACATGGATCCACTTCTTAATATTACATTACTAATAGACAAACAAGGATTCCATACTAGATGTGAAAGAACAAACACTTCTCCTGTCCCTACACAAATTTGAGGCGTGCTTCTGTTTTCATGTATTAGTTCTGATCATGATAACCCTCTATGTATGTCTTCCTTTCTATTGTGCAGTTAGCATGTATGAGAACGATGCGCTGCAAGCAACTATGGTAAGTTCAGCAGCTTTATAAGCTATGGTAGTTTAGTAGGTCCAGTTTGATTATACAGAATTAAATCATAATTCTCTGCACGGTGCTCATGCTTCATGGCGTGGTTAATAGTTTCATGGAAAAGGATAATAGAGAGGTGGGTACGATACCAAATGTGACCAAATAAGAAGTTCACATAGGAAATTTGCTTTCCTTTCCGAAAGGAACTACATAATGCACTAATCAATAATCATGCTAGTTTTATGATATTCCTAATGATCTGAAGACACTTTTCTTGTTAAACAAAGGTTTTGAAGGCTTTAGCCAAAGGACAGGACAGGAATAGGCTTCCGCATGGTCAGCCCTAATTATTGGACTAATAAAATTTGAACCCTGCATCTTTTCCAAAAGGACACCTACATGACTTTGATCTAAAATATCAGAGCAGGCATTAGGCATGGCATTGCCTTTCCAGCGCCCACATGTCCTTGTTTTTATGAAGAATTATGGCAGCAAGGGCTATCTTGTAGGCCTTCTAACTAGTTGTCTGGGTATCATGTGCTCTCCTCATTCAGTGTTGTCATAGCCTTTCCGTCGTTCTCAGCAATATTCTGTGACCCTGTTGTCCATCAACATATACTTACTGCGTTGATAAAATGTGGGTGAAAAAAAATTAGTCTTCAGCACCAGCAAATGATATGATCTATAACTGGGCCGCACACCTCTCGTACTAGGGGGGGAAACCGAATCTTGTGTTGAATGGGTCCATATCTAATTCATGGTCCATGCTGGAAGCCTTGAAGGTGGGCTCTCCACCGCATCTACCTTCTAATTATCAGCTCGCAAGTGAGTCCCTACTACATTTATTGTCCAGCAAAATCGGATGGTTGTTCCGTGCACTTGTCACGGTCATCTGAGACATCACTTCCTGTCCACCTCTGTTACAGTGGAAGAGACCCGTACTATCACAGCTGAAGAAATCAGCATGATACTACAACGATTTCTGTTGTGTTACAGAAACGATACAGTGCTGCAATAAATCGGCACTGTCTTGGTTAGTGTTTCTGTCCATCCGTTGTATGTAGCTCGATTTTTTGTTTCGAGATTGCTTGGTTCATATACTGGGAAATCTTCTTCGCCGTGCAAAAACCGGTGGATGCATGCACATGATCTGATTTTTGACATGGCCGGCCAGTGTTTTCCTTTTCAGTGAAATGGCAGTTCATGCATTATTATCGTTGTTAGGAAACTTAATGCATGCACATGCTCCTATTTTTTGACACGGCAACAAAACGAGAGCCAATCTCAGCTTAACACACGCGGATCCTCGTGCCGCGTATCGTATCGTATGCGAACTCCATCTCGCGGACCGCATGATTTTTGTGAAGATCAGCTGGGTACGACGTACAGCGAATACGGCGGCCCATGAACTGGCTAGGGAAGGCGTTCGCAACGAAAGTTGCAAAGTTTGGGTGCAGGTACCACCTGATTGTATCCTACATATTGTTGCCGCAGAGATTCCTGCGTTTTATGAATAAATGAGAGACGTTTGAACTTAAAAAAAAAGGTAAGCAATATGCTTTTGAAGTTTAAGTTTTGATCTAACAACAACCACCGATGGAGGTACGTACGTGGGGTTAGAGCAAGACACGGATCGGCGAACGCTGCTGGCTTTAATGCGACCCCGTGACAGGTTTCATTGGGGCGCAGCACTCTCGGCGTGTGCGAGTGCGATGTCTCACCCGCCCGATCGATCGATCGAACCCACCCAATAATCCTAAATAATTGGGACGCGATCTTCACTCACTCATCCTGCCTAAACATTAGGTGGCAGGCGAGCGCGCGCGCCCTTCTTCCTCGCCGGTCCTTTTCCTGATGGACCGTCTCAGCTCCCGCTCGCTCTCCAGTAGCCATGCTGAATTGGTGCATGTTTGTGCGCGCGTGCTCTGTTTACGTTGCATGCCGTTGCCACGAGGCAAGAGAGACAGCGAAGTTTCGACGCACCTTTGGTCTAGAAAAAACATCCATGTTTCCGCGTGAATCGTGTCTGCCTTGGAGAGTACGTATAACTCGATCTGCCGAACGTGGCGTTCCATGGGGCCACCAGCGGGAGCTTGCTTAGGCTCGAGGCGAAACGATCAGCAGGCAGTAACGCTAAACCAGACGGATTTGAGGTCAGGTCGCTGTGTGTGGAGGTAGTTACGGGGAGCTAGCTAGCTTGTCTATGGGAGATGATGTTTATTACCCCTTCACATCGCTTTACTTGGACCTAGCGACGGATTATTTGTACCGTGGTAGCATCCTCTCGTCCTACTTGCTCATGTGAATGATTCCGCGACCGCTCAAAAAAAAGTTTGATTCCGTTTCTTTGTGCGTTGTCACTTGAGTACAAGCATGGTCAATGTGACTTCCATAGTTGCTGTTGCTGAACTGGCAAATTTGATTCAGGGTTGGGACTTGGGAAGCACGCATGCACAATGCAGACATCCCCTGGAGTGTGCTTTTTATATAGTTCGAGAGAAAACAAATGAAAAGCGTAGCAAGCTCAATAGTGCTTTTGTGTATCTTATGGTGGAATGAGGCACCCCCCTAAACCCATTTCACGAATAACTTTCTTGCGTGGCTATGATTTAGCAGCAACTTGACGACCATACGTCCGCTCTGCTTCATTTGGATAGTGCTTCTTCCCTCGAAGAAAAGACACTGTACTGAACCGATAGACGACAAACAATAATGCGCGTCCGTAGGGGCCTTGGCGGTACACAAGCCACTATCCTTCACTTTGTAAGTTCACAGGGGTGATCGAATATGCCTTTTGATCTTTCCGACCGACGCAGTGCAATTATGTTGGAGATGGAAAAGAAAGGGGCTAGCATAGAACGCGCACTACCGCTGTCTACGAAGGAAGGACAAGATTATTGTACGACCTGGGCCAAAATGGGAACGTGCTTTATCATGGCGATTTTTTTTTTTGCGAAATAATTCTTGTATTACTCAAAGTTCGGTCTTACAATCTCGTCCCACAATTTCCGGGACCTCTTCTGGGCCAGAGCCGAGCCAAACCGCGGTTCGACCTTTCAACCTACCAAAATTAGCCATGAAATGACTAGCATTATTACAGTTCAGACTAGTGTGAGTAATACAAAAATTACGTTCCCCCATACTATCAATAATCTACCTAATGATAAAAGCATGCTTCGATTTGTTGCCTACTCCTTCCTTGATCATCAAGATAGCCTCCAAACAATCAGACTCGACATCAATGGATAAATTACTCCATTGTAGTGCCAAGGAAATTCCCTCTTTTATCGCTAATAATTCCGCTTCTACAGCATCAGTGCATGCGTACAAATGTCTGCATGAGCTGAAAATGATTAAGCCATCAGCGTCCCTGAGGATCATGCCTGTACCCCTTTACCTTCCAAATATGAACCATCTGTGTTAAGTTTTACTCTGCCCACAATCGGTTTTGTCCAGGAGCTGACATTCACTGTATGAATGTTATCACAAGCAAGTTGCTTGCGTTGGTGGCTCGAAGCTACCACCTCCTTTCCCTTCAAGGAGTCAGCTTGTGGATCCAAGTGTATAGCCTGCAACGATGCAAGGTAACTTACCAAAAATCTGATAGAGACATCAATTGGAGGCAACGGCTTTGAGTGAAATATCTCATTCCTTAGGTACCAAGTTCTCCAGAAAAGCATCAACAACCTGCTGCGAGTCTCCTCATCAGTACCTGCTAGGAGATGAAATAACCAGTCTGTACCAGTGTGCTTGATGTTCGTTCGCTTCGGCAGGGCCCACTGAGAGGACATGGCCTCCCATAACCAAACAGCGTGATTGCATCCAAAGAAAACATGAGAAGAGTCCTCTTCTTCACGCCCACATACTGGACACATTGCCGATACTTCCAGATTTATTAAGATGTAGGAGTAAAATATACCTTGAACCACTACGTGCCATTCATCATCTGCTGGTTGCCGGCACAGAGAGCCCTTTATCTGTTTCATTCATTCATTCATCAACAAAAAGTTCAATGAATGCTGCTGTCCTACTTTCGTTTCGTCATCTTACCTAAGCTTGATATCCAGAAACAGGGAAAAGGAACGGCTTATATATTGATGCGCTGTTGCACAGATCATCACGCCGACGATGACGATGAAAAGAACACGAGGCTCGCCGCAAGGCCCTGCGTTCATGTGATCTGGCGCTGCTCCTGCCACCGACGATCGGTCGGTCGAGCGAGCGAGCGAGCAAACCGGCGTTCCATCCATGCCGATGATGGCTTTAATGCGGCATGTATACGTAGTACTTTCTGACTAGTCTCGTAGTAGCAGTAGAGTCGTCGGTTGCGCCTCCGTCTGCGCTGCCTGCCAGGACTGTTTTTTTTTTTTGAGGATGCCTGCCAGGACTGCTAGTGGTACTGGTACCGTGGTACGTAGCCGCGCCTCTGGCAGCACCGGGCGGCCAGTTCCGCTCGGCCGCCGCGCGCCACCAACTGACCTGACCGAGCCACACGGCGATCGGTTTCCTCCTCGTCCTCGCACGGTTGCATCGCGCCCCTTTCCTTTGGAGGCAGACATCAGCGGCCGCGCCCACCGGCGACGCGCCGCCAACCGCGCCGTACGTGCGTAGTAGTATACCGCGTGGCCTCACCCGCGAGCCGCTACGTACTTGGACATGCGCGCTTGGGGCTATGGCTGGGGTTGGGTCTGGGCAGGCCGGCGCGGCATAACTTCGGCGACAGCGACCGGGCGGGAGGAGGAGGACGGGCGGATGGCAACCCCCATCCTCGGGATTCCCTCCGTCCATGATCGGCATGCATGCGCGACACGTATACTGCGCCGTACGTAGCACGCTTGCGAGTGGCCTCCGTCGGTCGCGTACGGGCGTGGGACCTGGTCGCCACGCATAGATCGTCTCGGTTCGTCGTGCAGTTAACAAGTGCGTGTCGTCAGTGGCGTGTTTCTGGTTCAGTGGAGGAGTGTGGCGTTGGATGGATAGCTAGGGTGCGTCGTCGGCCCCGCGCCCGTGGAGGATGATTGGCAGACCGGCCGTCGGTAGAGGGAAGTGTCGGTGCATGAGAGAGGAAGAGAGGATTTGCACGTGCTCTGTCAGGTCAGCTGCATGGTTGGCGTTGGAACCGAGAATCTTGGGCTATAGGATCAGAGAATGACAGCGAGGAGATCCACTGTTTCGCGGGCTGCACTTCTAATCCTCCGCATGGAAAACGGCCTCCATTATTAACACGTACATAAAGCGCCAAAACGGGGGCATGCGTGGCGGGTGACGAGGCGAGAGCGGGGCAACGAGCTGCCCCCTGCACTTGCCTAGTTTATGCCCATCCCGTCGCACGGGAAATTAGCAAACAGGCCCGAATTTGATAGCTTCCCCGCTGCTGGTTCGTTCGAAAAGGCGAAGCTTCTATCACTGTAACCGACGACGGCCGGCGTACTTTATTCAGCACGCGTGGTACGAAATGAGCCCGCAATCTGGCGGCATTGCAGTGAGACGAGATGAGATCCCACCAAAACGAGTAAACAAACGAAGCGAGGCCGGTCCCAAGAATTAGTACGACGAGCCCATACTCTCCGCTTCCACCACGTCCGTACTGCATGCATGTGGAAGCCTCGCTTCTGTGCTCTACTCTCTCTCCAACCACGAGGCCTGGCTTTCCTGAACGAGTAGAAAAAACCATGGATGTCAGCAGGCCGTGTCCATCCCAAGGGTGGGTAATTATGGCGCAGGTACCAGTTAATAGGTGCCCCGCGCACTTCCCCAGTCGCCATCGGTGCGTACCGCATTTACCGCGCGTCAGCCCTCAGGTCTGCTCGGCCACATCCCCGCCGTCTCCTTCCTTCTGCTCGGAGGTGGCGACCAAAACCGAGGTCACGCGCGAGCAAGCAATTTGAAGAAAACATAAAAAATCAGCGAGCAATTTGATTGTGCACAGTATGAAGAAGACTTGAAAAGAAAGAATCTCCCTCGCGTGTCAAGTCTTCGCGGTTGCCACCGCTCGCCTCACCGCTCCTCCTCGTCCTACTACGAGTAAATTCATAGTCGCCACGTGAGTGCATCGCGTGCGGCAGCCCCACTTGCTTGGCCGCGCGACCGCCCCGGCGTCGCAGCCTTGATCGACCGGGTCGCTTGCGGGAACACGTATGGCGGCGTGCGCGCGGCGGCTGCTGGCTGTCGTGGAACCGAAGCCACCTGAATTCTCTGAACCTCTCGTTTTTTTCCTTTTGTGGGATTTTATTTTCTGCACCTGGCCGCCATCCTGAATTTATAATCTCGTAACGTACGGATAACGCATAAAACAGGTCAACATATGTATCGATCCAGGGATTGCGATCGAAGGGTTTCTTATGCGTGACGGCTGACAAACATCCGATGCGGCCATTGTTATCAAGCTAGGCGTCACCTTCATATATGTTTTTTTCAAAGGCGTCACCTTCACAAGTATTGTACTCCAAATCCGCTCTTTGGATTTTGTGTATACCACGTACTCAATAGCAATACACTGTCCTCTGCCATGCGTACATCGTGGTGTTCTGCCCGAAGCCAAGTTTTGCGTACCTATCAACTCTCTGGCACATACGACATGCCGCTCACGTTCGGTTGCTTAACTTCATTTGGAAGAAATAAAATTATGACAAGCTTTATCTTCAAACTTGTCATACTAACTTCCGCTTCTGATTTCCTCCGTGTTTTTCGGTTTTTTTTTTGACAAAATTCGTTTTCTATTCGGCCTCCCCTCTCCTAATCCTATTCGGCCTCCTTCCCTGTGGAGGCGCGCCACCCCTTTGTGGGTTGGTGTGCCTCACTCCTATGGCTCATATGGCCCATATCTTCCCCCGGGGTTCCGGTAACCCCCCCGGTATTCCGATACGTACCCGATATATTCCGAAACACTCCCGGTGTCCGAATACTATCGTCCAATATATCAACCTTTACCTCTCGACCATTTTGAGAGTCCTCATCATGTCCGTGATCTCATCCAGGACTCCGAACAATCTTCGGTCACCAAAACACATAACTCATAATACAAATCGTCATCGAACGTTAAGCGTGCGGACCCTACGGGTTCGAGAACTATGTAGACATGACCGAGACACATCTCCGGTCAATAACCAACAGCGGAACCTGGATGCTCATATTGGTTCCTACATATTCTACGAAGATCTTTATCGGTTAAACCGCAATGACAACATACGTCATTCCCTTTGTCATCGGTATGTTACTTGCCCGAGATTCGATCGTCGGTATCTCCATACCTAGTTCAATCTCGTTACCGGCAAGTCTCTTTACTTATTCCGTAATGCATCATCCCGTAACTAACTCATTAGTAACATTGCTTGCAAGGCTTATCATGATGTGCATTACCAAGAGGGCCCAGAGATACCTCTCCGATACTCGAAGTTACAAATCCTAATCTCGATCTATGCCAACCCAACAAACATCTTCGGAGACACCTGTAGAGCATCTTTATAATCACCCAGTTACGTTGTGACGTTTGATAGCACACAAGGTGTTCCTCCTGTATTCGGGAGTTGCATAATCTCATAGTCAAAGGAATATGTATAAGTCATGAAGAAAGCAATAGCAATAAAACTTAATGATCATTATGCTAAGCTAACGGATGGGTCTTGTCCATCATATCATTCTCCTAATGATGTGATCCCGTTCATCAAATGACAACTCATGTCTATGGTTAGGAAACTTAACCATCTTTGATTAACGAGCTAGTCTAGTAGAGGCTTACTAGGGACACTGTGTTTTGTCTATGTATCCACACATGTATCAAGTTTCCGGTTAATACAATTCTAGTATGAATAATAAATATTTATCATGATATAAGGAAATATAAAATAACAACTTTATTATTGTCTCTAGGGCATATTTCCTTCAGTCTCCCACTTGCACTAGAGTCAATAATCTAGTTCACATCGCCATGTGATTTAACATCAATAGTTCACATCTTTATGTGATTAACACCCATAGTTCACATCGCCAAGTGACCAACACCCAAAGGGTTTACTAGAGTCAATAATCTAGTTCACATCGCTATGTGATTAACACCCAAAGAGTACTAAGGTGTGATCATGTTTTTCTTGTGAGAGAAGTTTAGTCAATGGGTCTGCCAACATTCAGATCCGTATGTATTTTACAAATTTCTATGTCTACAATTCTCTGCACGGAGCTACTCTAGCTAATTGCTCCCATGTTCAATACGTATCTAGATAGAGACTTAGAGTCATCTAGATCAGTGTCAAAACTTGCATCAGCGTAACTCTTTACGACGAACTCTTCATCACCTCCATAACCGAGAAACATTTTCTTAGTCCTCTAAGGATAATTTTGACCGCTGTCTAGTGATCTACTCCTGGATCACTATTGTACCCCCTTGACAAACTCATGGCAAGGTATACAACAGGTTTGGTACACAACATGGCATACTTTATAGAACCTATGGCTGAGGCATAAGGAATGACTTTCATTCTCTCTCTATCTTCTGCCGTGGTCATGCTTTGAGTCTTACTCAACTTTACACCTTGAATACAGGCAAGAACTCTTTCTTTGACTGATCCTTTTTGAACTCCTTCAAAATTTTGTCAAGGTATGTGCTTTGTGAAAGTCCTATTAAGCGTCTCGATCTATCCCTATAGATCTTGATGCTCAATACTTAAGCAGCTTCATGGAGGTCTTTTATTGAAAAATTCTTATTCAAGTATCCTTTTATGCTATCCAGAAATTCTATATCATTTCCAATCAGCAATATGTCATCCACATATAATATCAAAAATGTTACAGAGCTCCCACTCATTTTCTTGTAAATACAGGATTCACCATAAGTCTGTATAAAACTATGTGCTTTGATCACCTTATCAAAGCGTATATTCCAACTCCGAGATGCTTGCACCAGTCCATAGATGGATCGCTGGAGTTTGCACACTTTGTCAGCACCTTTAGGATTGACAAAACCTTCTGGTTGCATCATATACAACTCTTCTTTAAGAAATCCATTAAGGAATACAGTTTTGACGTCCATTTGCCAGATTTCATAATCATAAAATGCGGCAATTGCTAAACATGATTCGGACAGACTTAAGCATCGCTACGGGTGAGAAAGTCTCATCGTAGTCAACTCCTTGAACTGTCGAAAACCTTTTGCAACAAGTCGAGCTTTGTAGACAGTAACATTATCATCAGCGTCAGTCTTCTTCTTGAAGATCCATTTATTCTCTATGGCTTGCCGATCATCGGACAAGTCAACCAAAGTCCACACTTTGTTCTCATGCATGGATCCCATCTCAGATTTCATGGCCTCAAGCCATTTCACGGAATCTGGGCTCATCATCGCTTCCTCATAGTTCGTAGGTTCGTCATGGTCTAGTAACATGACTTCCAGAATAGGATTACCATACCACTCTGGTGCGGAACGTACTTTGGTTGACCTACGAGGTTCTGTAGAAACTTGATCTGAAGTTTCATGATCATCATCATTAGCTTCCTCACTAATTGGTGTAGGCATCACGGGAACAGATTTCTCTGATGAGTTACTTTCCAAATTGAGAGGAGGTACAATTACCTCATCAAGTTCTACTTTCCTCCCACTCACTTCTTTCGAGAGAAACTCCTTCTCTAGAAAGGATCCATTCTTAGCAACAAAGATCTTGCCTTCGGATCTGTGATAGAAGGTGTACCCAATAGTTTCTTTTGGGTATCCTATGAAGACGCACTTCTCCGATTTGGGTTCGAGCTTATCAGGCTGAAGCTTTTTCACATAAGCATCGCAACCCCAAACTTTAAGAAACGACAGCTTAGGTTTCTTGCCAAACCACAATTCATACGGTGTCGTCTCAACGGATTTAGACGGTGCCCTATTTAACCTGAATGCAGCTATCTCTAATGTATAACCCCAAAACGATAGTGGTAAATCGGTAAGAGACATCATAGATCGCACCATATCTAATAAAGTACGGTTACGACATTCGGACACACCATTATGCTGTGGTGTTCCAGGTGTCGTGAGTTGTGAAACTATTCCACATTGTTTTAAATGAAGGCCAAACTCGTAACTCAAATATTCGCCTCCGCGATCAGATCGTAGAAACTTTATTTTCCTGTTACGATGATTTTACACCTCACTCTGAAATTCTTTGAACTTTTCAAATGTTTCAGATTTGTGTTTCATTAAGTAGATATACCCATATCTACTCAAATCATCTGTGAAGGTCAGAAAATAACGATACCCGCCGCGAGCCTCAACACTCATCGGACCGCATACATCGGTATGTATTATTTCCAATAAGTCAGTGGCTCGCTCCATTGTTCCAGAGAACGGAGTCTTAGTCATCTTGCCCATGAGGCATGGTTCGCAAGTATCAAATGATTCATAATCAAGTGATTCCAAAAGTCCATCTGCATGGAGTTTCTTCATGCGCTTTACACCAATATGACCTAAACGGCAGTGCCACAAGTATGTTGCACTATCATTATTAACTTTGCATCTTTTGGCATCAATATTATGAATATGTGTATCACTACGATCGAGATTCAATAAACCATTTACATTGAGTGTATGACCATAGAAGATTTTATTCATGTAAACAGAACAACAATTATTCTCTGACTTAAATGAATAACCGTATTGCAATGAACATGATCCAATCATATTCATGATCAACGCAAACACCAAATAATATTTATTTATTTAGGTCCAACACTAATCCCAAAGGTAGAGGGAGTGTGCGATGGTGATCTTATCAACCTTGGAAATCACTTCCAACACATATCATCACCTCGTCATTAACTAGTCTCTGTTCATTTTGCAACTCCTGTTTTGAGTTACTAATCTTAGCAACTGAACCGGTATCAAATACCCAGGGGCTACTATGAACACTAGTAAAATACACATCAATAACATGTATATCAAATATACCTTTGTTCACTTTGCCATCCTTCTTATCCGCCAAGTATTTGGGGCAGTTCCGCTTCCAGTAACCATTTCCTTTGCAGTAGAAGCACTCAGTTTCAGGCTTGGGTCTAGCTTTGGGTTTCTTCACGGGAGTGGCAACTTGCTTGCCATTCTTCTTGAAGTTCCCTTTCTTTCCCTTGCCTTTTTTCTTGAAACTAGAGGTCTTGTTAATCATCAACACTTGATGCTCTTTCTTGATTTCTACCTTCGCCGATTTCAGCATCGCGAAGAGCTCGGGAATCATTTTCGTTATCCCTTGCATATTATAGTTCATCACAAAGTTCTAGTAGTTTCGTGATAGTGACTAGAGAACTCTATCAATCACTATCTTATCTGGAAGATTAACTCCCACTTCATTCAAGTGATTGTAGTACCCAGACATTCTGAGCATATGCTCACTGGTTGAGCTATTCTCCTCCATCTTGTAGGCAAAATACTTGTCAGAGGTCTCATACCTCTCGACACGGGCATGAGTCTGAAATACCGATTTCAGCTCTTGGAACATCTCATATGCTCCGTGGCGTTCAAAACGTTTTTGAAGTCCCGGTTCTAAGCCGTAAATCATGGCGCACTAAACTATCAAGTAGTCATCATATCGAGCTTGCTAAACGTTCATACCGTTTGCATCTGCTCTTGCAATAGGTCTGTCACCTTGCGGTGCATCAAGGACATAGTTCTTCTGTGCAACAATGAGGATAATCCTCAGATCACGGAACCAGCCCGCATCATTGCTACTATCATCTTTCAACTTAGTTTTCTCTAGGAACATATCAAAATAAAACAGGGGAGCTATACGCGAGCTATTGATCTACAACATAGATATGCAAAAACTATCAGGACTAAGTTCATGATAAATTAAGTTCAATTAATCATATTACTTAAGAACTCCCACTTAGATAGACATCCCTCAAGTCATCTAAATGATCACGTGATCCAAATCAACTAAACCATGTCCGATCATCATGTGAGATGGAGTAGTTTTCAATGGTGAACATCTATATGTTGATCATATCTACTATATGATTCACGTTCGACCTTTCAGTCTCCAGTGTTCCGAGGCCATGTCTTTACATGCTAGGCTCGTCAAGTTTAACCCGAGTATTCCGCACGTGCAAAACTGTCTTGCACCCGTTGTATTTGAACGTAGAGCTTATCACACCCGATCATCACGTGGTGTCTCGGCACGACGAACTGTCGCAACGGTGCATACTCAGGGAGAACACTTATACCTTGAAATTTTAGTGAGGGATCATCTTATAATGCTACCGCCATACTAAGCAAAATAAGATGCATAAAAGATAAACATCACATGCAATCAAAATATGTGACATGATATGGCCATCATCATCTTGTGCCTTTGATCTACATCTCCAAAGCACCGTCATGATCTCCATCGTCACCGGCTTGACACCTTGATCTCCATCGTAGCGTCGTGATTGTCTCGCCAATTATTGCTTCTACAACTATCGCTAACGCATAATGATAAAGTAAAGCAATTACATGGCGATTGCATTTCATACAATAAAGCGACAACCATAAGACTCCTGCCAGTTGCCGATAACTTTTACAAAACATGATCATCTCATACAATAACATATATCACATCATGTCTTGACCATATCACATCACAACATGCCCTGCAAAAACAAGTTAGACGTCCTCTACTTTGTTGTTGCAAGTTTTACATGGCTGCTATGGGCTTCTAGTAAGAACCGTTCTTACCTACGCATCAAAACCACAACGATGTTTCGTCAAGTTTGCTGTTTTAACCTTTAACAAGGACCGGCCGTAGTCAAATTCGATTCAACTAAAGTTGGAGAAACAGACACCCGCCAGCCACCTTTATGCAACAAGTTGCATGTCTGTCGGTGGAACCGGTCTCATGAACGTGGTCATGTAAGGTTGGTTCGGGCCGCTTCATCCAACAATACCACCGAATCAAAATAAGACGTTGGTGGTAAGCAGTATGACTATCATCGCCCACAACTCTTTGTGTTCTACTCGTGCATATCATCTACGCATAAACCTGGCTCTGATGCCACTGTTGGGGAACATTGCATGCAATTTCAAAAAAATTCTACGCTCACGCAAGATCTATCTAGGAGATGCATAGCAATGAGAGGGGGAGAGTGTGTCCACGTACCCTCGTAGACCAAAAGCGGAAGCGTTAGCTTAACGCGGTTGATGTAGTCGAACGTCTTCTCGATTCAACCGATCAAGCACCGAACGTACGGCACCTCTGAGTTCTGCACATGTTCAGCCCGATGACGTCCCTCGAACTCTTGATCTAGCAAAGTGTCGAGGGAGAGTTTCGTCAGCACGACGGTGTGGTGACGGTGATGGTGAAGTGATCCGTGCAGGGCTTCGCCTAAGCACTACGACAATATGACCGGAGGAGTAAACGGTGGAGGGGGGCGCCGCACACGGCTAAGAACAATTGGTGTGTCCTTGGAGGCGCCCCCGCCCCTGTATATAAAGGAGGGAGAGGGGAGAAGGCCGGCCCTAGGGGCGCCCCAAGTGGGAGGAGTCCCACTTGGGCTCCTAGTATGATTCGGCCCCCCCTTTCCTTTTACCGGAGGGGGAAAGGGGGAAAGAGAGAGAGAGAGGGAGAAGGAAAGGGGGGCGCAGCCCCCTCTCCTAATCCTATTCGGCCTCCTTCCCTGTGGGGGTCGCACCACCCCTTTGTGGGCTCGTGTGCCTCCCTCCTATGGCCCATATGGCCCATATCTTCCCCCGGGGGGTTCCGGTAACCCCCCGGTACTCCGATACGCACCCGATACATTCCGAAACACTTTCGGTGTCCGAATACTATCGTCCAATATATCAATCTTTACCTCTCAACCATTTCGAGAGTCCTCGTCATGTCCGTGATCTCATCCGGGACTTCGAACAATCTTCGGTCACCAAAACACATAACTCATAATACAAATCGTCATCGAACGTTAAGCGTGCGGACCCTACGGGTTCGAGAACTATGTAGACATGACCGAGACACATCTCCGGTCAATAACCAACATCGGAACCTGGATGCTCATATTGGTTCCTACATATTCTACGAAGATCTTTATCGGTCAAACTGCAATGACAACATACGTCATTCCCTTTGTCATCGGTATGTTACTTGCCCGAGATTCGATCGTCGGTATCTCCATACCTAGTTCAATCTCGTTACCGGCAAGTCTCTTTACTTGTTCTGTAATGCATCATCCCGTAACTAACTCATTAGTAACATTGCTCGCAAGGCTTATCATGATGTGCATTACCGAGAGGGCCCAGAGATACCTCTCCGATACTCGGAGTTACAAATCTTAATCTCGATCTATGCCAACCCAACAAACACCTTCGGAGACACCTGTAGAGCATCTTTATAATCACCCAGTTATGTTGTGACGTTTGATAGCACACAGGGTGTTCCTCCGGTGTTCGGGAGTTGCATAATCTCATAGTCAAAGGAATATGTATAAGTCATGAAGAAAGCAATAGCAATAAAACTTAACGATCATTATGCTAAGCTAACGAATGGGTCTTGTCCATCACATCATTCTCCTAATGATGTGATCCCATTCATCAAATGACAACTCATGTCTATGGTTAGGAAACTTAACCATCTTTGATTAATGAGCTAGTCTAGTAGAGGCTTACTAGGGACACTGTGTTTTGTCTATGTATCCACACATGTATCAAGTTTCCAGTTAATACAATTCTAGTATGAATAATAAACATTTATCATGATATAAGGAAAAATAAAATAACAACTTTATTATTGCCTCTAGGGCATATTTCCTTCAGAACCAATATGGGCATCTAGGTCTCGCTATTGGTTATTGACCGGAGAGGTGTCTCGGTCATGTCTACATAGTTCTCGAACCCGTAGGGTCCGCACGCTTAACGTTCGTTGACGATATAGTGTTATATGAGTTATATGATTTGGTGACCGAATATTGTTCGGAGTCCCGGATGAGATCATGGACAAGACGAGGAGCTCCGGAATGGTCCGGAGGTAAAGATTGATATATAGGATGATACTATTTGGACACCGGAAGAGTTTTGGAATGCACTGGGTAGTCATCGGATCGCCGGAAGGGGTTCCGGACACCCCCGGGAGGTCTATGGGCCTAATGGGCCAAAGGGAGGGACACACCAGCCCACAAAGGGGCTGGCGCGCCTCTCTCCCTGGCCGCCGGCCCTAGGGGAAGGAAAGGTGGAGCGTTGGCCCCTCCTGCCTTTCCCTCCTCATGAGAGAAAGGAAAGCGGGGGGGGGGGGGGCGCCACCTCCCCATGCCTTCCTCCCGCGCACAAACAAGGAAGGGGGGCTAGGGCAGGAGCCCAAGGAGGATTCGGCCTCCTTGGGGGCGCCTCCTGGCTGCCTCCCCTCTCCTCCCCACCTATATATATGAGGGAGGGGACGCCACACATAGATGATGACAATCTCTTAGCCGTGTGCGGCGCCCCTCTCCACAGTTTTGTCTCTCGGTCATATTTTCGTAGTGCTTAGGCGAAGCCCTATGGAGATAGCATCACCACCAGTGTCCCCACGCCGTCGTGCTGCCGGAACTCATCCACTACTTCGCCGTCTTGCTGGATCAAGAAGGCGAGGACGTCACCAAGCTGAACGTGTGCTGAACGCGGAGGTGCTGTACATTCGGTACTCGATCGGTTGGATCGCGAAGAAGTTCGACTACATCAACCGCATTACTAAACGCTTCCGCTTATGGTCTACGAGGGTACGTTGACACACTCTCCCCTTTCGTTGCTATGCATCTCCATGGATAGATCTTGCGTGTGCGTAGAATTTTTTTTGTTTTTCATGCAACGTTTCCCAACACTACCAACAAGAAGAAGTGCCCTCTTAGCACAAAGATGGGTAATGCCACTAGCACTCCTCGCTGCAAACTGCAGCTTGCATCCCTAGAAGTTATCATATCGACTTCCGCTTCCGGTTTCCATCGTGTTTTTTTGGCAAATTTTGTTTTTTTATTTGAAGACATGTATTTCTAGGTGCACTTTTATTTTATTTTGGAAATCCACCATCAAGGCAATTTATTAACTCTGCGACCTACAATCTGATTGCACTATGCCAACCAGATAGTTAGGAATTACAACATGAATGATAGAACTATCAATAGAAGAAGTGCCCTCATATCACAAAGTTCAGCAGCACCATTAGCACTCCTCACGGTAAACTGGAGCCTGAATCCCTCGAAGTTGTCATGCTAACTTCCGCTTCCAATTTCCTCGTGTTTTCGGGGTTTTCTTTGGTAAATTTCATTTTTTATTTGAAGACATGTATTTCTAGGTGCATTTCAAGTTTTTTTTGAAATTCTCCCTACACGCAATTTATTAACTCCGCGAGCTATAGTCTTATTGCACAACGTCCACCAGATAGTCAGGAATTACAACATGAATAATACAACTGTCAACAAGAAGTAGTGCCCCCTTAGCACAAAGATGGGCAATACTATTAGGACCCCTCGCTGCAAACTGGAGCTTGCATCCTTGGAAGTTGTCATACTAACTTTCGCTTCCGATTTCCTCAGTGTTTTTCAGGTTTTTTTGGGCACATTTTGTTTTTTATTTGAAGACGTGCACTTCTAGGTGCATTTGAGGATGTGCTTTTTTTTTCAAATCCGCCCTCAAGGTAATTTATTAACTCTACGAACTAAAATCTGAATGCACAACGTGATTTAGTTCCTTAGACCATGAGAGTATCATATTCACTTCTTACCGTACGGTGGGCTTTGGGTGTTGGAAATATGCCCTAGAGGCAATAATAAATTAGTTATTATCATATTTCCCTGTTCATGGTAAATGTTTATTATCCATGCTAGAATTGTGTTGATCGGAAACTTAAATACATGTGTGGATACATAAACAACACCTTGTCCCTTGTATGCCTCTACTAGACTAGCTCGTTGATAAAAAATGGTTAAGGTTTCCTAACCATAAACACGAGTTGTCATTTGATAACAGGATCACATCATTAGGAGAATGATGTGATGGACATGAAGGAAATATGCCCTAGAGGCAATAATAAAGTTATTATTTATTTCCTTATTTCATGATAAATGTTTATTATTCATGCTAGAATTGTATTAACCGGAAACATAATACATGTGTGAATACATAGACAAACAGAGTGTCACTAGTATGCCTCTACTTCACTAGCTCGTTGATCAAAGATGGTTATGTTTCCTAACCATAGACATGAGTTGTCATTTGATTAACGGGATCACATCATTAGGAGAATGATGTGATTGACTTGACCCATTCCGTTAGCTTAGCACTTGATCGTTTAGTATGTTGCTATTGCTTTCTTCATGACTTATACATGTTCCTATGACTATGAGATTATGCAACTCCCGTTTACCGGAGGAACACTTTGTGTGCTACTAAACGTCACAACGTAACTGGGTGATTATAAAGGTGCTCTACAGGTGTCTCCAAAGGTACTTGTTGAGTTGGCGTATTTCGAGATTAGGATTTGTCACTCCAATTGTCGGAGAGGTATCTCTGGGCCCACTCGGTAATGCACATCACTATAAGCCTTGCAAGCATTGTAACTAATGAGTTAGTTGCGGGATGATGTATTACGGAACGAGTAAAGAGACTTGCCGGTAACGAGATTGAACTAGGTATTGAGATACCGACGATCGAATCTCGGGCAAGTAACATACCGATGACAAAGGGAACAACATATGTTGTTATGCGGTTTGACCGATAAAGATCTTCGTAGAATATGTGGGAGCCAATATGAGCATCCAGGTTCCGCTATTGTTTATTGACCGGAGATGTGTCTCGGTCATGTCTACATAGTTCTCGAACCCGTAGGGTCCGCACGCTTAAAGTTCGGTGACGATCGGTATTATGAGTTTTTGTGTTTTGATGTACCGAAGTTGTTCGGAGTCCCGGATGAGATCATGGACATGACGAGGAGTCTCGGAATGTCCGAGAGGTAAAGATCGATATATTGTAAGGCTATATTCGGACGTCGGAAAGGTTCCGAGTGATTCGGGTATTTTTCGGAGTACCGGGGAATTACGGCAATTCACTGGGGGAAGTTATGGGCCTTATTGGGCCATACGGGAAAGAGAGGAGCAGGCCGCAGGGGCTGCTGCGCCCCTCCCCTTGCTGGTCCGAATTGGACAAGGGATTGGGGGGGCGCAACACCCCTCTTTCCTTCTCCCTCTTCCCCTCTTCCTTCCCCTCTTGGTGGACTCCTACTAGGAGTAGGATTCCTAGTAGGAGTCCCCTACTTGGTGCGCCACCCATAGGGGGCCGGCCTCCTCCCCTCCATCCTTTATATACGTGGCCAGGGGGCACCCCATAGACACAACAATTGATCATTGATCTCTTAGCCGTGTGCGGTGCCCCCCTCCACCATAATCCACATCGATCATATCGTAGCGGTGCTTAGGCGAAGCCCTGCGTCGGTAGCATCATCATCACCGTCACCACGCCGTCATGCTGACGAAACTCTCCTGTGAAGCTTTGCTGGATCGGAGCTCGCGGGACGTCATCGAGTTGAACGTGTGCTGAACTCGGAGGTGCCGTGCGTTCGGTACTTGGATCGGTCGGATCGTGAAGATGTACGACTACATCAACCGCGTTGTGCTAACGCTTCCGCTTTCGGTCTACGAGGGTACGTGGACACACTCTCCCCTCTCGTTGCTATGCATCACCATGATCCTGTGTGTGCGTAGGAATTTTTTTGAAATTACTACGTTTCCCAACAGTGGCATCCGAGCCTGGTTTTATGCGTAGATGTTATATGCACGAGTAGAACACAAGTGAGTTGTGGGCGATACAAGTCATACTGCTTACCAGCATGTCACACTTTGGTTCGGCGGTATTGTTGGATGAAGCGGCCCAGACCGACATTACGCGTACGCTTACGCGAGACTGGTTTTACCGCCGTGCTTTGCACACAGGTGACTAGCGGGTGTCAGTTTCTCCAACTTTAGTTGAACCGAGTGTGGCTACGCCCGGTCCTTGTGACGGTTTAAACAGCACTAACTTGACGAACTATTGTTGTGGTTTTGATGCGTAGGTAAGAACGGTTCTTGCTCAGCCCGTAGCAGCCACGTAAAACTTGCAACAACAAAGTAGAGGACGTCTAACTTGTTTTTGCAGGGCATGTTGTGATGTGATATGGTCAAGACATGATGCTATATTTTATTGTATGAGATGATCATGTTTTGTAACTGAGTTATCGGCAACTGGCAGGAGCCATATGGTTGTCGCTTTATTGTATGCAATGCAATCGCCCTGTAATTGCTTTACTTTATCACTAAGCGGTAGCGATAGTCGTAGAAGCAATAGTTGGCGAGACGACAACGATGCTACGATGGAGATCAAGGTGTCGTGCCAGTAACGATGGTGATCATGACGATGCTTTGGAGATGGAGATCACAAGCACAAGATGATGATGGCCATATCATATCACTTATATTGATTGCTTGTGATGTTTATCCTTTATGCATCTTATTTTGCTTTGTTTGACGGTAGCATTATAATAAATTTTAAGGTAAAAGTGTTCTCCCTGAGTATGCACCGTTGCCAAAGTTCGTCGTGCTGAGACACCACGTGATGATCGGGTGTGATAAGCTCAACGTTCATCTACAACGGGTGCAAGCCAGTTTTGCACACGCAGAATACTCGGGTTAAACTTGACGAGCCTAGCATATGCAGATATGGTCTCGGAACACTGAGACCGAAAGGTCGAGCTTGAATCATATAGTAGATATGATCAACATGGTGATGTTCACCATTGAAAACTACTCCATTTCACGTGATGATCGGTTATGGTTTAGTTGATTTGGATCACGTGATCACTTAGATGATTAGAGAGATGTCTATCTAAGTGGGAGTTCTTGAGTAATATGATTAATTGAACTTTAATTTATCATGAACTTAGTCCTGGTAGTATTTGCAAATTATGTTGTAGATCAATAGCTCGCGTATAGCTCCCCTGTTTTATTTTTGATGTGTTCCTAGAGAAAACTAAGTTGAAAGATGATAGTAGCAATGATGCGGATTGGTTCCGTGATCTGAGGATTATCCTCATTGCTACACAGAAGAATTATGTCCTTGATGCACCGCTAAATGACAGACCTATTGCAGGAGCAGATGCAGATGTTATGAACGTTTGGCAAGCTCGATATGATGAATACTTGATAGTTTAGTGCACCATGCTTTACGGCTTATAATCGGGACTTCAAAAACATTTTGAACGCCACGGAGCATATGAGATGTTCCAAAGAGATGAAATTGGTATTTCAGACTCATGCCCGTGTCGAGAGGTATGAGACCTCTGACAAATACTTTGCCTACAAGATGGAGGAGAATAGCTCAAACAGTGAGCATATGCTCAGAATGTCTGGGTACTACAATCGCTTGAATCAAGTGGGAGTTAATCTTCCAGATAAAAATAGTGATTAACAGAGTTCTCTAGTCACTATCACCAAGTTACTAGAACTTCGTGATGAACTATAATATGCAAGGGATGAATAAAATGATTCCCGAGCTCTTCGTGATGCTGAAATCAACGAAGGTAGAAATCAAGAAAGAGCATCAAGTGTTGATGGTTAACAAGACCACTAGTTTCAAGAAAAAGGGCAAAGGGAAGAAGGGGAACTTCAAGAAGAATAGCAAGCAAGTTGCTACTCCCGGGAAGAAGCCCAAGTCTGGACCTAAGCCTGAAACTGAGTGCTTCTACTGCAAAGGGACTAGTCACTAGAAGCGGAACTGCCCCAAGTATTTGGCGGATAAGAAGGATGGCAAAGTGAACAAAGGTATATTTGATATACATGTTATTGATGTGTATTTTACTAGTGTTCATAGTAGCCCCTGGTTATTTGATACTGGTTCAGTTGCTAACATTAGTAACTCGAAACAGGAGTTGCAAAATGAACAGAGACTAGTTAATGATGAGGTGACGATGTGTGTTGGAAGTGATTCCAAGGTTGATAAGATCACCGTCGCACACTCCCTCTACCTTCGGGATTAGTGTTGGACCTAAATAAATGTTATTTGGTATTTGCGTTGAGCATGAATATGATTGGATCATGTTTATTGCAATACGGTTATTCATTTAAGTCAGAGAATAATTGTTGTTCTGTTTACATGAATAAAACCTTCTATGGTCATACACTCAATATAAATGGTTTATTGAATCTCGATCGTAGAGATAAACATGTTCAAAATATTGAAGCCAAAAGATGCAAAGTTAATAATGATAGTGCAACTTATTTTTGGCACTACCGTTTAGGTCATATTGGTGTAAAGCGCATGAAGAAACTCCATGCTGATGGGCTTTTGGAATCACTTGATTATGACTCACTTGATACTTGCGAACCATGCCTCATGGGCAAGATGACTAAGACTCCGTTCTCCGGAACAATGGAGCGAGCTAATGACTTATTGGAAATAATACATATCAATGTATGCGGTCCGATGAGTGTTGAGGCTCATGGCATATATCGTTATTTTCTGACCTTCACAGATGATTTGAGCAGATATGGGTATATCTACTTGGTGAAACATAAGTCTGAAACATCTGAAAAGTTCAAAAGAAATTCAGAGTGAAGTGGAAAATCATTGTAACAAGAAAATAAAATTTCTACGATCTGATCGTGGAGGTGAATATTTGAGTTACGAGTTTGGCCTTCAATTAAAACAATGTGGAATAGTTTCACAAACTCCTGCCACCTGGAACACCACAGCATAATGGTGTGTCCGAACATCATAACCATACTTTATTGGATATAGTGCAATCTATGATGTCTCTTACCGATTTACCACTATTGTTTTGGGGTTATGCATTAGAGACAGCTGCATTCACATTAAATAGGGCACCGTCTAAATCCGTTGAGACGACACTGTATGAACTGTGGTTTAGCAGGAAACCTAAGATGTCGTTTCTTAAAGTTTGGGGCTGCGATGCTTATGTGAAAATGTTTCAACCTGATAAGCTCGAACCCAAATCGGAGAAAAGTGTCTTCATAGGATACCCAAAGGAGACTGTTGGGTACACCTTCTATCACAGATCCAAAGGCAAGATATTCGTTGCTAAGAATGGATCCTTTCTAGAGAAGGAGTTTCTCTCGAAAGAAGTGAGTGGGAGGAAAATAGAACTTGATGATCTAATTGTACCTTCTCCCGAATTGGAAAGTAGTTTTTCACAGAAATCAGTTCCAGTGATGCCTACACCAATTAGTGAGGAAGTTAATGATAATGATCATGAAACTTCGGATCAAGTTGCTACCGAACCTCGTAGGTCAACCAGAGTACGTTCCGCACCAGAGTGGTACGGTAATTCTGTTCTGGAAGTCATGTTACTAGACCATGACGAACCTACAAACTATGAGGAAGCGATGATGAGCCCAGATTCCGCAAAATGGCTTGAGGCCATGAAATCTGAGATGGGATCTATGTATGAGAACAAAGTGTGGACTTTGGTTGATTTACCCGATGATCGGCAAGCCATAGAAAATAAATGGATCTTCAAGAAGAAGACTGACGCCGACGGTAATGTTACTGTCTACAAAGCTCGACTTGTTGCAAAAGGTTTTCGACAAGTTCAAGGAGTTGACTACGATGAGACCTTCTCACCCATAGCGATGCTTAAGTCCGTCCGAATCATGTTAGCAATTGCCGCATTTTATGATTATGAAATTTGGCAAATGGATGTAAAGACTGCATTCCTGAATGGATTTCTGGAAGAAGAGTTGTATATGATGCAACCTGAAGGTTTTATCGATCCAAAGGATGCTAACAAAATATGCAAGCTCCAGCGATCCATCTATGGACTGGTGCAAGCATCTCGGAGTTGGAATATACGCTTTGATAAATTGATCAAAGCATATAGTTTTATACAGACTTGCGGTGAAGCCTGTATTTACAAGAAAGTGAGTGGGAGCACTACAACATTTCTGATAAGTATATGTGAATGACATATTGTTGATCGGAAATAATGTAGAATTTTCTGGAAAGCATAAAGGAGTATTTGAAAGGAGTTTTTCAAAGAAAGACCTCGGTGAAGCTGCTTACATATTGAGCATCAAGATCTATAGAGATAGATCAAGACGCTTGATAAGATTTTTCAATGAGTACATACCTTGACAAAGACTTTGAAGTAGTTAAAAATGGAACAGTCAAAGAAGGAGTTCTTGCCTGTGTTTTAAGGTGTGAAGTTGAGTGAAGACTCAAAACCCGACCACGGCAGAAAATAGAAAGAGAATGAAAAGTCATTCCCTATGCCTCAGTCATAGGTTCTATAAAGTATGCTATGCTGTGTAACAGATATATTGTATACCCTACATTGAGTTTGGCAAGGGAGTACAATTGTGATCTAGGAGTAGATCACTGGACAGCGGTCAAAATTATCCTTAGTGGAATAACGATATGTTTCTCGATTATGGAGGTGCCAAAAGGTTCATCGTAAAGGGTCACGTCGATACAAGTTTTGACACTGATCCAGATGACTCTAAGTCTCAATCTGGATACATATTGAAAGTGGGAGCAATTAGCTAGAGTAGCTCCGTGCGGAGCATTGTTGACATAGAAATTTGCAAAATACATACGGATCTGAATTTGGCAGACCCATTGACTAAACTTCTCTCACAAGCAAAACATGATCACACCTTAGTACTCTTTGGGTGTTAATCACATGGCGATGTGAACTAGATTATTGACTCTAGTAAACCCTTTGGGTGTTGGTCACATGACAATGTGAACTATGGATATTAATCACATGGTGATGTGAACTGTTGGTGTTAAATCACATGGCGATGTGAACTGGATTATTGACTCTAGTGCAAGTGGGAGACTGAAGGAAATATGCCCTAGAGGCAATAATAAAGTTATTATTTATTTCCTTATTTCATGATAAATGTTTATTATTCATGCTAGAATTGTATTAACCGGAAACATAATACATGTGTGAATACATAGACAAACAGAGTGTCACTAGTATGCCTCTACTTGACTAGCTCGTTGATCAAAGATGGTTATGTTTCCTAACCATAGACATGAGTTGTCATTTGATTAACGGGATCACATCATTAGGAGAATGATGTGATTGACTTGACCCATTCCGTTAGCTTAGCACTTGATCGTTTAGTATGTTGCTATTGCTTTCTTCATGACTTATACATGTTCCTATGACTATGAGATTATGCAACTCTCGTTTACCGGAGGAACACTTTGTGTGCTACCAAATGTCACAACGTAACTGGGTGATTATAAAGGTGCTCTACAGGTGTCTCCGAAGGTACTTGTTGAGTTGGCGTATTTCGAGATTAGGATTTGTCACTCCGATTGTCGGAGAGGTATCTCTGGGCCCACTCGGTAATGCACATCACTATAAGCCTTGCAAGCATTGTAACTAATGAGTTAGTTGCGGGATGATGTATTACGGAACGAGTAAAGAGACTTGCCAGTAACGAGATTGAACTAGGTATTGAGATACCGACGATCGAATCTCGGGCAAGTAACATACCGATGACAAAGGGAACAACGTATGTTGTTATGCGGTTTGACCGATAAAAATCTTCATAGAATATGTGGGAGCCAATATGAGCATCCAGGTTCCGCTATTGTTTATTGACCGGAGACGTGTCTCGGTCATGTCTACATAGTTCTCGAACCCGTAGGGTCCGCACGCTTAAAGTTCGGTGACGATCGGTATTATGAGTTTTTGTGTTTTGATGTACCGAAGTTGTTCGGAGTCCCGGATGAGATCATGGACATGACGAGGAGTCTCGGAATGTCCGAGAGGTAAAGATCGATATATTGTAAGGCTATATTCGGACGTCGGAAAGGTTCCGAGTGATTCGGGTATTTTTCGGAGTACCGGGGAATTACGGCAATTCACTGGGGGAAGTTATGGGCCTTATTGGGCCATACGGGAAAGAGAGGAGCAGGCCGCAGGGGCTGCTGCGCCCCTCCCCTTGCTGGTCCGAATTGGACAAGGGATTGGGGGGGCGCAACACCCCTCTTTCCTTCTCCCTCTTCCCCTCTTCCTTCCCCTCTTGGTGGACTCCTACTAGGAGTAGGATTCCTAGTAGGAGTCCCCTACTTGGTGCGCCACCCATAGGGGGCCGGCCTCCTCCCCTCCATCCTTTATATACGTGGCCAGGGGGCACCCCATAGACACAACAGTTGATCATTGATCTCTTAGCCGTGTGCGGTGCCCCCCTCCACCATAATCCACCTCGATCATACCATAGCGGTGCTTAGGCGAAGCCCTGCGTCGGTAGCATCATCATCACCGTCACCATGCCGTCATGCTGACGAAACTCTCCTGTGAAGCTTTGCTGGATCGGAGCTCACAGGAAGTCATCGAGTTGAACGTGTGCTGAACTCAGAGGTGCCGTGCGTTCGGTACTTGGATCGGTCGGATCGTGAAGACGTACGACTACATCAACCGCGTTGTGCTAACGCTTCCGCTTTCGGTCTACGAGGGTACATGGAGACACTCTCCCCTCTCGTTGCTATGCATCACCATGATCCTGTGTGTGCGTAGGAATCTTTTTGAAATTACTACGTTTCCCAACAGGACAGACCCAACCGTAAGCTTAGCATCAGATCGTTCAGTTATTTGTTATAGCTTTCTTCATGTCAAGTATCAGTTCCTTAGACCATGAGATCATGCCACTCCCGAATACTGGAGGAATACTTTGTGTGCTATCAAACGTCACTTCGTAACTGGGTGATTATAAAGGTGCTCTACAGGTATCTCCGAAGGTGTTTGTTGGGTTACATGGATCGAGACTGGGATTTGTCGCTCCGTGTGACGGAGAGATATCTCTGGGCCCTCTCGCTAATACAACATCACAAGAAGCTTGCAAGCATGTGACTAATGAGTTTAATCACATGATCTTTTATTATGGAACGAGTAAAGAGATTTGTCGGTAACGAGATTGAACTAGGTACAGAGATACCGATGATCGAATCTTGGGCAAGTAACATATCACCGGACAAAGGGATTTGTATACGGGATTAACTGAATCCTTGACATCGTGGTTCAATCGATAAAGATCTTTGTGGAATATGAGGGAACCAATATGGGCATCTAGGTCCCGCTATTGGTTATTGACCGGAGAGGAGTCTCAGTCATGTCTACATGATTCTCGAACCCGTAGGATCGCACGCTTAACGTTCGGTAGTGCTAAGGTAGTATTTGAGATATTAATAATGGAAACTCCAAAGGTTGTTCGGAGTTCCGGATGGGATCCAGGACATCACGAGGAGCTCCGTAATGGTCCGAAGGTAAAGATTTATATATGGAAAGTTGTTGTCGGGGTTCAGCGAAAAAGTTTGGTTTTTTGGTATTGTACCGGGAGGTCACCGAAATGTTCCGGAAGGGTTCGGAAGTCCTCGGAGGGTTCCACCATGTCCCATACTGTATCATTGTCTATAGGGGAGCGCCCTGGCCTTATAGGGCCAGGCGCACCAACCCCTACAAGGCCCATGCGCCCGGGGAAGGAAAACCCTAAGGGGGAGGGCCCTCCACTTGGCTTGGAGGGCACTCCTCCCCCCTTGGCCGCCGCCCCTTGGCTTGGGGGTGCAAGGGATGGCCAGCCATTCCGCGCTTGCTCCGTCTCCCTCCCGTTACTCCACCACCAAAACCACGCTGTCGGGTTGGTTTAGATCTCTTCTACCTCCTCTCCCTCACTTGCTCGATCAAGAAGGAGAGGACGCCGCCGAGCCATACGTGTGCTAAACTCGGAGGTGTCGCACGTGCGGTACTAGATCGGATTGGATCGCGATTGGATCATGAAGAGTATGACTACATCAACCGCGTTACGACGCTAACTCTTTCAGTCTACAAGGGTATGTAGACACACTCCCCTCTCGTTGTTATACATCTCCCAGATTGGATCTTAGGTGTTTCATAGGAATTTTTTTGATTTTCATGCTTCGTTCCCTATCAGTGGCATCATGAGCTAGGTCTATGCGTAGATGTATATGCACAAGTAGAACACAAAGTTGTTGTGGGCGTTGATGTTCAGATTGCTTACTTCCCTTGTCTTATTTGGATTCGGCGGTTTTGTGGGATGAAGCAGCTCGGACCAACCTTACATGTCCACGCACATGAGACTGGTTCCACTTTTTGACATGCAACTTGTATTGCATAAAAGTGGCTTTGCGGGTGTCTATCTCTCCCACTTTAGTTGAATTTGATTTGACGAGGGCGGCCCTTATAGAAGGTTAAAAGGCAACTTGTATATCACCATTGTGAAGTTGCGTAGACAAGAACGGTTCTTATAGACTGCCCCAGCAGCCACGTAAAAAATTGCAACAACAAAGTAGAGGACGTCTAACTTGTTTTTGCAGAGCATGTTGTGATGTGGTATGGCCAAAATGTGATGTGATATATGTTGATGTATGAGATGATCATGTTTTGTAAAAGGTTCATGACTTGCATGTCGATGAGTACGGCAATCGGCAGGAGCCATAGGGTTGTCTTTAATTTATTGTAATTGCCATACGTGCCAATCATTAAACGCCATGCAATTGCTTTACTTTATCGCTATGAGTTAGAAATAGTCGTAGAAGCAATAGTTGGTGGACGCAACCACATGAAGACACAATGATGGAGATCATGGTGTCATGCCGGTGATGATGGAGATCATGTCAGGTGCTTTGGAGATGGAGAACAAAAGCACAAGATGATAATGGCCATATCATGTCACATATATTGATTGCATCTGATGTTTATCTTTTTATGCATCTTATTTTGCTTAGGACGATGGTAGCATCATAAGATGATCCCTTCACTTAATTTCAAGATAAAGTGTTCTCCCTAAGTATGCACCACTGCGAAAGTTCATCATTTCGAAGCACCACGTGATGATCGGATGCGATAGACTCTGCGTTCGCATACAACAGGTGTAAGCCAGTTTTACACATGCGGAATACTTGGGTTAAACTTGACGAGCCTAGCATGTACAGACATGGCCTCGGAACACGGAGGACCGAAAGGTCAAACATGAGTCATATAGTAGATATGATCAACATGAGATGTTCACCATTGATGACTACCCCATGTCACGTGATGATCAGACATGGGTTAGTTGATATGGATCATGTAACACTTAGACAACTTGAGGGATGTTGATTTAAGTGGGAGTTCACTAGTAATTTGATTAACTGAACCAATTATCATGAATATAGTCTTAGTGTCTTTGCAAAATTATGTTGTAGATCAATGGCTCGCGTTGTAGCTCCCCTGAATTTTAATGTGTTCCTAGAGAAAGCTAAGTTGAAAGAAGATGGAAGCAACTATGCGGACTGGGTCCATAATTTGAGGATTATCCTCACTACTGCATAGAAGGCTTATGTCCTTGATGCACCGCTAGATGAACCACCCGCTCCTGAAAATCTGGACACTATGAACATCTGGCAGACTAGAAATGATGACTACACGATAGTTCAGTGCGCCATGCTTTACGGCTTAGAACCGAGGCTCCAAAGATGTTTTGAGCACCATGGAGCATATGAGATGTTCTAGGAGCTGAAATTGGTATTTCAAGATCATGCCCGGGTTGAGAGGTATGACACCTCGGACAAGTTCTTTAGCTGCAAGATGGAGGAGAACAACTCCGTTAGTGAGCACGTACTCAAGATGTCTGGGTACTACAACCGCTTGAATCAGTTGGGAGTTAATCTTTCGGATGAAGTAGCGATTGATAGAGTTCTCCAGTCACTGCCACCAAGCTACAAAGGCTTTGTGATGAACTATAACATGCAAGGGGTGGAGAAGACAATCCCTGAGCTCTTCGTAGTGCTTAAGGCCGTGGAGGTAGAAATCAAGAAAGAGCATCAAGTGTTGATGGTCAATAAGATCACTAGTTTCAAGAAAGGCAATGGAAAGAAAGGGAACTTCAAGAAGAATGGCAGGGCAATTGCCGCTCCCATGAAGAAACCCAAGGATGGACCCAAACCTGAGACTGGGTGCTTCTATTGCAAGGGGAATGGTCACTGGAAGCGGAACTGCCCCAAGTACTTAGTAGATAAGAAGGCTGTCAACGTCAGCAAAGGTATATTTGATATACATGTTATTGATGTGTACCTTATTAGTGCTTGTAGCAGCGTCTCGATATTTGATACTGGTTCAGTTGCTAATATTTGTAACTCGAAACAAAAGCTACGGAGTAAACGAAGACTAGCTAAGGATGAGGTGATGATGCGCGTTGGAAGTGTCTCCAAGGTTGATGTGATCACCATCGGCACGTTCCCTCTACCTTCGGGATTAGTTTTAAACCTAAATAAATGTTATTTGGTGCTTGCGTTAAGCATGAACAATATATCCGGATCTTCTTTATTGCGAGACAATTATTCATTTAAGTCAATGAATAATGGTTGTTATATTTATATGGATAATATTTTTTATGGTCATGCACCCCTTGTGAATGGTTTATTTTTGTTGAATCTCGATCGTGGTGATACACATATTCATAATATTGATGCCAAAATATGCAAGGTTAATGATGCTAGTACCCCATACTTGTGGCACTGCCGCTTAGGTCATATTGGTGTAAAGCGCATGATGAAGCTCCATGCCGATGGAATTTTGGAATCAGTTGATTATGAATCATTTGAAACATGTGAACCATGCCTTATGGGCAAGATGACTAAAATCTCATTTTCTGGAACAATGGAGCAAGCAAGTGACTTGTTGGAAATAATACGTACCGATGTATGCGGTCCGATGAGTGTTGAAGCAAATGATGGATATTGTTATTTTCTTACCTTCACGAATGATTTAAATAGATATGGGTATATTTACTTAATGAAACACAACTTTGAAGCATTGGAAAAGTTCAAGGAATTTCATAATGAAGTGGAGAATCGTCGTAACAAGAAAATAAAGTTTCTATGATCTGATCATGGAGGTGAATATTTGAGTTACGAGTTTGGCACGCATTTAAGACAATGTGGAATTGTTTCACAACTTACGCCACATGGAACACCACATTAATGGTGTGTCCGAATGTCGTAATCGTACTTTATTGGATATATATGGTGCATTCTATGATGTCTCTTACTGATTTGCCACTATCGTTTTGGGGTTATGCATTAGAAACAACCGCATTCACTTTAAGTAGGGCACCGTCTAAATCCGTTGAGACGACACCGTTTGAATTATGGTTTGGCAAGAAACCTAAGTTATCGTTTCTTAAGGTTTGGGGATGCACCGCTAATGTCAAGAGGCTTCAGCCTGATAAGCTCGAACCCAAAGCGGAGAAGTGTGTCTTCATAGATTACCCTAAAGAGACAATTGGGTATACCTTCTATCACAGATCCGAGGGCAAGATGTTTGTTGCCAAGAATGGGTCCTTTCTAGGGAAGGATTTTCTCTCGAAAGAAGTGAGTGGGAGGAAAGTAGAACTTGATGAGGTAATCGTACCTTCTCTCAAATGGGAGAGTAGCACATCGTAGAAAGCAGTTCCCATGATGCCTACACCAACCGAAGAAGAAGCTAATGATGATGATCATGAAACTTCGGATCAAGTTACTACTGAACTTCGTAGGTCGACCAGGGTACGTTCCACACCAGAGTGGCATGGTACATCCTGGAAGTCATGTTGTTAGACAATGGCGAACCTACGAACTATGAAGAAGCAATGATGAGCCCAGGTTCCGACAAATGGCTTGAGGCCATGAAATTCGAGATAGGATCCATGTATGAAAACAAAGTATGGACTTTGGTGGCCCCCGATGATCGGCAGGCCATTGGGAACAAATGGATCTTTAAGAAGAAGACAGAGTATAGGGGATCACAACAGTTTTCGAGGGTAGAGTATTCAACCCAAATTTATTGATTCAACACAAGGGGAGCCAAAGAATATTTGAGAGTATTAGCAACTGAGTTGTCAATTCAATCACACCTGGAGATTAATTATCTGCAGCAAAGTGATCAGTAGCACAGTAATATGATAGTTTTGATAGTAGTAGCAGCAGCAGTAACGGTAACAGTGATAGCAGTAGTTTCGTAGCAAGTGCAATAGCAACAGCAACAGTAGTAACTTAGCAAGATCAATATGTAGGAAAATCGTAGGCATTGGATCGGTAATTTGTTGGATGATATTCATCATGAGACAGTTATAACCTAGGGCGATACGGCACTAGCTCCAGTTCATAAATATAATGTAGGCATGTATTCCGTAAATAGTCATACGTGCTTATGGAAAGAACTTGCATGACATCTTTTGTCCTACCCTCCTGTGGCAGCGGGGTCCATATTGGAAACTAAGGGATATTAAGGCCTCCTTTTAATAGAGAACCGGAACAAAGCATTAACACACGGTGAATACATGAACTCCTCAAACTACGGTCATCACCGGGAGTGGTCCCGACTATTGTCACTCCGGGGTTGCCGGATCATAACACGTAGTAGGTGACTATAACTTGCAAGATCGGATCTAGAACATGGAGATAACGGTGATAACATAAACGGTACAGATCTGCAATCATGGCACCCAGGCCCAAAGTGACAAGCATTAAGCATGGCAAAGTCATAGCAACATCAATCTCAGAACATAATGGATACTAGGGATCAAGCCCTGACAAAACTAACTCGATTACATGATGAATCTCATCCAACTCCTCACCGACCAGCGAGCATACGAAGGAATTACTCACTCCCGGTGGGGAGCATCATGGAATTGGCGATGGAGAAGGGTTGGTGATGACGAATACCGAAGACCCCCCTCTCCGGAGCCCCAAACGGACTCCAGATCTGGCCTCCCGATGAAGAATAGGAGGTGGCGGCGGCTCCGTCTCACGGAACGCGATAATTCTTTCTCCCTGATTTTTTTCTGGAAGAATGTTATTTTATAGCGTCGGTTTCAGGGTCTGCGGGGCCACCAGGTGGGGACAACCCACCTGGGCGCGCCTGGAGGGGGTGGCGCGCCCTGGTGGGTTGTGCCCACCCAGGTGCCCCCCTCCGGTGGTTCTTGGCTCCAGTATTTTTCTTTTATTGTATAAAAATTCCTCGCAAAGTTTTGTTCCATTCCGAGAACTTTTATTTCTGCACAAAAACAACACCATGGTAGTTCTGCTGAAAACAGCGTCAGTCCGGGTTAGTTTCATTCAAATCACGCAAATTAGAGTCCAAAACAAGAGGAAAAGCGTTAGGAAAACTAGATACAACGGAGACGTATCAACTGCCCCAAGCTTAAACCTTTGCTTATCCTCATGCAATTCAGTTGATAAACTGAAAGTGAAAAAGAAAAACTTTTATGAACTCTTTTGCTCTTGTTTGCATAAATAAGCTTAAGTAGCACCCAGGTTTTCAGCAAAGATTATAACTAACCATGTTGACAATAACTCTTAAAAATTACATTAACTCATAACGATGACATAATCAGCTAGCGAGCAATAATAAGATAACTTGAACAACAACACGTTATTAAAACAACCATGATATAATATGACAATAGTGGTATCTCGCTAGCCCTTTCTGAGACTGCAAAACATAAATGCAGAGCACCTCCAAAGTTCGAGCAGCGACTAAACATTGTAATTCATGGTAGAAAAGATCCAGTCATGATGCACCCAACATTAGCTACACACAAAGCATAAGCATGACAGTAGTGCTCTTAGGTTCTGGCGCTTATTTGAGAAGGTGATGACACAACATAAAAGTAAATAGATAGTCCCTTCGCAGAGGGAAGCAGTGATTTGCAGAGGTGCGAAAGCTCAAGTTTTAAAAACAGAGGTAAATGAAATTTTGAGTGATGCACCCTTCTTGTTTACTTCGCGACCATCAGTTATCAATATCTTCCATGCTAAACACATTAGTGGTGGTTCCCAAGCGGTAAAAGTAAAGGTTTACTCCCCCTCCACCAACATTCACACTCCACGGCTTGTCCGAAACAACGGGTGCCGTCCATACCAACAACAGTCCCGGGGGAGTTTTGTTTAATTATTTGCATTTTGAGTTCGGGACTGGGAATCCCTATTACCACCCCTCTCGTGCAAGGACGAGCGAATAAACACTCATCATGAGAATAACCCGCTTAGCATGGAAGATACCAACTACCTCCTGTCGCTCTATGAACAATCCAGGCACACAAAAATGATATTTATTTAAGGCTTTTTGAGGTGGCACATGCAAATTTACTTAGGACGGCAGGGTAATACCGCATATAGGTAGGTATGGTGGACTCATCTGGAATAACTTGGGTTCAAGGTTCTTGATGTACAAGCAGAATTCCCACTTAGTACAGGCGAACGCTAGCAAATAGGTTGAGAAGCGGCCAGCTAGAGAGCAACAACGGTCATGAACATGCATTATGCAGAAGTAACATTGGACACTAGCATGAGTAGGATATGAACACCATGAACATAAATATCATAGAGGCTATGTTGGTTTTGATTCAACTACATGCATGAACATGTGCCAAGTCAAGCCACTCGAACATTCAGAGGAGGATACCATATCATCATACTACATCACAATCATTTTAACGCAATGTTGACATCCAAGATAAATCATTATCCACTCCTAGCTACTTATGCATGGCATGAGAAACTATAATCTCTAATTGTCATTGCAAACATGTTTGATCATAATAGGCTGAATCATGGATACTAGGTTAAACATATTTACAAAAACAGAACAAGTCGAGTTCATACCCGTTTCTCTCTGCCACGGCCAGTTCATCAAATATCGTCATTATTGCCTTTCACTTGCACGACCGAACGATTTGAAAATAATAATAGTGCAAGAGTGTCGTGGACTAAGCTAGAATCTGCAAACATTTTATTCAAAAGGAGAAGACAAGGTAAATTGGGCTCTTTGTTAGATTAACAATAATGCATATGAGAGCCACTCAACATTTTCATCGTGGTCTTCTCCTTGGTATGACTCAATAAAAGAAAAGAAGTTCAGAGAAACACACTAAAATATTTTTGGAGTTTTTGGTTTTCTGAAGGAAAGCAAATAAAAGGGGAAAAACAAAAACAAGAAAACTATTTACACGGGAAAGCTCCCAACAAGCAAAAGGAAATCTTTTTGGGTTTTTCTTTTTAGTGCTACAAGAATTTAAACTAGGAAGAAAAATCAAAAATAAGTGAGAAATATTTTTGGATTTTCTCAAAGTTTTTCAAACACACAGGAACAAAATAAGAAAATAAATTAAGCATGGATAATACAATGAAAATGTGAGGACACCGACAAATGAAATGTGTGAACATGAATGTAATGTCGGTGGAAATACGTACTCCCCCAAGCTTAGGCTTTTGGCCTAGCTTGGTAATCACCAGTCGTAGAAGCCATGAGGTCCTATGTTGAAGTGCTGAGGTGCGGGCACCTATGGATCCCACTGCTGAGGCTCCTCCTGTGCTGCAGCCTGGTTGTTCCGGTAAGCGATGATGTCCTCAGGCATAATCCTGTATCCGTGCTTGGCAAAAGGATCAAACAAAGCAGGTGCAGGCAGCGGAATAATATCATGAGTTTTCTCACTCAAAACTAAGTTATAAGGAATAGGAATATCAGGGTAGTCAGCAGTAATAAACTGGTGGTGTTCCATGGCCGCGTGGTATAAGTAGACTTTGGGCAAAGGATAATAATGTTGGCGTATCTGAATATTAAAGCGAGCTGCCAGGCGAGTAGCGTAGATACCACCATGTATTTTACCCTTGGATTTATTAATGTGGAGGCGGCGTGCCACAATAGCTCCCAAGCTATAAGTGTTGTCGCCTTCCAGTGCTCGACGTAAAACGGTAAGGTCTGGGGCACTGAGTGCACCCACCTTCTCTCTAGCAAGCAAGCACTTTGTAATGAAAAGAGCAAAATAATGAACAGCAGGAAATTGCAAGCTAGTGGCGATGACACTCAACACTCCTCTCTCATCCCCCACAGACAGAGTACGATAAAAACCTTCAAACTCTGCAGGCCTAGGTTCCACTAACCCACCATCAGAAGGAAGCAAGCATATTTCACAGAATTTGGTAAGAGGTATCTGATGGGGTTCAGCGTATAAATTAAATTGCACTTCAGGGGGATTATTCCTTGGAAGGAAATTAAAACTTTGCACAAAGGAATTTGTGTGGAGATGATACTGTTCACACTCAGCTGTGATGAAGTCGGCGAGGCCGGCATTAGCAGCATATTGTGCAAACACTTGGAGGATTCCGGCCCCTTCCATGAACAGGGTATGTGGCCATTCGCACGGCCGTAGCTCTGCCAACCTCCGGGTTCGGAGATCACTGTCAGATGACTCTCCAATCACCCCCTTGGAGTTCTTCTTGGAAGCAAACTTCCTAAAGATACTCATGTTTTTCCTATGAACAAAAATTCTGAAATTTTTAGTCCATAAAATTTTCTTAACAAAACTTTACAAGATTGGTAACAACTACTCATAGGGAAGCATAGAGGCCATAGCAAGCATTCAAACTACTTAGAACTCTAAGAATTCAACATGCAAGTACATCTACAGCAGCACCAAGAGTAGCTAATTATTCAAAATATAAACCACTAAAGCAAAAACTAATTGGACAAACGGAGGAGTCACATACCAAGCAACAATTCCCCGAAACAGTTTCGGAAACGAAGCTTCGAGCAAAGAGATCAAAATCCGCGGGTTTGAGAGCAAGAACACGAGAGCAAAAGCAATGGTGAATTTTTTCTGGAGGTAGGTGATGATGTGGGATGAAGAGATAAGCGAGGGGGCCCACGTGGGGACCACAACCCACCAGAGTGCGCCTGGGGGTCCTGGCGCGCCCAGGTGGGTTGTGCCCACCTGGTGCACCTCCCTCTGATATTATTTGCACCAAAATTCTTAAATATTCAGAAAAAAATCGTATTAAATTTTCAGAGCATTTTGAGAACTTTTATTTTTGGGTCATTTTTTAATGCACGGAAAACTCAGAAAACAGAAAAAACATGGCATTTTATTTTATTTAACTAATAAAAATAAAAAACTAAAGGTTGGGACAGAAGGTAGTGCTCACTAAATTCATCAACTTCATACCTCTCAAAAATGATCCATTAATAAGGTTGATCAAGTCTTATTAACAACCACTTTCGATTAGCATGAAATCGAAGAATTTTCGTAAATCACTAAGTTACCTCAACGGGGATACGAGTTTCCCCAACAATAAGCATTTCATATTTCTTTTTAACAATAGATAGAGGTAGTTGAAAACTTCCAATAGTGATTGTTGGAGATTTTTCAATAACATTAATACCATTCACTTGAAATTGTTTCTTCGGAAAGTGCACCGTATGCTCATTACCATTGATATGAAAAGTGACCTTGCTTTTATTGCAATCAATAACAGCCCCTACAGTATTCAAAAAGGGTCTACCAAGGATAATCGACATGTTGTCGTCCTCGGGCATCTAAAGTATAACAAAGTCAGTCAAAATAGTAACATTAGCAACAACAACGGGCACATCCTCACAAATACCGATAGGTATGGCAGTTGATTTGTCAGGCATTTGCAAAGATATTTCAGTAGGTGTGAGTTTATTCAAGTCAAGTCTTTTATATAAAGAGAAAGGCATAACACTAACACCAGCTCCTAAATCACTCAAAGGAGTTTTCACATAATTTCTTTTGATGGAGCAAGGTATAGTTGGTATTCCAGGATCTCCAAGTTTTTTAGGTACTCCATCTTTGAAGGTGTAATTAGCAAGCATAGTGGAGATTTTAGCTTCCGATATTTTTCTCTTATTGGTGATAATGTCTTTCATGTACTTTGCATAAGGAGGTATTTTAAGGATATCTGTCAAGCGAGTACGCAGAAAGACTGGCCTCAGCATTTCAGCAAAGCGTTCAAATTCTTCATCATCTTTCTTTTTAGTTGACTTAGGTGGAAAGGGCATAGGTTTTTGAACCCATGGTTCTCTTTCCTTTCCATGTTTTCTAGCAACAAAGTCTCTTTTATCATATCTTTTATTCTTAGGTTGTGGGTTATCAAGATCAACTGCTGGTTCTATCTCAACATCATTGTCTGGTTCTTTATTATTTGTTTGAGTTTCTTCATGAACCTCATCATTATCTTTTTCATTATCAGAAGGTGAGTGTTCACTACCAGATTGAGTTTCAGCATCAGAGATAGAAACTTCATTATCATTATCAGGAGGTTTTTCTACTTCAGGTTCACTAGAGGCATGCAAAGTCCTACCATTTTTCTTCTTCTTTTTCTTTTTAAAAGGACTACGTGCATCGGTGTCAACTCTTTGAGAGTCTTGTTCAATTATTTTTGGGTGTCCCTCAAGATAAAGTGGTTCCTGAGTCATTCTACCTCCTGTAGTCATTACTCTAACAGCATGATCATTGATATTATTGTTCATTTCACCTAACAATTCTCTTTGAGATTTAACAACTTGTTCTAACTGAGTTTGAACCATAGAAGCATGCTTCCCTACACCTCTAACATCATTTGAGATTCTAAATAACAAGTCACTAAAGCGAGCAATCATATCAGAATTATATTTCAACTGTTTCATAACATTTGCATTGAAGTGATCTTGCTTTCTAATGTAGTTTTCAAACTCATAAAGGCATTGGCTAGGGTGCATATTTTGAGGATTATCATTATCATTGAATTTCATTAGAGAATTTACCTCTACCACCTTAGGTGGTGGTGGTGTATCAAGCCCATGTATTTCTTCAATAGGAGGTAAATTTTTGACATCCTCGGCTTTAATACCTTTTTCCTTCATAGATTTCTTTGCCTCTTGCATATCTTCAGGACTGAGATGTAAAATACCCCTCTTCTTCGGAGTGGGTTTAGATGGTGTTTCAGGAAGAGTCCAATCATCATAATTTTTCAATATGTTATTCAATAATTCTTCAGCTTGCCCAATAGTTCGTTCCCTGAAAACACAACCAGCACAACTATCTAGGAAATCCCTAGAAGCATCGGTTAGTCCATTATAGAAGATATCAAGTATTTCATTTTTCTTAAGATGGTGATCAGGCAAAGCATTAAGCAAACGGAGAAGCCTCTCCCAAGCTTGTGGGAGACTCTCTTCTTCAGTTTGCACAAAGTTAAATATTTCCTGCAAGGCAGCTTGTTTCTTATGAGCAGGGAAATATTTTTCATAGAAGTAATAAATCATGTCCTAGGGACTACGCACACAATCAGGAGCAAGAGTGTTGTAGCAAGCTTTAGCATCACCCTTTAATGAGAACGTAAATAATTTGAGAATATAATAATAGCGAATTTTCTCATCATGAGCATAAAGGGTGGCTATGTCATTCAACTTAGTAAGATGTGCCACAACAGTTTCAGTTTCATAACCATGGAAAGGACCAGATTCAACCAGAGTAATTAACTCTGGGTCGACAGAGAATTCATAATCCTTATCATCAACAAAGATAGGTGAAGTAGCAAACTTAGGATCACATTTCATTCTAGCATTCAAAGATCTTTCTTTATACTTGCTTAATAATTTTTCTAGATCATCTCTATCTTTGCAAGCAAGAATATCTCTAGTTGCCTCCTCACCCATAACATAACCTTCCGGTACCTTAGGCAATTCATATCTAGGAGGGCTAGTTCTAGTAGGTGTTTCAAGATTTTCAGTTTCAAGCTCATCATCAGTTGCAACAATATCATGTTGTCTTACTTCACCTAGTGGCACATCATCATCAAGCAAGGTACTAGCATCATCATAAGCATCATTCATAGCAGAAGTAGCATCATCAATAACTTGCGACATATCAGGATTAATAGCATGTGGTGGTGTTGCAAGTTTACTTATAACAGAAGGTGAATCTAAAGCGGAGCTGGATGGCAGTTCCTTACCTCCCCTCGTTTAGAGGGAAAAATCTTAGTCTTAGCATCCTTCAGATTCTTCATAGTGATAATTTGATAATAATCCCAAGTAACTCAACAAATATAGCTATGCTCCCCGGCAACGGCGCTAGAAAAAGGTCTTGATAACCCACAAGTATAGGGGATCACAACAGTTTTCGAGGGTAGAGTATTCAACCCAAATTTATTGATTCGACACAAGGGGAGCCAAAGAATATTTGAGAGTATTAGCAACTGAGTTGTCAATTCAATCACACCTGGAGATTAATTATCTACAGCAAAGTGATCAGTAGCATAGTAATATGATAGTTTTGATAGTAGTAGTAGCAGCAGCAGTAACAGTAATAGTGATAGCAGTAGTTTTGTAGCAAGTGCAATAGTAACGGTAGCAGTAGTAACTTAGCAAGATCAATATGTAGGAAAATCGTAGGCATTGGATCGGTAATTTGTTGGATGATATTCATCATGAGACAGTTATAACCTAGGGCAATACGGCACTAGCTCCAGTTCATAAATATAATGTAGGCATGTATTCCGTAAATAGTCATACGTGCTTATGGAAAGAACTTGCATGACATCTTTTGTCCTACCCTCCCGTGGCAGCGGGGTCCATATTGGAAACTAAGGGATATTAAGGCCTCCTTGTAATAGAGAACCGGAACAAAGCATTAACACACGGTGAATACATGAACTCCTCAAACTACGGTCATCACCGGGAGTGGTCCCGACTATTGTCACTCCGGGGTTGCCGGATCATAACACGTAGTAGGTGACTATAACTTGCAAGATTGGATCTAGAACATCGAGATAACGGTGATAACATAAACGGTTCAGATCTGAAATCATGGCACCCAGGCCCAAAGTGACAAGCATTAAGCATGGCAAAGTCATCGTAACATCAATCTCAGAACATAATGGATACTAGGGATCAAGCCCTAACAAAACTAACTCGATTACATGATGAATCTCATCCAACTCCTCACCGACCAGCGAGCAGACAAAGGAATTACTCACTCCCGGTGGGGAGCATCATGGAATTGGCGATGGAGAAGGGTGGCTGATGACGAATACCAAAGATCCCCCTCTCTGGAGCCCCAAACGGACTCTAGATTTAGCCTCCCGATGAAGAACAGGAGGTGGCGCCGGCTTCGTCTCGTGGAACGCAATAATTCTTTCTCCCTGATTTTTTTCTGGAAAAATGTGATTTTATAGCATCGGTTTCAGGATCTGCGGGGCCACCAGGTGGGGACAACCCACCTGGGCGCGCCTGGAGGGGGTGGCGCACCCTGGTGGGTTGTGCCCACCCAGGTGCCCCCCTCCGGTGGTTCTTGGCTCCAGTATTTTTCTTTTATTGTATAAAAATTCCTCGCAAAGTTTCGTTCCATTCCGAGAACTTTTATTTCTGCACAAAAACAACACCCTGGTAGTTCTGCTGAAAACAGAGTCAGTCCGGGTTAGTTTCATTCAAATCATGCAAATTAGAGTCCAAAACAAGAGGAAAAGTGTTCGGAAAAGTAGATACGACGGAGACGTATCAGGGGGTAGATTGGTAGGAAAAGGCCATCGCTCGTCCCCGACTGCCACTCATAAGGAAGACAATCAAAAAATAAATCATGCTCCGACTTCATCACATAACGGTTCACCATACGTGCATGCTTTGGGAATCACAAACTTTAACACAAGTATTTCTACCAATCCACAATTACTCACCAGCATGACTCTAATATCACCATCTTTATTTCTCAAAATAAATGCAAGGACACCAGAATTGCAGCATTGTGTATAGAAGCTGAATGAAACTCTGAGGGATTACATCCAAAGATGGACCACATTACACCACACGGTAGAGAATGTATCCCAACACCAAGCAGTTTGTGCCTTCAAGGAAGGCGTTCGGTATCGAGAGCTTAACTTGAAATTTGGTCGGACAGGAGATATGTCTCTGACCCGAATGATGGAAATAGCCACCCAGTATGCTAATGGTGAAGAAGAGGACCGACTCCGCAGTGGGAAGGGCAAGCCAGTCGCCCAAGACACCGGAGTGGGTCGGAAGCAGAAACGCAAAGCCGAGCCAGCAGGTCCAGGTGAAGCTGCAGTTGTAACTCAAGGGAAATTCAAAGGAAAGCCCAAGGGACCCTGGATCCCCAAGAAGGTGAAAGATCAGGCTGGGAACGATGTGTTGGACTTGCCATGTCACATTCACACCAAGAAGGATGAAGAGGGAAATCTGATTTATCCCAAACACACCACTCGACAATGTCGGCTCCTGATCCAGCAGTTCCGAGAGAAACAGACCAATGAAAAGGAAAAAGAGTCTGACAAGGATGGTGATCAGGAAGAAGATGATGATGGTTTCCCTAACGTCAATTCCACTTTGATGATTTTTGCTGACATTGAGAGTAAGAGTCGACTGAAAGTCATCAACAGAGAGGTAAACATGGTTGCTCCGGCAACGACGACATATTTGAAATGGTCAAAGACTCCCATCACATTCGACCAATCTGACCACCCACCGCACGTCGCCACCCCCGGGAGGCAAGCGTTGGTGGTCGACCCGGTCGTTGGGGGCACCCGACTGACCAAAGTCTTGATGGATGGTGGCAGCGGCTTGAACATTTTGTATGCAGAGACTCTTCGTGGGATGGGCATTCCGATGTCCAGGCTCAGTGAGAGCAACATGCGGTTCCATGGTGTCATTCCAGGGAAGAAAGCTGATTCACTCGGACAGATCACTCTTGACATGGTTTTCGGTGACTCAAAGAATTACCGCAAGGAGAAGCTGACATTTGAAGTTGTGGATTTTCACAGTGCCTATCATGCTATTCTGGGCAGAACTGCATATGCCCGTTTCATGGCTCGACCGTGTTACATGTACCTCAAGCTGAAGATGCCTGGCCCCAAGGGCGTGATCATGGTCACTGGCAATCGGCAACGAGCAGAAGAGTGCCTCCAGAAGGGCTCTAAGAATGCCGATGAACAGATGGCAGCGATTGAAATGGAAGAGTATAAGAAGACTGCAGGTCTGAGTGATTTGTTCCGCACTAAGAAGCCTGCTTCTGAGTATGCATTTCAGTCGTCCGGTGAAACAAAGCCTGTTCACATTCACCTGACCGATCCTAGTGCTGCACCGACTCATATCTCAACAACACTCGATAGCAAATAGGAAGAAGCGCTCATCCAGTTCCTCCGTGAGAACTGGGACATCTTCGCATGGAAGCCATCTGACATGCCGGGTGTACCCAGGGGGCTGGCTGAGCACCGTTTGCGAGTCGATCCAAAGGCAAAACCCATGAAAGAGCACCTCCGTCGGTCCGCTGTGGAGAAGAGAAAGGCAATCGGCGAGGAGGTGGCTCGGCTTTTGGCAGCTGAGTTCATCTGCGAGATTTACCACTCCGAGTGGCTCGCCAATGTTGTCATGGTTCCCAAGAAGGACGATTCACTCCGTATGTGCATTGATTTCAAGCATATCAATCGGGCCTGCCCGAAAGACCATTTTCCTCTCCCCTGCATCAATCAGATAGTCGACTCGATTGCGGGATGTGAGCGATTGTCCTTCCTGGATGCATATTCCGGGTACCATCAGATCCGACTGTATGGACCTGATGAAATAAAAACAGCTTTTATCACCCCATTCGGGTGCTTTTGCTATGTCACCATGCCCTTTGGTCTCAAGAATGCCGGTGCCACATTCATGCGCATGATACAGAAGTGCCTGCTAACTCAAATCAGTCGGAATGTGGAAGCATACATGGATGACATCATGGTTAAGTTGCGCAAAGGTTCCGACCTACTGACTGACCTTGCTGAAACCTTTGCCAATTTGAGAAGAAATGATATCAAGCTTAATCCGTCGAAGTGTACATTTGGAGTTCCAGGTGGAAAGTTACTCGGTTTCCTCGTTTCCGAACGTGGGATCGACGCAAACCCAGAGAAAGTTGGTGCAATCCTCCGAATGAAACGCCCTGTGCGTGTACATGACGTTCAGAAGCTTACTGGTTGTTTGGCTACTTTGAGTCGATTCATCTCTCACCTCAGTGAAAAGGCATTGCCTCTTTACCGACTGATGAAGAAATCTGATAAATTCGAGTGGACTCCTGAAGCTGACGCAGCGTTTGCAGAGCTCAAAGCCCTGCTTTCCACCCAGCCCGTGCTTGTTGCTCCAATCAGCAAAGAGCCTTTACTGCTTTATATAGCAGCCACTGGACAGGTTGTCAGTACAGTACTCACGGTCGAGCGGGAAGAAGAAGGCAAAACTTACAAGGTTCAACGCCCAGTATACTATATTTCCGAAGTCTTAACTCCATCCAAGCAGAGATATCCACATTATCAGAAGCTTGTCTATGGAATCTACTTGACCACGAAGAAGGTTGCACATTACTTCTCAGATCATTCGATTACAGTCATCAGTGACGCTCCGTTATCAGAAATTCTAAACAACAGAGATGCAACTGGCCGAGTGGCAAAGTGGGCGATTGAACTCCTTCCGCTGGATATCAAATTCGAGGCAAAGAAAGCGATCAAGTCTCAAGCGATAGCAGATTTCCTCGTCGAGTGGATTGAACAACAGTTACCGACCCAGATACAGTCGGAACATTGGACTATGTTCTTCGACGGGTCCAAGATGTTGAATGGTTCAGGCGCTGGAGTGGTCCTGGTATCTCCACGAGGCGACAACCTCAGATATGTTCTCCAGATTCACTTTGATTCCTCCAACAATGAAGCTGAATATGAGGCACTCTTGTATGGGTTGCGTATGGCCATTTCACTCGGCGTCCGCCGCCTAATGGTTTACGGTGACTCAGATTTAGTGGTTAATCAAGTGATGAAGGAGTGGGACGTCAGGAGCCAAGCTATGACTGGTTATTGCAATGCGGTGAGAAAGTTAGAAAAGAAGTTTGAAGGGCTAGAGCTCCACCATATACCCCGATTGAAGAATCAAGCAGCTGATGACTTGGTGAAGATAGGATCCAAGCGGGAGCCTATTCCAAGCAATGTGTTTTTGGCGCATATTCACGCACCATCAGTTCAAGAAGATCCCTTCACAGAAGAGCCCCCACAGCCTAAAAGTTCCACTAATCCGACTGAAGTTGAAATCCCAGCTGTGGTCGACTTGATCATGGAAGTTTTGATTGTTATTCCAGATTGGACAGTGCCGTACATTGCATATATTCTCAGGAAAGAGCTTCCAGAGGATGAAGAAGAGGCTCGCCAGATTGTCCGTCGATCCAAAGCCTTCACAGTAATGGGGGAGCAACTCTATAGAGAAAGTGTCACGGGGGTCGTTCAGAAATGCATCACTCCGGAAGAAGGCCGAATGATCCTCGATGATATTCACTCGGGAACCTGTGGTCAACATGCGTCTTCTCAGGCCATCGTGGCCAAAGCGTATCGAGCAGGGTTTTATTGGCTGTGGGCAAATGAGATGGCAAAGGATATAATTGACAAATGTGAGGGCTGTCAGTTCTACTCCAACATGTCCCACAAACCCGCTTCAGCCCTGAAGACCATTCCACTCGTCTGGCCTTTCGCAGTTTGGGGTTTGGATATGGTGGGACCTCTGAAGACTAGCAGGACTGGTTTCACCCATGTGCTTGTAGCAGTCGACAAGTTCACCAAGTGGATCGAAGCTAAACCTGTCAAAAACCTGGATGCAAGTACTGCGGTCAGCTTCACCAGAGGGTTAACATTTAGATATGGAGTCCCACACAGCATCATCACAGATAATGGGTCGAACTTTGATTCTGATGAGTTTCGAGCTTTCTGTGCATCCCAAGGTACTCGGGTCGACTATGCTTCAGTCGCCCACCCTCAGTCGAATGGACAGGCAGAAAGAGCGAACGGCTTGATTCTCAAAGGTCTGAAACCTCGATTGATGCGTGACCTCAAACATGCGGCCGGCGCTTGGGTAGATGAGCTACCGTCAGTCCTTTGGGGATTAAGAACAACACCAAATCGGTCGACTGGTCGAACCCCCTTCTTCATGGTCTATGGGGCTGAGGCTGTGCTGCCGAGTGATTTGCTTCACAATGCGCCCCGAGTAGAACTTTTTTCAGAAGCTGAAGCAGAACAAGCTCGAGAAGATGCTGTTGATCTTCTGGAAGAAGAAAGAGAGATGGCCTTGATCCGATCGACCATTTATCAGCAAGACCTTCGTCGATTATATGCCAGAAATGTGAAGGGTCGAGCATTTCAGGAAGGAGACCTTGTGCTCCGAGTGGACCAGCAACGGCCTCACAAACTTGCCCCCGCTTGGGAAGGTCCCTTCATCGTCACCAAGGTGCTCCACAACGGAGCGTATCACCTCTACAATGTGGAGCATAATAAAGACGAGCCGCGCGCTTGGAATGCGGAGCTACTCCGCCGTTTTTATACTTAAGTGTTCAGACTGATGAGATGTAATAAAGAGTACCTTTCAGTTCGTTTATCAAAGACATGGTTTTACAGTCTCTTAAATGATTGTTGTTACTAATACATGTGTCCAAAATCCCCCAGTGGGTGGCTTAGCCGCGAATCCGATTCACCTAAGTTTAAAAAAAAATCCTACCGAGTGATGAGCAACCCTCTCACTCGGAGGCTTAGCTGCAGTCCTGTACTCGCCTAAGTTTAAAACAAAATCCTACCGAGTGGTGAGCAACCCTCTCAATCGGGGGCTTAGCTGCAGTCCTGTACTCGCCTAAGTTTAAAAAATCCTACCGAGTGACGAGCAACCCTCTCACTCGAGGGCTTAGCTGTAGTCCCGTACTCGCCTAAGTTTAAAAAACCTACCGTGATGAGCAACCCTCTCACTCGGGGCTTAGCTGCAGTCCTAACTCGCCTAAGTTTAAAAAATCCTACCGAGTGATGAGCAACCCTCTCACTCGGGGGCTTAGCTGCATCCTGTACTCGCCAGTTTAAGAAAATCCTACCAGTGATGAGCAACCCTCTCACTCGGGGGCTTAGCTCAGTCCTGTACTCCCTAGTTTAAAAAAATCCTACCGAGTGATGAGCAACCCTCTCACTCGGGGGCTTAGCTGCAGTCCTGTACTCGCCTAAGTTTAAAGAAAACCTACCGAGTGATGAGCAACCCTCTCACTCGGGCTTAGCTGCAGTCCTTACTCTCGCCTAAGTTTAAAGAAAATCTACCGAGTGATGAGAACCCTCTCACTCGGGCTTAGCTGCAGTCCTGTACTCGCCTAGTTTAGAAAATCCTACGAGTGATGAGCAACCCTCTCACTCGGGGCTTAGCTGCAGTCCTTTACTCGCCTAAGTTTAAAGAAAATCCTACCAGAGTGATGAGCAACCCTCTCACTCGGAGGCTTAGCGCAGTCCTGACTCGCCTAAGTTTAAGAAATCCTACGAGTGATGAGCAACCCTCTCACTCGGGCTTAGCTGCATTCCTGACTCGCCAAGTTTAAAGAAAATCCTACCGAGTGATGAGCAACCCTCTCACTCGGGGCTTAGCTGCAGTCCTGACTCGCCTAAGTTTAAAGAAATCCTACGAGTGATGAGCAACCCTCTCACTCGGGGGCTTAGCTGCAGTCCTGCACTCGCCTAAGTTTAAAGAAAATCCTACCACGAGTGATGAGCAACCCTCTCACTCGAGGCTTAGCTGCAGTCCTGACTCGCCTAAGTTTAAAGAAAATCCTACGAGTGATGAGCAACCCTCTCACTCGGGGCTTAGCTGCAGTCCTGTACTCGCCTAAGTTTAAAGAAAATCCTACCGAGTGATGCAACCCCTCACTCGGGGGCTTAGCTGCAGTCCTGTACTGCCTAAGTTTAAAGAAAATCCTACCGAGTGATGAGCAACCCTCTCACTCGGGGGCTTAGCTGCAGTCCTGTACTCGCCTAAGTTTAAAGAAAATCCTACGAGTGATAGCAACCCTCTCACTCGGGCTTAGCTGCAGTCCTGACTCGCCTAAGTTTAAAGAAAATCCTACCGAGTGATGAGCAACCCTCTCACTCGGAGGCTTAGCTGCAGTCCTGTACTCGCCTAAGTTTAAAGAAAATCCTACCGAGTGAGAGCAACCCTCTCACTCGGGCTTAGCTCAGTCCTGTACTCGCCTAAGTTTAAAGAATCCTACCGAGTGATGAGCAACCTCTCACTCGGGGGCTTAGCTGCAGTCCTGTACTCCCTAAGTTTAAAGAATCCTACCGGTGATAGGCAACCCTCTCACTCGGGGGCTTAGCTGCAGTCCTGTACTCGCCTAAGTTTAAAGAAAATCCTACCGAGTGATGAGCAACCCTCTCACTCGGAGGCTTAGCTGCAGTCCTGCACTCGCCTAAGTTTAAGAAAATCCTACAGAGTGAGGAGCAACCCTCTCACTCGGGGGCTTAGCTGCAGTCCTGTACTCGCCTAAGTTTAAAGAAAATCCTACCGAGTGATGAGCAACCCTCTCACTCAGGGGCTTAGCTGCAGTCCTGTGCTCACCTAAGTGTAAAACATGCTCCATCCTGATCTGCAAGGACGACGAGGTGCAGGTCGTCCGCGATCCTATCCTCAGAACTGCGTCTGTTTCGAGTGAAGATACAAGTTCCACTCAGAAATAAAAACAAGCATATTTAAGGGCAAACAAAGTTTGGACGAAAGAGCTTAAAAGTACTCGGGCATCAGGCCCGAGGAAGTTTTACGGTTACAAAATCACTCGGCATACCGAGGCAAATTGAACCGGATCATAAAAGTTCGGACGAAGGAGCTCAAAGTACTCGGGCATCAGGCCCGAAGGAGTTTTACGGTTACAGAATCACTCAGCACACCGAGGCAAATTGAATCAGATCATAAAAGTTTCATTCACTCCGCAGAGGGGCTGGCAGGCTCGACAAACTCGTCCAGGTCCATTCCATCTGCGATTCGAGTAGCAGCAGCAATGAAGGTCTCCATGAAAGACTGGAAGTCGAGTTTCTTGGTGTTGGCGACCTTGATTGCTGCTAGCTTCTCTTCTCTGGCTTCCCTGTAGTGGACGCGAACCAGGGATAAAGCTACGTCAGCACCACATCGAGCAGCGGACTTCTTCCACTCCTGCACTCGACCAGGAATCTCGTTAAGTCGAGTCATCAGAGACTCGAGATCGTTTCGGAGCGTGTCCCCTGGCCAGAGCGATGGGTCGATCCGCGAAACTGCAACCTTGAGTCGAGCAAGATATTGCAAGGCACTGGTGAGGCGAGACTCCAGTCGGAGCACATTCATGGCTGCTTCATCTTTGACAGGGGAGTTGATAGGGTCCAAGTTCGTCTCGACTCGCCTAGTTTCTTCCTCGAAGTCTTGACAGAATTCTGCACTCGCAGAGAAATAATGAGTCGACAGCGGTATGATGAGTCAACGAAAGCAAACCAATCGCACAGAGAAAAGTACCTTCAAGCATGAGGAATAATTTTTTGGCGAGTCCTCCCAGGTAGTTCTCCAGCTCGTCCCTCCTGCGGGTGATGTCTTCTACTTTGTCGGTCAGGGTTCGCTTGTCCTTCTTCAGATGAGTCACTTCTTTGTTGGCTTCGTCAAGAGCAGCCTTTAGCTTGGCATTCTCTCCCTCCAGCTGTCCGACTGAAGCCATCTTTTGGTCGGCAAGCGCCAGTTTGTCTTTGGCGGTTTTCTTCGCAACCGCAAGGTCAAGGTCCTTCTTCTCCAAAGCTTGTCTCATCGTTTCTAGAAAGAATAACATTCGAATCAGAAAAAGGAGGAGAAAAGGTGGCAAGAGAACCGGTCGACAAACTTTCCTTACCAGCAGCCTTCTGCAAGTTGTTTTGAGCCAACTCCAGGTCAAGATTGAGCTGAGTTTGCTTCTTCTCCAAGTCGGCAAACCGGGCTCCAAGATCACAAGATTTCTGTGTTCAGAAGATAGTCAGTCGGCAGACACAAAGACTACTGCCGAATCAAACATTCGCCAATAGTCTCGGAGACTACACCCAGTGGGTGCACTCAGCGTGCCCCCACTGGTCCGACTCTTTCAATTGACTTGGTCCGTCCAGTCAAAAAAAAAAAACTCAGACCATAGCCGACTGCCCACAGTCGACTACGGTCTCGGGGACTACACCCAGTGGGTGCACTCAGCGTGCCCCCACTGGTAAAGGTTCCACTCGGCATGATCTGCCCAGCCCGAGTGGAAAAGATCTGTAAAAAGACCCCCGCCAAATCAAACATTCGACGGCGGTCTCGGGGACTACACCCAGTGGGTGCACTCAGCGTGCCCCCACTGGTTCAGAGATTCGATCAGCACAACCTAGTCGACTCAAGTGGAAAAACTGCTCAACAGAAATTAAAACACCCAGTGGATGTACAGACTGACAATGGGTGTGCAATTATGGTTCCAAAACGCTCATCCACGGACGTCTTGCGGATAAAGCAGCAGTTCCTAAATATCATATCCCAACAGAACAAGCGTCAAGATGGAGTTCAGTCGGAAGTAAGCTAACCTGGACATTGGCTTGAAGTGCTGAGCTGGCATCATAGGCAGCTTGACTGGCCTCGTGCACCACCTTCATCTGCTCCATCATAACGCTAGCCTGGCGTATAGCCTCCTGGGCAGCACTCACTTGGTCTTCTGGGACTTGATGGGCGGTAGGAGGTGCAGTTAGCGTATCAATTGCAGTAGCTTGAGAACTTGAGGCATGAAGTTGGACAGACGGAGGAAGGGCCCGCACAGTCGACGACGAAGGACGAGCACTCGACAAGGGACTCGCAAAAGTAATGGAGGCACGGTTGAAGTCCCCGGATTGCTGGATAGCTGGTTCCTTCGCCGGCGTCGACTGGGGCGTCTTGCTAGCTGGTACCTTCTTGACTGAGGTCCTGCTCCTCCTACCCACGAGTTCCTATGGCTCATCTTCATCATCGTCTTGAAGTTCAATAACATCTCGCGGAGCTGCAAAAGAATCGACCACAAGAGTTCAGTCGACTGTAGAATTGGCTAGCAAAGAAAAGATGAGATAACAGGGGTCATACCCGCTTTGGAGGTGACCGCATCCTCCATTTCCTCGTCACCATCATCTTGGTAAGCAGAAGTCCCGGAGGTAGCAGCGCTGCAAATCTCAAGGTTCACTCGGTCAAGCAAGTGGATGGGTCGGCAACTGATATAAGATTCTTCAAACAAAGGGTGAAAACGAAACGCTTACGCAGAGGCGACGGGAACGTCAACCTTGATCTTGGGCAAAGCCTTCTGTGGCTTGGACGGGGCGGTCTTGAGCTGCTTCGGAGCCTTCTCAGTCGGCACTGGAGAAGATGTTCGAGTGCGCTTCGAAGTCTGTCCAGTCGGTGCTGCCACCTTGCCCCGGATACTTGCTGGGTCGTGCTTGTGCTTGGAACGCTTTTCCGTGCGAGGTGGAGAATCGACCTCCTCCTCACTGCTCGAGTTTTCCTGCTCTTCATCACTCTCCCCATCGGAGTTCCAGTCACCGTTGTCGCCTCCGCTCTCTTCTCCTTCCTGGATCTGCTCCCCGTTGGGCATCGAGTACATCTCAGTATATATCTACGAAGCAAAGAATCGAACAAGCATCAGTCGGTTCCAAAGACAGTTTACAAATTAGAGTAAAAGTCACTCGACATCGAAGGTCTGACCTTGTCTGGTTCGTTATCAGCGCCGAGTGGCAGAATTCTCCTAGACCCCCGGGGGTTGCCTCTGTTTCCGGTAATGCTCTACAGCCACTGCGCCACCGTCTCCTCGGCAACTTCCTCCGGGTGGATCCGAGCAGAATCATCGGCGCCCGAATACATCCACATAGGATGATCACGGGCCTGGAGCGGCTGGATGCGGCGAGTGAGAAACACCTCTAGCAAATCCATGTCGGTCACGCCATCACGGACAAGTTGGATTACGCGGTCAACCAACATGTTCACCTCCGCCTTTTCTTCTGGAGTCACTTTCAAGGAAGAGGGCTTTTCAATTCGCCCCATGGTAAAGGGAGGAAACCAGTCGACTGACCAGGGGTTGGTTTGTCCTTACAATAAAACCAGGTCGACTGCCACCCTCTGACCGAGTCGGGAAGAGTCATAGGTGGAAATGTGCTTTTGCCTCTCATCTGGATCCCTAGACCTCCGCACATCAGAATCACGTGCGTCCTCTCATCACTCGGATTGGCCTTTTTCACAGACTGTGAACGGCAGGTGAAGATGTGTTTGAAGAGACCCCAATGCGGTCGACAACCCAAGAAATTCTCACACATGGAGACAAACGCAGCTAGGTATGTGATGGTGTTCAGAGAAAAGTGATGAAGTTGGTACCCGAAAAAGTTCAGAAAACCTTGGAAAAAAGGATGAGGGCGCAGAGAAAAACCACGGTCGACGTGAGTCGCGAGGAGGACGCACTCACCCTCCTGCGGTTGCGGCTCGGTCTCGTCACCTGGCAGCCTCCAAGACCCATGGTCGATCAAGCCTCCCTCGACCAGATCCTCCATGTCTTCTTGCTGAATCATGGAGCGAATCCAATCGCCCTGGATCCAGCCGGGCGGCAGGCCGGATCTCGACGACGAGCCTCCCCGACTCGTCTTCTTGCCCTTCGCTGCTGCCGTCGCTTTCTTCGCACGCTCCAAGGCCGCCGTCTTCTCCTTCCCCATCGCGGTAGGCTGCGCTCGGGCGGGGTGGCGGCGTCGAAGGTGGCGGCGAATGCGGTGGTGAAACAGGAGAGGAGGAAGGAGATGGGGAGCGCAGTACCGGGCTCATCGACCCTGATGCCTTATATGGGTCCGCTCCCGAGTGGCTGACTAGTGGGCCCAGGCAATCCAGTCAAATCCCGCAATAGTCGCGCGCTGGATACGTGGCGAAAAAGGTGGCACGAGAATTGAGGCGTCCCTGCGTAATCCGCTCCATCTACTGCGGTCCTCTCCGTCCGCGCGCTTCTCCAAATTTCGAATCCCGTGAGATTCGGAAAGCGGCAGCGTGACCAATCGCGCCAAGAATCTTATACCATATCAACATTTGGAGCTTATCAGAAAAAATCACTCGACGACCTCTAAATGGACCCAGGCGACTGAAAATGAAGTTGAAGTTTTTACAAAGATCACCGGCCTGGTTAGGATGCCTCTGAAGCATATAAATCGGGTCAGAACCATCTTCAACCCCTTCTCCACTCGAACCCAGATCCATTCGGGGGCTAATGACGAAGACATGTACCTAGGGTAGGGTAATAGGCCCGACCTAGACACCCTTACCGAGGACACTGCCCTAAGGCCAATGACATTCAAAGGATGGCACCATCTACCGACTGAAATCGCCACAGGGTGCAACCCACTCGACCAACAGTTCACTCGGATAACCCAATTCCATTCGACCGGGTTGTACTCACTCGACCACACCGGAAACCACTCGGAAGACAGAAGATCTAAGGTCACTCAGGATGGCAAGGGTCAGGCGTTCACTCCGTAGTCTTAATGATCATTTATTTGCCTTTATTGCTGGCGTTATCAGTAACGTCCTGTCTTTACAGACATTGAAACCCTTGTAACGTGGGACGGTTGGGGTCCTGGCGCACTCTATATAAGCCACCCCCTCCTCAGGCACAAGGGTTCACACCCCCTGTAACTTTCACGCATAAGTCAATCGACCGAGCCTCCGGGCACCGAGACGTAGGGCTGTTACTTCCTCCGAGAAGGGCCTGAACTCGTAAATCTTGCGTGCACAACCTCACCGTAGCTAGGATCTTGCCTCCTCATACCTACCCCCCATTCTACTGTCAGACTTAGAACCACGACAACCACCGCCGTGCTCTAAAAAGATATAAGTGAAGCATTAGAGCAAGTACCTAACTCAAAAGATATAAATGAAGCACATAGAGTATTCTAATAAATTCACAATTAATGTGTGTCCCTCTCAAAAGGTGTGTTTATCAAGGATGATTGTGGCAAACTAAAAAACAAAGACTCATATCATACAAGACGCTCCAAGCAAAACACATATCATGTGGTGAATAAAAATATAGCCTCAAGTAAATTTACGGATGGATTGAAGACAAAAGAGGGGATGCCATCCGGAGCATCCCCAATGCTTGGTTGTCCTTGAATATTACCTTGGGGTGTCTTGGGCATCCCCAAGCTTAGGCTCTTGCCACTCCTTATTCCGTGGTCCATCAAAACTTTACCCAAGACTTGAAAACTTCACAACAGAAAACTCGTAAGATTCGTTAGTATAATAAAATAAATCACCATTTTAGGTACTATTATTAACTCATTCTAAATTTATATTTGTGTTATATCTACTGTATTCCAACTTCTCCATGGTTCATACCCCCCGATACTACCCATAGATTCATCAAAATAAGCAAACAACACATAGAAAACAGAATCTGTAAAAAACAGAACAATCTGTAGTAACCAGAATATTAGTCATACTTATGAAACTCCGAAAATTCTGAACAATTAGGACAACAGAGGCAATTCATATATCAACCTTGTGTAAAAAATTCAAAAAAATTCCACGCCCCAGTTAATTTATACAATTCTGTTACTGGATGCAAAAGTTTCTGTTTTTCAGCAAAACCAAATCAACGATATACCAAAGCATCCCAAAGGTCTTGCTATGCTCAAACACTAATTAAAACACTAAAACACAATTAATACAAATGTAATATTGTGTATTCTCATAAAAACAGAAAATAAAAATATTGGGTTGTCTCCCAACAAGCGCTTTTCTTTAAAGCCTTTTAGCTAGGCGTTGATAATTTTAATGATGCTCTCATGAAAGAAAAAAAAAATTGAAGCACAAAGAGAGCATCACATAGCATGTGAAAAAAAGTTTAAGTCTAACATACTTGCTATGCATAGGAATTTTATAGGGAAAAGATTTATCAAGACAAGCAAAAACTAGCATATGCAAGGAAGAAGAAAGAAACAATAGCAATCTCAACATAACGAGAGGTAATTTATTAACATGAAAATTTCTGCAACCATATTTCCCTCTCTTATAATAATTACATGTGGAATCATATTCAAATTCAACAATATAGCTATCACATAAAATATTTTCTTCATGATCCACATGCATGCAGAGTTGACACTCTTCCAAAATAGTGGGATTATCATGAAATAAAGTCATGACTTCTCCAAGCCCACTTTTATAAAAAAAATCATAAGATTGATCAAACTCCAAAGTAGTGGGATTATTATTTCCTAAAGTTGACACTCTTCCAAACCCACTTTTAATATTATTGCAAACTTTATTATCGTGAGGCTTAAATAAATTTTCAAGATCATAAGAAGCATCATCACCCCAATCATGATCATTGCAATAAGTAGTGGACATAGCAAAATTAGCATCCCCAAGCTTGGGGTTTTGCATATTATTAGCACAATTGACATTAATAGAATTTACAATAACATCATTGCAATCATGCTTTTCATTCAAGGAGCTATCAAGAATCACTTTATAAATTTCTTCTTTTAACACTTCATCACAATTTTCAGATTCACGAATCTCAAGCAAAATTTCATAAAGATAATCTAGTGAACTCAATTCACTAACGATTGGTTCATCATAATTGTATCTTTTAAAAATATTAGCAAGTGGATGAGGATCCATATTAATAGATTTTTAGCAAGCAAAGATGCAAGCACATAGAAGGCACATGGCAACACAAGCAAATATAGCAAACGAAAAAGCGAACGGAAGAAGGCGAAGAAAAAGGCAAATATTTTTGTGAATCCGTTTTAGAAGTGGGGGAGAGGAAAACAAGAGGCAAATGGCAAATAATGTAAATGCAATAGATGAGAGTTTATGATAGGTACTTGGTAGGCTTGATGTGTATCCTCCCCGGCAATGGCGCCAGAAATTCTACCTGCTACTTCTTGAGCTTGCGTTGATTTTTCCCTTGAAGAGGAAAGGGTGATGTAGCAAAGTAGAGATAAGTATTTCCCTCAGTTGAGAACCAAGGTATCAATCCAGTAGGAGGCACAAGCAATTCCCCAATATATGCAACTGCACAAACTAACAAACACTTGCACACAACGCGAAAAAGGGGTTGTCAATCCCTTCACGGTCACGAACAAGAGTGAGATCTAATAGAGATAGGTATAAAAGATAAATAAAAGAGCAAACTAAAGTAAATATAAATAAATTGCAGCATGGTATTTTTGGGTTTTTTGGTTTATAGATCTGAAAATATATGATGGAAAATAGACCCGGAGGCCATAGGTTTCACTACAGGCTTCTCTCTTGAAGAAAACATACGATGGGTAAACAAATTACTGTTGAGCAATTGATAGAAAAGCGCATAATTATAAAGACATCTAAGGCAATGATCATGAATATAGGCATCACGTCCGTTACAACTAGACTGACTCCTGCATGCATCTACTACTATTACTCCACACATCGAGCGACTCCTGCCTGCATTTAGAGTATTAAGTTCATAAGAACAGAGTAACGCCTTGAGCAAGATGACATGATGTAGAGGGATAAACTCAAGCAATATGATATAAACCCGATATTTTTATCCTTAATGGCAACAATACAATACGTGCCTTGCTACCCGTTCTGTCACTGGGTGAGGACACTGCAAGATTGAACCCATCACGAAGCACCTCTCCCATTGCAAGAAAACCCAATCTAGTTGGCCAAACCAAATCGATAGATCGGAGAGAAATACAAAGCTATCTCAATGATGCATAAAAGAGTTCAGAGAAGTCTCAAATAATATTCATAGATAATCTGATCATAAATCCACAATTCATCGGACCTCAACAAACGCACCACAAAAGAAGATTACATCGAATAGATCTCCAAGAACATCAAGGAGAACATTGTATTGAAGATCAAAGAGAGAGTATAAGCCATCTAGCTACTAGCTATGGACCCGTAGGTCTATGGTAAACTACTCACACATCATCGGAAGGGCAGCAAGGTTGGTGTATAGGTCCTCCATGATCGAATCCCCCTCCGGCAGAGTGTCGGAAAAGGCCCCAAGATGGGATCTCATGGGAACAGAGGCTTGCGGCGGCGAAAAAGTATTTTTGGTGTGCCCTCTGGTATAGTGGGAATATTTGAGAATATATAGTTTTGGAATTAGGGTTGGAAGATCTCTGGGGGGCCCACAAGCCCTGGGGGCGCCCCCCCTGGGGTGCGCCCCTACGACATGTGGCCTCCCCGTAGGGCTTCTGGCCTCCTCTCCAAGTCTCGTGGGTTTCTTCTGGTCCAAGAAAAATCACCGTAAAGTTTTATTCCGCTTGGACTCCGTTTGATATTCCTTTTCTGTAAAAGCCAAAAATAAGGAAAAAAACAGAAACTGGCACTCGGCACTAGGTTAATAAGTTAGTCCAAAAAATAATATAAAATAGCATATTAATGCATATAAAACATCCAAAACAGATAATATAATAGCATAGAACAATAAAAAATTATAGATACGTTGGAGACGTATCAACGGACGCTCGGAGTTGTATCCCGATCTATTACAACTAGAACTGGATATTTGTGACACTAAATGGATACGATGGCTCCGAGATCGCTTTCTCGCTGGGAGTCGAGGAAGGATCTCTGGGTGTTACTAAAATATGTACTTTTTACTATATGTTATTATGTTACTCTACTCTCTTCTGTTGCTGCAAGACGCTGCAAGATGCTAGTCTTGGATAGGCTAGGCTTTACCCCTCTATTCTGGCATTCTGCAGTGTAGTGCACAAATACAGCCCCTTTACATTGATACCGTTGCATACTTAGCTTAGATCTGATGTAATTCTTGCGAGTACTTTGAATGGGTACTCACGGTTGCTTTGCTACCTTTTTCCCCTATACCCGATTGATGTGATCAGATGACAGAGCCCATGAGACAAATGATCCCGTCGATGACTACTACTACACCAATGGAGCCAACTACCACATGGAGACCGACAACCAGGAGTTGATAGGAGGTTCCCAGGCAGGAGGCCTGCGCCTTTTCGATCCAGATGTCGTTGTTGCTCAGTCTTCTTAAGGCAAACTTGTTTATCTTATGTCTGTACTCAGATGTTGTTGCTTCCGCTGACTTATGTATCCGAGCCTTCGAGGCCATGGCTTGTAGTATAAAGCTTTATGTTTGAATTGTGTCAAGAATTGTGTTGTGATATCTTCCCGTGAGTCTCTGAGCTTGATCATGCACATTTGCGTGTATGATTAGTGCACGATTAAGTCGGGGGCATCACACTGAGCTTGTGGGCCCCTCGTAGCATGTGTTGACCTAATTCCACCTCTATAAATTCAAAAATATTCCCAAACCAACAGAGAACCACCCGAAACACTTTTTTCGATGCTGCAAGCTTCTGTTCTTCCGCAATCCCATCTGGAGGCCTTTTTCGGTACTCTGTCAGAGGGGGAGTCGATCACGAAGGGCTTCTACATCATCCTTGCTGCCTTCAATTAATGCACGAGTAGTTTACCACAGACCTATAGGTCCATAGCTAGTAGCTAGATGGCTTCTTCTCTCTCTTTGATCTTCAATACCATGTTATCCTCGATGTTCTTGGAGTTACATCCAATGTAATCTTCTTTTGCGGTGTGTTTGTTGGGATCCGAAGAATTGTGGGTTTATGATCTGAATATTCATGAGAAGTAATTGAGTCTTTTCTTAAGTTTATTATGCATGATTTTTATAGCTTTGTATTTCTCTCCGATCTATTCATTTGGTTTGGCGAACTAGATTGATTTATCTTCAGTAGGAGAGGTGCTTTGTAATGGGTTCAATCTTGCGGTGCTCTATCCCAGTGACAAAGTAGGGGTCAAGACGCGTATTTGTATTGTTGCCATTAAGGGAAAACGATGGGGTTTATTCATATTAGTTGAGTTTACTTTGTCTACATCATGTCATCGTGCTTAAGGCATTTCTCTGTTTTTGTTGACTTAATACCCTTGATGCATGCTAGATAGCGGTCGATGGGTGGAGTAATAGTAGTAGATGCAGGTAGGAGTCAGCCTACTTGTCTCGGATGTGATGCCAATATACCTGATCATTGCCTTGAATATCGTCATAAATATGCGATTTTTCTATCAATTGCCCAACAGTAATTTGTTTACCCACCGTATGCCATGTGTTCGAGAGAGAAGCCTCTAGTGAAAACTATGCCCCCCAGGTCTACTTTTATCATATATAAAATCCAAAAATACTTTGCTGCACTTTTTCTATTCTATTTTATTTTATCTATCTACCACTACGAGATTTGATCCTTGCAATTAACGAGTTCAAGGGGATTGACAACTGTCGGCGTCCTGGGACCGGGGGGTGCCCAGACTTGCCTGCCTGCGGCCCGTGGCATGGCTCCATCGACGGCCTGGTACGGCCCAGCTTCAGCAATGACAACTCAAGACACTCGCAAGGGGCCAAGCCTCGCGAGGCGGATGACACCAAGACCTCCACGAGGGGCGGCCTCCCCAGGCTGGCTCCCGAGGAGCAAAGATATCCATGCAAGCTGCACCTCGCAAGGTTCACCTGACGTGAGCCATGACGACCAGGACCAGGCGGGCGCCAGCGGGCGCAGTGTACCAGTTTCCTCTTTGGTGCAAAGGAGGCAAGCGCAGGCGCGGAGTCCCGAGGAATCAAGCAAAGGTTTCCATATCGGTGCAACAAGACTAGGACCGCTTGGACGGCAGGACGAAGGTCATCGAGGAGCCCACTACAGCGTCACCACCAGAGGCTTTTGCAGGCGAAGACTACTTTTGTCAGGATAACTTGTACTAGTTGTCTTCCTTTGAATTTGGCCGTTGTGGGATCCCTTCCCGCCTACATTTGGGAAGAGGACCAAGGCCACTATAAATAGGACTTAGCCACCACCATAGGAAGGGGAAGAACCGGAGCTGGATCAGATCCATTCCACCCTCACCACCTCACCAGCTCATCGAGCTCAAGACCACCTCACCTCCTGAGGTCGTTCCACCTCTGTACTAGTTCATCCTCAGCCCCCCGAGGCAATCCACCACAAAGCTGGAGTAGGGTATTACACTGCAAGGTGGCCCCAACCAGGATAAACTGCTGTGTCTCTTGTTCCTTGGGTTCGTCGAGCTAGGCTATGGAATCGTTGAGCAGGCAGACTGGGGAGAGAGAGTTCTTCGCACGCACCCCAGAGTTCGAACCTCTCAAGGGTCTGCGGAACCCGGAATCCAACATTTGGCGCGCAAGGTAGGGGTGCGTCGGAGCCTTTCTCCCGTCGGTCGACCCGCCGCTGCTCCACCGCTTCTATGGCTGACGCCCGTCGAGCCCGTGCTGAGCGTCGGGCCACCCTCGCCGCTCGCGTCGCCCAGACGGCGCCCGCCGGCGGGCCTCCCCGCCGTTCTCCATCGCGTGCTGCTAACGCTGCCACCGGCCCGGCGGGACACGAGCAGCAGGCTTCGTCGCTGCACCCCTCCGTGCGGCGTGATGGGCGCACGGCCACTCCGTCGCTGACCCCGGCAGGTTCGTCATCTCACGCTCATCGCGGGCCAGCGGATGCGCAAGCTGCGTTGCTCATGGCGTGCGAGCTCTTGCGCTACCGCCCCGTCGACGACTTCTACGAGGACTGGCAAGAGCGCATCGCCGAGCTCGTCAGCGCCGCAGGAGGCTCGCCCGCGCCCTCTCTCTCGCTACCTCGCCCGCCACCTGTCGCGGGTGATGTAGCCCACGGGGCGCCTCCACCACCTCCCCGTCAAGACGTCGCCCTCGCACCAAGGCACGCGGCCCCACGGCGTGACCCACCGTGCCGGGCGTCCGCGCGCGAAGAAGCAAGCTGCCAGGAGGTCCATCGACCGCAGGAAGATGCTCCTGCACTCCCAGCGCCCCCACGCCAAGACCGCGCGCCGCCTGTGGTGGTGGCGCGCGGGCGCCAAGATCAAGCTCCACTTCCACGTCGGGCTCCCGTAACCACGGCGGGCTGCCGAGCCTTCACTCCCGAGCTACACAGCGTCGTCTGGCCGGGGAAGTTCAAGCCTGACCTGCCTCCACGCTACGACGGCACCCCCGACCCTGCTGAGTTCCTGCAACTCTACGAGCTGAGCATCAAGGCGGCCAACGGCGACGAGAAGGTCATGGCGAACTGGTTCCCCATGGCTCTCAAGGATGGCGCGTGCTCATGGCTCCTAAACCTGCCCGCAGGATCGATCTCCTCTTGGGACGAGATGCGCGAGCGTTTCGTCGTCAACTTCCAGGGCACCCGTGACCGCCCGCCTGCCGCGAGCGACCTGCGACGCATCAAGCAGCAGCCAGGGGAAACCCTGCAGAAGTACATCCAGCGCTTCAACAGCGTCCGTCTCAAGACCCCCAAGGTGTCGGACGAGGCCATCATATCAGCATTCTCTGATGGCGTCTGCGATGTCAAGATGAAGGAGGAGCTCGCCATACACGAGGACCTGTGCACGGCTCTGGAAATGTTCAACATGGCGACCAAGTGCGCGAGAGCTGAGGAGGGACGCCTCTCCCTCCTCGAGCTCACAGCGGCCGACCCAGAAGACAAGAAGGCCAAGGCCAAGGACGTGAAACGCAAGGGGGCGGCCGTGCTTGCGACTGAACCAGAGACGAAGCGCGGCTGCGACCACCCAGAGTCATCCAAGGGCAGCCGTCCGTTCTGCGTCTTCCACAACGTACACAGTCACAACACCAACGACTGCCATGTGCTCAGGGCCATCCGCGACGGGCGCCTCGGCCGACGCCCCGAGCGCAATGATCGAGCCTACGGCCGCGGAGGAGGCCGAGGTGGAGGACGCTGGGACGACCGCCAGCCTCTCGAGGGCGCCTGGAGAGATCAGCCTCGCGAGGACCGTCCTCAGGGCAACACCGGCCTCCCTCCATTGCCACCGCCACCAAGGAGGAACGACGACCACCACCAGGATGAGGGGGCTGGGGGCTTCCAGGAGCCTCATGCCGTCGCTTGCATTCTGGGCGGTGCTCAGGCCCCAGCCTCCCAGCGCATCTTCAAGCAGTTCACCCGTGAGGTGAACGCGGCTCTCCCTAGGCTCGAGGCCACACTCCCGCTCAGGTGGTCCAAGTGCATCATCACCTTCAGCTCGGCAGACCAGCTCAAGTGCGCGGCAACCGCCGGCGCCCTCCCAATGCTCTGCTCTCCCGTCATCAGCAACGTCCTCGTCACCAAGACCCTCATCGATGGCGGTGCGGGGCTCAATGTCCTCTCCATCGAAATGTTCGATCGCCTCCAAGTGCCCTACGATCAGCTGCAGCCCACCAAGCCCTTCTCAGGTGTGACCGATGGCTTCACCACCCCGATAGGGCAGATCCGCCTCCCTATCACCTTCGGCCAGCGTGACAACTACCACACCGAGCTCATCGACTTCGACGTCGCCCACATTCGTCTTCCGTACAATGCCATCCTTGGGTACCCAGCCCTAGCCAAGTTCATGGCGGTGACTCATCATGGCTACAATGTCCTCAAGATGCTAGGGAGTCGCGACATCATTATGATCGCCTGCGAGGAAAAGGATGCGGTGTGCTCTCTCGAGCGCGCCTACCAGGCCGCGGTGGTTGAGGACCCAGACAACGAAAGCACCATCTACCCTCCTGAGGCTATCCCCAAGAAGAAGAAACAGTTGTTCCGCCAAGGGCCTCAGGAGAACGGCGTCTCCACCAGCACCACCTCAGGACCAGCGCCCTCAGATGGGGCGCCACCCTCTCTCGCGTAGGAAGGCGTGCCCGACACCCCTCTCAGGCTGGGCTCGGGGCTCCCCTCTGGAGGGCCGCTGAACTAGCCAACATCACGAGGGAGGCGCTCGGGCACCACTTGGAGGCGTGCTTCAGCGCGTGTTTCTACCAAGAGGGCACAAGGCACGAGGTGCCCGGTGCTCAGGAGTTCGTCATCGAGGCAATCGAGGAGCTTCAAGAGGCAAGAGCCATGAGCGGCGACCGCCGCCCGCCACCTGGCTCGGCTCTTTGTCCTGGCGAGGACGGTGAGCTACGTGTCTGCATCAACTACCTCGGGCTAAACAGGGCTGCGTCTCAGTAGCGCTTCTGGCCATCGCGTGTTGGTCGGTGCGAGGCCCCCCCTCACAGCTATGTTCGCATGCCGTACAGCCTGTCGAACGCGGCTGTCACCTTCCAGCGCCACCTGCGGTGCGTCCTGGCGGCTCAGAAGACCAGGCGCCAGGCGGTCCTGGTGGAGATGCCGACAGTTCTCCGCGAGCCCCCTGAGCCTCCAGAGCCTCACGAGGTTCAGGACCCAGGTGACTCGTGAGGAGCGACTTCTTCAGCACACATCTTCAGCTACTCCAACATCTCTTCAGCAACGATACCAGGTGACATTTTCTAGTTTATTCAGTTGGGGGTGCCCCTCGGGCAGCATTATCCCCAGATCGCGTGGGCCTGTCCCTGCGACATGTATCCTTTTGCATCTTGATTCACTCCATTGGTGGCGCCCTTCGGGCTGCATCGTCCCCAAGCCACGTGGGTCCGTCCCTGTGGCATATATCGCTTTGCATCTATCAGAACTAGCCTTATTCTTGCCATCAGTCGCTTTATGATTATCATCTGCATATCCGGTACTTCGTTGCCATGAACGTCGTACGCCCTTGCAAGCCCACCCACGACCGCCTCATGATTAAGGGCTGGCATGGCGTCTGTGCTTGGGTCCGTCCCTGCAGCGTCGCTAAACCCAAGAGACTGAGCTCTGGCTCACGGGCCAGCCCCCGTGTACGTCACCTCCCATGGTCCTTGGTGCCTTATCCTCGCATGAGCTAATCGCAGGCGGATGAGTGAGGGCGCGCGACACGGTGCCCCGTCACCACGGGAGCCGCGCGTCGGCTGTCTTTCTTCAGGATATCCGCATGAGAAGACTGGGCACGGCGTCTGTGCTCGGGTCCATCCCTGCAATGTCGATAAACCCAACGGCTGAGCTCTGTCTGGCGGGCCGGCCCTGTTCACGTCACCTCCTGGGGCCGTTGGTGCTTGGCCTTCTCATGTGGTAACGTCAGGAGATTCACTCGGCGCAGGCTGCCTAACCATCTTGCAGGATCATTACAAGTGCTCTCAATCAAGACCAGGCGCAACCCGCCTTGAGGTAGGGCCCAGTGAGTCCCGCGCTGGCTCACGGGTGCCCAGACACACCTCCTCTAGCCCTGCCGTGCAAGCCACGTGTTAGGGTGGGGCTGTACACGCCCCAGGGGCTCTCCTCAGAGGGAGCCCCCTCCCACGTGCCAGTGGAAGCACCATGCTCCGCGCTGGCAGTCGACACGGTCGAGGAGCGGCTATGCCCGTGCAAGAATGGTAGCGCCATGCTCCACGCTGGTGATAAACAACTGAGGGTGGCCTCACGACCGTAGTAACCTCAGGGAGCCACCAGGCTTGGTGCTTAGCCTCACCGCGCTGCTTTCCCTCGGGAGAGTAGCGCGAGGGGGCTGGGCACGGGGGCTACGCTCAGGTCACGCCTAGCGTACGACACCTCGCCAGGTCCCTCGGACCTGGTCTTCGCGCAACCCTCCCGAGCGAGAGCCCAACGAGGACAGGTATGAGGTCTGTTCGTATGTCAAGGGGGACCCTTGGGCATCGCGACCCAAGGGCCTAACTGGTCACGTAGCCCCTCACTCCTTGGTCTCGTCCTGGTGATCCGGACGACCCAATGGCGGCTGAGGTACGCGCGGGGCCGGGCCCTGCCGACGCAGAACGCTAAGGCCTAATCTCGCGTCTCCTTCCCGAGGGCTGTTTGTACGTCAAGGGGGACCCTTGGGCATCGCGACCCAAGGGCCTAACTGGTCATGTAGCCCCTCACCCCTTGGTCTCGTCCTGGCGATCCGGACGACACAATGGCGGCAGAGGTACGCGCGGGGTCGGGCCCTGCCGACGTAGAACACTAAAGCAAACAGGAAGGAAATCGCAAAATCCTAGCAAATTATTACAAGACATATTGTTTCTCCGAATTACCAAACATGAGTTCTCACGCCTCCGCGAGGCATGGTTCATATTGCAGGAAATAAAATGGAGCGAACGCCACCATCAAGCTTCTCCTTCAGCCTTGAGCGCCACCATCGCCCGCCTGGGGAGCCCCGTCGTCGACGACGTCGCCGTCGCCCGTGCTGCCGGCCGTAGTCGCGGGGTCGATGGCAAGGAACTTCTGCAGCAGGGCCTCCACCTAGTCCTTCACGGCTTCAGCAATGGCGGTGTAGCGATCCGGGTTCACAGGCTCAAGCATGGCACTGAGGTCAAAGTTGGGGTCGCGAAGACGGAGGTGGTAGAAGACGCGTGTCACGGCCGAGGTGGAAAGCGCGCGGGCCTCCCCTTCCACCATGGGGCCAAATCCAACAACGATGCCCTCGAGCGCCGTGACCAGCTTGGGGAGTAGCTCGGCGGGGCCCTCCTCCGAGGTCACCAGCGGCTCCTTCAACTCGCTCCCGTAAAGGTCCTGAAGTGCCTTGCGGGACCTCTGTTGGAGGGAGTCAAAGGCAGCGCGCCCCGCGGCGGCTGCCTCCTCAGCCTTGGCAAGGAGCTTCTCCCTGGTCTCCAGCTGGGCCTTCTCCGCCTCCACCTCCTCCTTCAATTTCTCCAGGCGGCCGCGCTCTGTGGCCTGTTCCCGGGCCGCCCGCTCCAGCTCGGCATCACGATCAGCAATTGCAGCTTTCTGGGCCTTCAGCTCCTCCTCCTGCACCTTGCGCTGACGGGCCTCGGTGGCCTGCTCATCGCAGAGGGTACTCAGCTAGGCCTCCGCCGCTCGGTAGCGCTCCTCGGTGGCCTCGGCGTCCTTCATCGCCGCGTCGCGGGTGGCCGCGGCCAAGCCGGCTGCCTTCTCACCTTCCTCCGAGGCTGTCACGGCTTGCTGCCAGGCCATCCTGACGAATGCGTCGGCTCGAAGCCACCCCAAGACCAGCTCCAGGAGCCCAGACACCAGGCGCCGGTCGACACCTTGAAGGTGAACGCGAAGCTGGTTCAGCGCGGAAAGGGCCTCCTCCAGAGCACCGGGCGTGGCAGAAGAGCCATGGTTCACCGGCGTGATGGACGAGGGAGGAAACGGCGCAGGCACCAGGGCTGGCGAAGCAGCAGCGCCAGAAGAGGCTGGGGGCTCCGGAGGCTTCGAGGCCTCGGCAGGCGAGTTGAGGGCGAGTGCCTCCTGAGCAGGCCCGACTGCAGGGGACGCCTCCTGCCGAGGCTGGGTCTTCGAGCCACCAGGGGACGACCCGGCCGCAGGAGCGCGTAGGCCGGCCCTGCCCTTTTGCGCCGGAGGTGGTGCGGCTGCGGCAAGCACCTTCATCGCGGCAACAGCTACACCCTCCTCCTCCTTCTTCTTCGCCTTCGATGTTGGCCTAGCCACAGAAGAGGCGGACGTTAAGATACCAAGACAAGAGCAGGAAGCAAAGGCAAGATGACGCACTTACTGGTCCGCAGCAACATAGTCCCTCGCCCTCTTCAGGAGCGCGAGGCCCATAGGCTTCGCGGGCATGGGAGCCGTTGTGCCCTCAGGAACAGGCGGGCGCACGACCGGCTTTGTAGCAGCAACGACTGGCGGCGAGGCGGGGGTGCCGCCTTGAGAGATCAGCGCCGACCTGTCCTTCTTCATGACCCCCGACTTCAGCTTCTTCGGAGGGGTGCCCTTGAACCACGTGGTGACGCCTGCAGACCGCGTCACCTCCCTGACCGGGTACTCACTGGCATCGTTGTCGTCAGAGAGGTCATAGAGGAGATCAGTCTGGCGTGGAGGGGAGGTCTCCCCCGCGCTTTCCCACGTCGCCTCCGAGTCCGTCCCCTCTACCTCGCCGGGCTCACCGGAGGACACCAGAACAGGGGAGCTCGGAGGCTGGGAAGGCCCCTGAGGTGCGAGCCCGTGCTCATTGAAGACAGGCATGGCATCAGCAATCTTCTCCCCGTCTGGGCGGCGGTACAGCGGAAGATGGGAGTCCGGGGGGCAGCCCTGATCCACTCCAAGCAGGGCACGGACGATTTTGTCCAGCTCCTCCTTGGACAAGTCGTCCGGGCGCAGCCGGAGACCCTCTTCTCCGCCCTTGAGCTTCCACAGGGGGCGCGAGTGTGCCTGGAGCGGAGCCAGGCGCTGCATCAGGAATTCCTTGACAGTCATGGCCCCTGTTGGCTTCTCCGCCTTCGGGTCATCGGTCTTCAGGTCTGCTGCCATCCTCTCCAGCAACAGCTCTGCCCTGGGATTGGTGAGCTTCTCGTGAGCCCATCCTTCCAGGGGCGCCGGCTGCGAGGTCGGCAGTTCCAGCCGAACGTCAGCGCGCTTGGCATCCAGGAAGATCCACTTGTTCCGGAAGGTATCCACCTTTTTCCCCGTCCGAGAGATCGCATTGCTGCCGTTGGCAGCAATGAAGCTGGCGCACCCCGAGCACTGGCTGCCATTGATCCGAAGGTAGAAGAAGTGGCGGAGAAGTGCAACAGAGGGCATCACCCCCAAGAACGCTTCGCAGTAAAAGGCGAAGACCAACAGGAGGAGGACAGAGTTGGGATGAAGATGGAGGGCATGGAGCCTATAATGGTGGAGGACGGCGTAGAAGAATTTGGAGAAAGGGGGAACCAGCCCGGCGAGGACGATGTGCCAGAAGAAGGGGTAGACGATGCTCCCCAGAGCTTCCGGCTTGGCGGAGCCAACCCAGAGCTTCATCTCACCCCCTCGTTGCTACCCCCCACCGTCAGGTGGAGCGCGGAGCCGTGGTGCTTCTCCTCGGTGATGGTGGACATGCTCAAGGCCGGCTCATGCCAGGGGACAGAGCGCGCGGCCGCGACTGAAGATCCTGCCTGCTCGGAAGCCATTGGTGGCGAGCTCGGGGGAGATTGGCGGATCTGAGGGTTCTCTAGGCAGAAGGAGAAGGGTATCTGGGGCAAGACGAAAGGAAGGCAATAAAGGTTTCGCAGCGGGCGCCAGCCCTTTTGTCAGTCAAAAGCAGTTGCCGAGGCAGCGTGGGGAGGCGGAGGCGCCCATGTCCCATCAATCGCCATGCGGCAACTAAGGCCACAGACGGTTAGGGCCCGCGGCGCTCTGCACTTGCCCTTTGGCTTCGCCTCGAAGCCAAGTTTGAGCGCGCCTTGGGCCCGGGGCTACTGTCGGCGTCCTGGGACCGGGGGTGGCCAGACTTGCCTGCCTGTGGCCCATGGCGTGGCTCCATCGACGGCCTGGTACGGCCCAGCTTCAGCAACGACGACTCAAGACCCTCGCGAGGGGCCAAGCCTCGCGAGGCAGACGACACCAAGAACTCCACGAGGGGCGGCCTCCCCAGGCTGGCTGCCGAGGAGCGGAGATATCCATGCAAGCTGCACCTCGCGAGGTTCACCTGACGTGAGCCATGACGACCAGGACCAGGCGGGCGCCAGCGGGCGCAGTGTACCAGTTTCCTCTTTGGTGCAAAGGAGGCAAGCGCAGGCACGGAGTCCCGAGGAATCAAGCAAAGGTTTCCATATCGGTGCAACAAGACCAGGACCGCCAGGATGGAGGTCATCGAGGAGCCCACTGCAGCGTCACCACCAGAGGCTTTTGCAGGCGAAGACTACGTTTGTCAGGATAACTTGTACTAGTTGTCTCCCTTCGGATTTTGCCGTTGTGGGATCCCTTCCCGCCTACATTTGGGAAGAGGACCAAGGCCACTATAAATAGGACTTAGCCACCACCATAGGAAGGGGAAGAACCGGAGCTGGATCAGATCCATTCCACCCTCACCACCTCACCAGCGTATCGAGCTCAAGAACACCTCACCTCCTGAGGTCGTTCCACCTCTGTACTAGTTCATCCTCAGCCCCCCGAGGCAATCCACCACAAAGCTGGAGTAGGGTATTACACCGCAAGGTGGCCCGAACCAGGATAAACTGCTGTGTCTCTTGTTCCTTGGGTTCGTCGAGCTAGGCTATGGAATCGTTGAGCAAGCAGACTGGGGAGAGAGAGTTCTTCGCACGCACCCCAGAGTTTGAACCTCTCAAGGGTCTGCGGAACCCCAAATCCGACAACAACCCTCTTGCCCGCGTTGGTGCAAGTATTTGCTTTTGTGTGTGTATGTGCTGTTGGGAGGCAACCCAATGGTTATCTTCATTTTTCCTTTTTCTTTTCTATTTTTTATGTGTTGACAAAATTATGGTACTTTTATGATTGTGTTCTTATGTTTTAGTTAGTGTTTGTGCCAAGTAAAGCCTTTGGGATGATTTGGTTGATAGTTGATTTGATTCTGTGAAAAATAGAAACTTTTGCACTCAGTCCAGAAATTCTTAAAAATTACTGGAACATGCTTTTGATCTGAATTTTTTACACATAATTGATATACAAATTGCCCATGTTTTCCCAATGTTTCAAAAAAAATAGAGTTACAGAAGTATGGTGTTTATTGAGATCATTACAGACTGTTCTATTTTAGACAGATTCTGTTTTTGTTGCATAGTTTATTTGTTTTGATGATTCTATGGATTATATCGGGGGGGGGGGGGTATAAGTCAGGGAGAAGTTAGAATACAGTAGGCATTATGAAATAATAAAATATGAATGGGTTCATAACAATACCTAAAGTTTATGATTTGTTTATTATACTAACAGATCTCACAATGTTTCTATTGAGTTTCGTGTGCTGAAGTTTTCATGTTTTGGGTGAGACCATGATGGACGAAGGAATAAGGAGCGGCAAGACCCTAAGCTTGGGGATGCCCAAGGCACCCCAAGGTAATATTCAAGGAAAAACCAAGCGTCTAAGCTTGGGGATGCCCCGGATGGCATCCCCTCTTTCGTCTACAAACCATTGATATATTAGTTGGAGCTATATTTTTATTCATCACATGATATGAGTTTTACTTGGAGCGTCTTCGGTCCAACGAACACGAGGCCCCTACTCTCGTGCGCATTGACAGGGTTATCTAGACCGCCGGTTGGGAGATCAACCACCCGAGCTGCATACTCCATTGCCTCTCCTCCGCGGCATCTGGTCATGCACCGCTCATCCTCGACTCTACGCCGCGTTCTTCCGGGCACAGACGCTTCCATTTAGAATGTTTCTGGCCCAAGTTGCAGGGCTACCATGAAACGGTCGCCGAGGCATGGGTGTCCTCCCCGAATGAACCTGATCCTTTCCGCTGCATCTACGCGCGCCTCCGGGCCACCGCCAAGCACTTGCAGAGGTGGAGCTCCAAGACCGTCGGCAACATCTCCCTACAGCTCCCCGTAGTCCACGAGTTGATCGCTCGCTTCGACGCGGCACAGGACCACCGACCGCTCTCGGCCACCGAGGCCTGGCTTCGTCGCCAACTCAAGACCTCCTACATTGGCCTCGCATCACTCGAGCGATCTCTCGTGAGGCAACGCATGCGGTTCAACTTCCTCAAAGGCGGCGACACTAACTCGGCCTTCTTCCGTCTGCATGCCGCGCAACGCTCCAAGAAGAACATGATCCACCAGCTGCAAGTGGGCGAGTCCATTGTGTCCGGCCATGCCGCCGTCACCGAGGCCGCGTATAATCACTTCTCCTCCATCCTTGGCTTTGATCATGAGAGATCCTCCACCATTGACTCGGACGGCCTCGACCCGTGATCCTTCGATTTGCATGACCTTGAGATCCCTTTCTCTGAGCATGAGATTTGGGAGGCCATTAAACGCATGCCCAAAGGGAGGGCACCCAGGCCTGATGGATTTACTTCAGAGTTCTTGTGCACCTCTTGGCCCATAATCAAAGACGACTTCGTCGATGCATTCAACAAGCTCTACACACTCAACGGCCTCAGGTTCCAGCAGCTGAATGAGGCGCTGATCATGTTGCTTCCCAAGAAGCCGGACGCCTCCACGCTCTCCGACTATCGCCAGATCAGCTTGATCCACTTGTTCGCCAAGCTTTTCACCAAGGTACTCTTGCTCAGCCTTGCGCCAAGACATGGCGACATGATCTCCACCAACCAAAGTGCGTTCATCGTGGGCCGATGCATCCACGACAACTTCCTTATCATCCAACAAACCGCATGACAGCTCCACAACCTCAAGCAGCCTCGCGTCATGCTCAAGCTCGACATCGCACGCGCTTTTGACTCTGTCTCGTGGGCATTCCTTCTCGACACCCTCCGCCACCGTGGCTTCAGCCGACGCTGGTGCGAATGGGTGTGCATCCTGCTTGGCATGGCGAGCACGCTCGTCCTCGTCAATGGCACCCCAGGACCGCTGATTCTTCACCGCTGCAGCTTTCGGCAGGGGGACCCCCTCTCCCCCATGCTATTCGTCATGGTTATCAACACCCTCAACAACTTGCTTTGCCGGGCGGTCACCGACGGCGTACTACAGCGGCTCACCAGGCGCCACATGGCATCGAGCATCTCTCTCTACACCGATGATGTGGTCGTCTTCTGCCGGCCGGACAAGCAGGAGCTCTTCGCCATCTGCCTTCTTCTCATTATCTTCGGTGCAGCTTTTGGGATGCATACCAACTTTGCCATGTGCACGGCTTCCCCCATCCAGTGCACGCATGACGACCGTGCTAGTGATCGCCTCCAACTTCGCGTGCCCACTCAAAAACTTCCCTACATCTTATCTCAGCCTATCGTTGTCCATCCGTAAGGTCAGTGCTGCTGCCTTGCAGCCTCTCCTCGACAAGCTCGAGCGTAGGCTCTCCCCACTGTGAGGTTCCGTGATGTCACGCGGTGACCGGCTGGCCCTCTGTCGCCATGTGTGTTCGGCGATGCCCGTGCACACGCTCCTCGCGCTGGCGATCAACCCCCCCCCCCCCCCCCCCCCCCCCCCGCGCACGTCCTAAAGTAGATTAACCGCCTTCTATGCAACTTCCTAAAATTTCTAGGCCTCTTACTAATCTTTTACAAAAGGATGTTCCATTTGTTTTTGATGATGATTGTGTAGAAGCCTTTGAAACATTTATGAAAGCCTTAACTTCTGCACCTATTGTTCAACCACCCGATTGGAACTTGCCTTTTGAAATTAGTGTGATGCTAGTGATTATGCTATTGGTGCTGTTCTAGGACAAAGAGTTGATAAGAAATTAAATGTTATCCATTATGCTAGCAAAACTCTAGACAGTGCCCAAAGAAATTATGCTACCACTGAAAAAGAATTTTTGGCAGTTGTGTTTGCTTGTGATAAATTCAGATCTTACATTGTTGATTCTAATGTAATTGTTCACACCGATCATGCTACTATAAAATATCTTATGGAAAAGAAAGATGCTAAACCTAGACTCATTAGGTGGGTTCTCTTGCTACAAGAATTTGACTTACATATCACTGATAGGAAAGGAGCTGAGAACCCCATAGCTGATAACTTGTCTAGGTTAGAAAATATTCTTGATGACCCACTACCTATTGATGATAGTTTTCCTCATGAACAACTAACTGTAATAAATACTACTTATAATACTCCTTGGTATGCTGACTATGCTAATTATATCGTTGCTAAATTTATACCACCTAGTTTCACATACCAACAAAAGAAAAAATTCTTCTATGACTTAAGACATTACTTTTGGGATGACCCACATCTTTATAAAGAAGGAGTAGATGGTATTATTAGACGTTGTGTACCTGAGCATGAACAGGAGCAAATCCTATGGAAGTGTCACTCTGAAGCCAACGGGGGACATCATGCAGGAGATAAAACTTCCCATAAGGTATTACAATCTGGTTTTTATTGGCCTACTCTTTTCAAGGATGCCCGTAAGTTTGTCTTGTCTTGTGATGAATGTCAAAGAATAGGTAATATCAGTAAGCGTCAGGAAATGCCTATGAATTATTCACTTGTTGTTGAACCTTTTGATGTTTGGGCTTTGATTACATGGGACCTTTTCCTTCCTCCAATGGGTATACACATATTTTGGTTGTTGTTGATTATGTTACTAAGTGGGTAGAAGCTATTCCAACTAGTAGTGCTGATCATAACACTTCCATTAAAATGCTTAAAGAAGTTATTTTCCCAAGGTTTTGGAGTCCCTAGATATTTAATGACTGATGGTGGTTCACACTTTATTCATGGTGCTTTCCGTAAAATGCTTGCTAAATATGATGTTAACCATAGAATTGCATCGCCCTATCATCCTCAATCTAGTGGTCAAGTTGAACTTAGCAATAGAGAAATAAAATTAATATTACAAAAAACTATCAATAGGTCCCGAAAGAAGTGGTCTAAGAAATTAGATGATGCACTTTGGGCCTACAGAATAGCTTATTAAAATCCTATGGGTATGTCTCCATATAAAATGGTTTATGGAAAAGCTTGTCATTTGCCTCTTGAGTTAGAACATAAAGCATATTGGGCAATTAAAGAACTCAATTATGATATTAAACTTGCCAGTGAAAAGAGGTTATTTGATATTAGCTCACTAGATGATGGAGAACCCAAGCTTATGAAAATGCCAAACTATTTAAAGAAAAAGTTAAAAGATGGTATGACAAAAGAATCCAAAAGTGGGAATTCAAAGTTGGTGAACATGTTCTATTATAAACCTCTTGTTTTAGATTTTTTGCAGGAAAACTTCTTTCCAAATGGGAAGGACCATATATTATCAAAGAAGTTTATCGGTCAGGAGCTATCAAGATTAAAAATGCCGAAGGTACTAACCCGAAGGTGGTCAATGGACAAAAAATTAAACACTATATCTCAGGTACGCCCATTAATGTTGAAACCAATATTATTCAAACCATCACACCAGAGGAACACATAAAAGAAACCTTCCAGAACACTCCAGAACCCTGAAAAAGAAGAGGTACGTGATACGGGTAAGTAAACGGACTCCGAAAAATCCGCAAAAATATTTTCTGTCAGTTTTTGAATATTAGAGAAAATAGGAAAATAAGAAACAATCGGGAAGGCAACCCAGGTGCCCACAAGATACCCTGGTGGATGTTGGGCCCCTCAGGCACCTTTCCGACTCCGTTTTCCTTCCATATACTTGTTTCCCAAGATAAAAAATCTTTATATATACCCCCGGACAATTTTACCACTGTATCGCGGAGAAATCCTCTGTTCTTGTTTCGTGCTATTTTTTTGACAGATCTAGATCGCCATGGCCACACCAAGCTCCTCCAAGGACAAGTTCTTTGAGAGGGTAATCAATCCCTACTTGTCAGAGGTGATGAAGCACCCTCAAGCCATTGAGATGCGTGAGGGGGTGCTCCATATCTGGGATGTTTAAGGGCCTAAGAAGACGGGAAGCGTGGAGGCCAGGCTCGAGGCGGTGTAGCAGGAGATCTTCAAGTGCCAAGGGATGGTGGAGCATGGACTCAGTGCCAATCACCTCATGATCACGGAATATAGCCGTGATCACAAGGTGGATGGCCGGTCTATGAAGGACATCGTCTTCACCTTCAACGAGCAAATCAATTTTCTGCAAAGCCAAATCTATGATCTTCAAAATCAAGTTTTTGAGTATGTGGCAAGATTTAAAGGTATGAGTTTAGTTGCCAGTTGTAGGACTTAGGAGACTCGTGCTTCTTCTTATGATGGTGAGCCCCTGCCATGGAAGCCGGAGGATAAGCTTGCCACCACCTCATCACCACCACCATCTTCCCCACCAAAGGAGACAGTACACAGGTATGGGCACTCCCCTTGGCTTGTGCCAAGCTTGAGGGAGATGCCCCGGTATCGTATCACCATCACTTTTATTACCTTTACCTATCTTAGTTCGATCGTTAGCTATTTCATGATTTAGTTGAATAAAAGTTTAGTATGATCTATTTTCGAGTGCTAGTTTCGTGATCTACCTATCTATGTAATCGAGTGAGAGTTATATAATAAAGTTTAGTTTGAGTTTTTGCTTCTTTACTTTTATGTTTCAATCAAAATAAAAGAAAATAATAAAAAAATCATATGCTAATCTTATGGTAAGTAATGACATCATGTCAGGAAAAGTATAAGTGGTAAAATTTGTTGAAAGTTGACAAACATGGCATTGGTCAATGATGCAATTCATGAAAGAATTAATAAGGGATGAGAAGATTCACATGCAAATACACTATCTTGGGCATGTTTTATGATTGTGAGCCCCCACTAAATATCTTAGGGATAATTACATTTGTGCCCCTAACTGGAACCCACTACTCAAATTTGCCACTAATCTCAAAGCATGCTCAAATTTGCCCCTCTGCCGTTAGTTGCCCTTATAGAAATGCCTTTCTGCGTCGTTACCGTCCGGTCAAAGGGCTTTGACCATCTCGAAAAAATAGCAAAAAAATTCAAAAAAAAGGAAATTGTGTGGGATCAAAGGTCCTCAGGTGCGCAAGGTGCGTGCAAATTTTCATGCTGTTTGGATATTCTAGGAGCTCATGGCAAAGGAAAAACAGTAAATATGTACGCATGTGAACAGTAAATTAAAAAAATAGCAAGAAAATTCAAAAAAATATGATTTTTTTTGGCATCCAAGATACTTGGGTTTGCAAGATGTGTGCAAAATTTTGTTGTGTTTGGACATTGTAGGAGCTCATGGAGAAAAAAACAAAATTTAGCTCAGAAAAAAAATTAAAAAAATACACTATTTTGGTTTTTTTCCTAGAGCTCCTCGCATGTCATTTATTAACAAAATTTTGCACACACCTTTTGCACCTAAGCATCTTAGATGCCAAAAAATTCATATGTTTTGGAATTTTCTTGGTATTTTTTTAATTTACTATTCAAAGATGTACAGATGTATTGTTTTGCTTTGCCACGAGCTCCTGGTATGTCTAAATTGCATGAAAATTTGCATGCACCTTGCGCACCTGAGTATATTTGATCCCACAAAATTTCAGATTTTTTTGATTTTTTTTTGCTATTTTTTTGAGATGGTCAAAGCTCTTTGAACGGACGGTAACGGCGCAGAAGGGCATTTCTATAAGGGTAACTAACGACAGGGGGGCAAATTTGAGCATGCTTTGAAATTAGGGGCAAATTTGAGTAGTGGGTTCCAGTTAGGGGCACAAATGTAAATGTCCCAATATCTTATGCCAAACTGTTGACATTGGACAAGGAAGACCACGTAATGATTTATGTTTGTTCTTATTCACATAGAAGTTATATTGTCATAGATCCTTCAACATGTGGTGCTTGCTCAATATCCTTGCTAGCCAAAAATCCGCACTAAGTAGAGATACTACTTGTGCATCCAAAAACCTTAAACCCAAACTCATGTTTTGAGAGTCCACCATACCTACCTATGGATTGAGTAAGATCCTTCAAGTAAGTTGTCATGGGTGCAAAAAGGCAATAAAAGTTGCTTCTAAATGTGTTTGATCCTTTAGTGTAAGAGAAATTAAGCATTATACGAACTTGTGATGGCAAAGCAAAAAAAGCGACGGACTACATAATAAAGGTTGCTATCATGAGGGGCAATATAACGTGACATTCTTTTGCATTAAGAGATTGTGCATACAAAACCAAAAAGCGCATGACAACCTCTGCTTCCCTCTGCGAAGGGCCTATCTTTTACTTTTATGTATTTACTTTTTATGCAAGAGTCCAAGTATTTCCCCTATTCCTTTTTATTTTCTCTTTGGCAAGCATCATGTGGTGGGGAAAGATCTAGGCACATATACCCAGCTGGATATGAGTGAGCATGAGTTATTATTGTTGACATCGCCCTTGAGGTGAATAAGTTGGGAGGCGAAACTATAAGCCCCTATCTTTCGATGCGTCCGGTTGAAACTTTTTGCTCATATATATGTTGTGAGTGTTAGCAATCATAGAAGATTAAATGATAGTTGAGTATGTGGACTTGCCAAAAGGCTCCGATACGCGACCCTTCCTGACAATATGATGAATTCTAGTTGTAGAGTTGACTGAGAACATAGTTTGTTGGTTTTCAATAAATTTTATGCTTTTTACTTTGTTGTTGTGATGAATTGTTACTTGTTCATGAGAAGTTATATGATAAAGTTTGTTGTTGTTATAATAATAAGCATGATGCTACTATGTCCTTATTTTGTTTTTATGGACACCTCTCTCTCTAAACATGTGGACATGATTTTTGATATCGACTTTCGCTTGAGGACAAGCGAGGTTTATGGAGTAATTCTAATGCCTTTTCTCTCACAATATGCAAGGTTTACACAAAGAGGGAGAATACCGGCAGCTGGAATTCTGGACCTGAAAAAGCTATGTCAGAGATACCTATTCTGCACATCTCCAAATGAGCTGAAATTTTACAGAGAATTGTTTTGGAATATATAATAAATATTGGAGAAAAGAACTACCAGAGGGGGGCTGCTAGGTGCCCACAAGACACCAGGGCACGCCAGCCCCTCCAGGCGCGCCCTGGTGGGTGGTGGGTACCCTGGCCCACCTTCGGTGCCCAACTTCTAGTATATAAGGTCTTTTGACCTAGAAAAAATGAAGGGAGGACTTTCGGGACGGAGCGCCGCCGTCTCGAGGCGGAACTTGGGCAGGAGCACTTTTCCCCTCCGGCGGAGCGATTCCGCCGGGGGAACTTCCCTCCCAGAGGGGGAAATCGAAGCCATCGTCATAACCAACAACCCTATCATCTTTGGGAGGCCAATCTTCATCAACATCTTCAACATCACCATCTCATCTCAAACCTTAGTTCATCTCTTGTGTTCAATCTTTGTACCGGAACCTCAGATTGGTACCTGTGGGTGACTAGTAGTGTGGATTACATCTTGTAGTTGATGCTATATGGTTTATTTGGTGGAAGATTATGTGTTCAGATACATTATGTTATTTAATTTCCCTCTGATCTTGAGCATGAATATTATTTGTGAGTAGTTATCTTTGTTCTTGAGGCCACGGGAGAAGTCATGTTGCAAGTAATCATGTGAATTTGATATGTGTTCGATATTTTGATGATATATATGTTGTGATTCCCTTAGTAGTGTTATGTGAATGTTGACTACATGACACTTCACCATCTTTGGGCCTAAGGGAATGCATTGTGGAGTAGTTATTAGATGATGGGTTGCTAGAGTGACAGAAGGTTAAACCCTAGTTTATGCGCTATTCCGTAAGGGACTGATTTGGATCCATATATTTAATGCTATGGTTAGATTTTATCTTAATACTTCTTTCATAGTTGCGGATGCTTGCGAGGGGGTTAATCATAAGTGGGAGGCTTGTTCAAGTAAGAACAACACCCAAGCATCGGTCCACCCAGATATCAAATTATCAAAGTAGCGAACGCGAATTAAACCAGCATGATGAAAGTGACTAGATGAAATTCCCGTGTGCCCTCAGGAACGCTTTGCTTATTATCTGAGACCGTTTTGCCCTGTCGTTTGCCATCCAAAGGATTGGGATACCTTGCTGCACTTTATTTACCATTACTGTTACTTGCTTGTTACAAATTATCTTGCTATCAAACTACCTGTTACCGACAATTTCAGTGCTTGCAGAAATTACCTTGCTGAAAACCACTTGTCATCTCCTTCTACTCCTCGTTGGGTACGACACTCTTACTTATCGAAAGGACTATGATTGATCCCCTATACTTGTGGGTCATCATTCAGGCCTTCTTCCAGGCCTCCACTTCTTGGTCGATCGGCGACGGACGCACATGCAAATTCTGGGAGGACCACTGGCTCGATGGACAGTCCATCGCCGAGATCACGCCCCATGTTCATGCCAGGGTCCCCAAGCGGCACCGCAAGGCGCTCTCTGTGCGTGATGACCTCCACGACCGTGCCTAGATCGCGGACATCCAGGGCGTGCTGGGCATGGAATGACCATCCAATACGTTTCCCTTTGGCGGCATCTGCATCACGTCACTCTCGCTGACGTGCCAGACAAGATATCATGGCGTTGGTCCACCTCCGGCTCCTACACCGCGCGTTCATGCTACCAATCCCTCTTAACTAGTTCAATAGAAGACCCCCACTGGTGCATCACCTGGCGATCTTGGGTGCTGCTGCGCATCAAGTTCTTCATTTGCCAGGCCCTTCTCAGCCGATGCTGGACGGCCGACCGCCTCGCGCGACATGACCTACCCCACAAGCCAACCTGCCTCCTCTGTGATCAAGAGCCCGAGATGATGCAACACCTCCTCGTGGGCTGCTCCTTCTCTTGCCAGGTTTGGCACGAGGTCCTTTCTTGGTACCGCTCCACCGCCGCAATCCCGGATCAAAACGACGAGTTCATTGCCTGGCTTACCTCAGCCATCGCCGCCACGCCACTTCCTTCGATGCGGGCTCACCTCCATCGCCATCCTTACAGCTTGGTGGCTTTGGAAGCACCGTAACGGCTGCATCTTCGACAGTGACCACCCTTCTTTAAGCCGAGCCATCAACGACATCCGGGACGAGGCAAGACTATGGGCACGCGCGGGCGCCACAGGTCTCACGCTTATCATGCCCGAGGCGTAGCCTAGGGCCTCTGTGGTTGGCGCACCCACCCCTCCCAATGCGCCATGGCTGCCGTTGCATGCCATCCATGTGTACTAGCTCGGCAGACATTCCCCTCTTAGCACAAACTTGTAATATTGCTACATTCTACCTATCAATGCAATGATATGCAAGCCTTTTGCGTATTCGCGAAAAAAAACTTGGAGCGTCTTGTGCCATAGTAGTTTTTGCTTTGTCTTCTTTTTATTTTTCCACAATCATTGTTTGCTGGACACACCTTTTGAGAGGGACACGCATTTGTTCATGATTTATTAGAATACTCTATGTGCTTCACTTGTATCTTTTGAGCTAGGCAGTTGCTCTAGTGCTTCACTTATATCTTTTAGTGCATGGCAGTGGTTATGTTTTAAAGAAATAATTGCACTCTCATTCTTCACTTATATCTTTTTGAGAGTCTAATAAATAGTAATGGCAATATGCACATGTTATGAAATTGGTCCTGATATGATATGTATTCCGAAGGGATATAATAAAAACTTTCATGTAGATCATTGAATGTGATATGTTTGATTCCTTGCAATAGATTTGCGATATTAAGATTGTGATATGTGGGGGTACTAGTGAATGATTGTGGTTTAGTGATAACCCACAAGTATAGGGGGTCGCAACAATTTTTGAGGGTAGAGTATTCAACCCAAATTTATTGATTCGACATGAGGGGAGCCAAAGAATATTTGCAAGTATTAGCAGTTGAGTTGTCAATTCAACCACACCTGGAGATTAAATATCTGTAGCAAAGTGATCAGTAGCACAGTAATATGATAGTTTTGATAGCAATGGTAGCAGTAATAGTAATAGTAACAGTGATAGCAATGTTTTTGTAGCAAGTGTAACAGTAACAGCAACAGTAGTAACTTAGCAAGAACAATATGTGGAAAATTTGTAGGCATTAGATCGGTGAATTCGTTGGATGATATTCATCATATAACAGTCATAACCTAGGGCGATACAAAACTAGCTCCAGTTCATAAATATAATGTAGGCATGTATTCCGTAAATAGTCATACGTGCTTATGGAAAAGAACTGGCATGACATATTTTGTCCTACCCTCCCGTGGTAGCGGGGTCCATAAGGAAACTAAGGGATATTAAGGCCTCCTTTTAATAGAGAACCAGAACAAAGAATTAACACATAGTGAATACATGAACTCCTCAAACTACGGTCATCACCGGAAAGTATCCCAATTACTGTCACACTGGGGTTTACGGATCATAACACGTAATAGGTGAATACGACTTGCAAGGTCAAATCTAGAACATAGATATAATGGTGAAAACATAAATGGTTCAGATCTGAAATCATGGCACTCGGGCCCTAGTGACAAGCATTAAGCATAGCAAAGTCATAACAACATCAATCTCAGAACATAGTGGATACTAGGGATCAAGCCCTAACAAAACTAACTCGATTACATGATGAATCTCAATGCGAGCCTACGAAGGAATTACTCACTCCTTGTGGGGAGCATCATGGAATTGGCGATGAAGGAGGGTTGGTGATGATGAAGATCAAAGATTCCCCTCTCCGGAGCCCGGAATAGGCTCCAGATCTGGCCTCCCGATGAAGAACAGGAGGTGGCAGTGGCTCCGTATTGTAAAACACGATGAAACTACCTCTCCTACTTTTCTCTCCCAAAATAGGTATTTATGGAGTTGGAACTAGGGTCAGGGGGGCCACCAGGTCACTACTGCAGGATGCTGCTAACGCAACACTACAATCAGAGACCCTTCGACGAAACTGTGTGCGATGCAATAATCGCAATCGATGATGTAAAAAACCGTCAAAAAAGATGCAAAACATTTGCGATGGCGGATACATCAAACATGGTTTGGATTTTAGTTGCGTGTGCAATGCGGGGCATACGGTTCATTACAATGAACTATTTGTGATGAGGCAGAACAACAGAAACGGGCAGCCAGATGATGGTGTGTGCGATATACGGCATACAGTTCACTCGGATGAACTGTTTGTGATTGCGGAACAAAAGAAACGGTTAGCCAGATCAAGGTGTGTGCGATAGAGGGCAAATAGTTCACTCGAATGAACTGTTTGCATTGAGCCAAGAGAACAGAAATGATTCAATTTAACAAGATGTGTGTGATACGCGGCAAACAGGTCTGCAATCAGAAATGTGTGCGAGGATCGATAATAACACAGACGATTGCTGCTAATAAGACGTGTGTGTTGTGCGATGGGATTGCATGCAGAACAACATATATATATATATATATATATATATATATACACACTTATCAGGACATGGTTGCATAACCAAATTAAACATCCAATTACATAGGTGGCTACTACACACATGACATTTGCACACACCAAAGTAAACTATTACATGCATAATTACATAGGTGGCTACTACACACATGACATTTCCACACACCAAAGTAAACTATATATTACATGCATAATTAACTAGGATAAACAATCATCTGATCATCATCTACTTCTTGTGACGCTTGCCGCTACTGCTCTGCTTGTGGCTCGATCCGGCCTCGTCGATTTCGGTAACGAGGCACTTCTTCATGTCAACGATCCGCATGTGCATCTCATAGCATGTGTACACGCTCTTGCCCACGAACCTGAGGTGAGGTTCATCTAGTTGCCGCATCCAAGCCCCATGCCAGGATACGGGACTTGTTCTCTTGGCATCCTGCTTCATCTTTTTGTAGTAGGGGTCGATGATGGTCGAGGCGAGTTCAACCAGGGAATCCTTCTTCGTGCTGCCCCAGACCCTGTAGTGCTCACGGATTTCGACAAGGTTCTTGCAGGCCAAGCCCATAACCCTGAGCGCTTTTACATCATCGGTGGTTTCCACCGTAGCGAACTTGTAGTCGGTGCTGTTGGCAAACCTGGCGAAACAGTCGCAAGGCTTTGTGGCCATGCAGTAGTGGTAGATGAGGACATGATGGCGCACACACAACTGGGCGACGGCAACCTTCTGATCTTTGCTGGGAAGACCGGCGGTGTACCAGAGATCGATGCCGACCACCTTGTACTTGTCTCGAGCAAGCAACTGCTCCACGGTGTTGATGTAGTCCTCCACCATGACCGGGTCGATGGTGTACACCACCGAGAGATCCGTCTCCCTCGCGTGGGTCTCCACTTTATGCTCGCCGAACTCCATTGGAGCGCCGCTAGATATCCTCTCTGTATGTGTCGTCGTGGGTGTGCTTGTTGTGTTGTGGGGCGAGATCGAAAGGTTGAAGAGACTAGGGTTATAATGGCCGCGGGAATTAATGGGGAAGCCAGATGGACTGGAATATCCGCACGCCCAGATGGCAGTTCTAATTTGCAGCATGTAACTCCATCGTGTCGCACGTAACTACATCGTGCTGATGCGCGCGGTGCAACCGCATGCATATGGGGGCCCCAACATGATCATGCGCAGGCCCCAACCGCTGGCAGAGCGCGCTCGTAGGGACGTGAGCAGAGCGCTCTATGGCGCCTCAACGGTGAGCAACCATATGTATGCTTATAGTAGTTGAACACGCAAGGAAAAGCTGTCCACAAGCCGAGCACATGGAGGTACGCAAACAGAGCGCGCCGACGAACACGAGCAGAGCGCGCCTTGGTGCCTAACGGCGAGCACAGCACGCTACGGAGGGACGCGAGCAGAGGCCGACACAGTGATACGTGGCAAATAAGACGAACTGTGCGAGCGATGGCGGAGACATCAAGCACGAATCAGATTAGAGTTGCGTGTGCGATACATGGCATACAGTTGATCCATCTGAGCTGTTTGTGATGGAATAAGCATGTGTGTTGTGGGCAAACATTTGCTGGTATATAACCATTTGCGATTGATGAATTCATCACCGACGGGTTACCTAGTGTGGTCCATGTGCGAAGTGATATGCTCTGTCTGCACAACATCTATGCTCTGTGTACAGAAGAACAACATATATATACTTGTAACAGGACATGATTGCAAAACCAAATTAAACATCCAATTATGTTATATAACAAATACCATAAATATTGCAAGGTTCAAATTCCAACATTACAAGGCCCAAATTCAAAGATTACAAGGTTCAAACTATTCAGACACATAAAATTCATCTTCTTCAGAATCCGTTTCATGCATTATTTCTGTGAAAGGATCAGCCACCGAGAAGTCATATAGAGGCTCGATACAGTGACTTCCAAATAATCTGTCATATGAAGTTACGAACTGAAATTCAGCTTGTGTAGAGCCTTTTCAATTCAGCTGTAGACGCCTGCGCTCTTTAGCAATCCATTCACTTCTGCGCAGTAAATATAGGGCAAACCTCATTACCTTGAGAGACCTTGCTTTCTCAACAAAGAACCTGGCGAATTTAATTTCTGGTGTGGTGCCTTGGTACTCATTAAAAGTAATTTATGTGAGATGAAGATCAAGGCATTCAATGGGATTGTTATATTCCCCAACACTTTCTACTTTCGGGCCTACTAGTATCTGCAAACGAAGACAACATATTAGTGCCTAGCTGCAGATTTGAACACTTCGGGCCTATTTGATTTGCAGGATTTCTAAAATACACGAAAAGAGTGAAATGCCACCTTCAATCTTTCATGATAAACTTTTAACATGAAAGCATGTCGGGCGAAGGAATGAAACGCGTACAACACTAGCATCTCAAAAAATATATGTGTTGAAATCCTCCAAATTTCCTTTAGAAATCATTCTACATTTGTCATTGTAATCATGGGTAAAAGTAACAAAAAACTGAGCTCTGTTGTGGTTAACAATTAACAGGAAAGGAGCATCACCTTGATGTATAGCTTCTTCGTGCAAGGAAAGCATCTAAGGAATCTAACAACTTCATCCAGATCGGGGCCGGCGGATTTTAGTGCCAAGATCTTCACTGTGCGGAGAGGCCGGGTCAAGCTTGTGGGAATCATTTTCTGGATGACAGGCGAACATATAGATCAACAACAATTAGATAAAATGTGATGTCCAATAATATATAAGAAGGAGAAGAAGAAGAAGAAGACTGTTGTACTGAACGGATAATGATCCAGTAACAAGTTCGTTGAATTCAGCACACAGATAGCCCAACACTGTCAATTTCGGTGCGTGAATGACCCTGATTTTTGCTGGACCTAATTTATTAAGTACATACAATCTCTTAAGGAAAGGCGCATTCTCAATGACAATATCGTGAAACACCTCAACTGATAGCCTTGGGCGGCGCCAGCAATGCACATAAATCGCACGGACATTCATCGAGGTGATGTGGAGGCTACTGAACCCATCCATCGCATGAAGATGAAGATACTCGAGCGCTGTACAGCCAACGAGCAGGCGCTCCAAATCCTCCTTTGAGATGCGGACGGCAATGAGCTCGAGGTGCTTAAGTTTAGGGAGATGAAGAGCGCGCACGACATCGATCCAGGGGAAAATGCACCGCCTGAATGTAGCACGGCGCAGCGTGGGTGCGAGGCGGAGCACGGACGGCGGCAACGAGCAAGGACGTCTAGCATGAAGGCTGAGCTCTTTGAGCCGATCCAGGGTTGGGGATAGGAACCAGTAGTGCAACCTGGGTTCGGTCTTGTTATGGGGTCTAAGCCTGCCGATAGCAAGGCGTCTGACCGGCCTATGGTGCGTGGCGAGGACGTGGGACAATGCGTCCAGGTGTTGCTGCTCCCCGTTGCAGAACTCGTGGTCGACGATGATGTCCAGGGGGTGGTGTGCCAGAGGGGGCGCCACCGCCGCGAGAGGACAGTAGTGCGCATGCCATATTTGATGGGGAGGTGGGATATGATGGTTACCAACATCTCGTCGGGGAGGCTGCTGATGAAGTCCACGTTCGCCGGAGGCTCTTGCGGTTCTAGCTCGACCCGCCCCTGCTTGTTGGCTGGCTCGTCCTCCATCTCGTAGCAGGCGGCAATCCTCGGCGGCGGTGCTTGTAGATGAGAACGGAGGACTGTTCTACGTACCTTCCCAAGGCGGCCAAAACAAAAGTCCAAAACCAGCAATAAATTGCAGCGCTCGCGGCGGACTGCTCACAGCCGTCCCATCTAATCAAACAGCTGCCCGCGGTAGTAAATGGTTAGTTGAACGCCCATGGTTGGACTAATACGACCGTTTGCGATAATAACATGGTGGCTATTTGTTAAAAATGCCTAGGAAAATCAATGTATAAAAAGGCGAAACGAACCCTGAATAATTTCATATGTTTAGCACAGTTGCATGTTGCCTCTGTAAAATAAATCAAGGCGGGAAGATACAGCGTATGTCGTTTCGCACACAGATCATGTGACCAAGTTCCCTCTCGGAACCATGAGGCTTCGATAGAAGCTCCGGTTTGTATGAAAGAAAATATGGGTCAAAGCCTAGTTGAAAAGGGCAGCAATATCTAACCCCAGCTTATAGAAGGTACAAAGCACGATGATTAATTGTACATCAGGTTTAGACAAAAACCAGATTGAACAGGACAATAACAACTAACTCAACCAAAGTTTTCGGTAGTCACAATGAAATGGATCAGTCTGATCCATAAAATCAAGATCCTGGACCAGAAAATCTACTAGTACATGAAGATAAGTTGTTGTAAATAGAAGCCGAGCATGTTCAGAAGCCCTTTTGTCCACATGAAACTTCTTTTTATGTTGTTCAACATGTCCATCCGTGAGAAAGTTTTTGTTAGGAAACTTAATCCTCATGGACAATAGTACTCTCGCATTCAACAGGAAGAATGTGACAAAGCTAGTGTTTGCATGGTTGGATGCATATCCTTCCAGCGTTATTGTCCTCAAACGAATGTCATGAGAACTAGGAAAATCCCGATGCTTCTTATGCCACCGATTGGTTATACCTTTTTGTCCATGTCCTTTAGCCTAAATAGACATGAAGACTGAAAATAGTTAATGTCTAAAAAAATAGTACAGCGGAACGGTTAGTTCTAGTAAAGTATATCAATGTGCTTGATATCATCACCTCTATATACAAATTCTCAAGACATGGAAAGCATCGCAACAAGCCGATAATCATGTTTAGATCAAAACACCATGTACTGATATGTAAGGTCTTGACAGAATCCAGCACCATTGATAGGGTACCCATGGACAAACTCTTCATTGAGCATAGAACATAATAATAGTACTAAAAGCGTACTCCAAGATTATATAAAACTTATGCGGTCAAAGGGCTGGCTCGCCTCCCGGTGAGCCTGCGCAGCGGACTGCTGGCATGCCTACCGTCATTTCACACAGCTACTAGCATGCCCCACAGTGAGTGCGTAGCGAACACGTGCATGCCTCGGCCTCCCGGTCTGCCTGCTAGCATGCGTCTCGTCAACTCACGCATGCTCGTACGGCACACGGGACATGTGCGCGGCACGTATTATATTGATTTTTCCTTTTTGATGATTAATTCTGCCACTTTATTGCTTAACCGAAGCACGACACGTACATTGTTGGTCTAACGCACACAGTTCGAATGAAGAGTCCGTTTGCGATATTGGTTGATAATTATTTATAACTTCCTGTATGTAAGAAGATTATATCAAAACATGTCTCAAATTTGAAAAAAAAATCACAGTCAATTGGTGTCCATATGACACCATGATAAGTTTCATGAATTTCAACTTAGTTTTCGATTTACTGGATTTTAAAATCAAGATTCTCGATGTTAGAAATTTCTTGCATGGGGACTAAACATGCACCCAGGGACACTACACATATGATTTTGCAATCCATTTTCGTGCACTATCACGTGTCTCATGTAGATCAAATTTGATTTTTTACACATTTAAATCCGTGGGAAATCAATCAATGTATAAAAAACAGACAAATGTTATCTATTTTTTTCAATTTTCAACACTAAATTCCTTTGGTTGCATGTTCGCTGCAGAAAAAGTTTGACATGCATCTTTGGGCCACATGCACGCGGTGGTCCTAGGACACTCACTCACGTGGGCCTGCGAGGTCGCCGTCCAGCACTATGACATGCGATGAGAGAGGTTAATTTGACCAACAAGGATGGTCATTTTTTGGTTTTTGTTACGTACGGTAGGAGTATAAATATAGTACGCGTTGAAGAGGGTGGCCGGGGGCAATACTACGCGTCATATAGGACAGTCACTCACGTGCGATGCTTCCATCCGTGGGCCCGCGAGGTTGTCCTCCATCACTTTGACCCAACAAGGAGGTTTCTTTTTGGGTTGTATTTGTGGTAGGAGTGTATAGTACGCGTCGAAGAGGGAAGGAGGGGGCCGGGGCAGCACATACTACACACACATCATGAACGATCTCGCTCCATGTGGGGACTTTTCGGTTTCCAAGGCAGGTGCCACAAAGAAGTTGTGCATATTGGGTATTAAAAACATCACCAACACATTGGGCCACGTGTAGACGATGGTTGTCACTCATTCGCCTGTGACTCTTCCCTCCATGGGCCCGCGAGGTCGTCGTCCATCCAATATATGACACAATGAGAAAGGTAATTTGACGAACAAGGAGGATTATTTTCGGGTTCTGTTATGGTGCGTAGGAGTATATATTATGCGTCGAAGAGGGGAGGGGGGCAACATATATATACTACGTGTCATGAACCTCGGTTCGTGTGGGGGACTTAAAGGTTTCTGAGGCAGGTGCCACATCAAAGTTCTGCATATATATTAGGTATTCAAACATCACAACCACACATCTCCATACATGTGTTTGGCCCACAAGCAAGCGATGGCGGTTGTCCTCTAGCACTCACTCACGGGGTTATCGGCGAGATGCTTCGTCCATCTCTGTGTGCCCGCTTGGTCAATCACTTCGACCGACAGCGATAGAGGTTAATTTGACTTATAATTAGGAGGGGATTAAATTTTGGTTCGTCTTATACGGTTCGGTACATGCAACTATACTTCACGCACATGTGTACACACGAATCCCTCCCACCGGGTCGAAGTGGGGGGGGGGGGGGACGAGCACGCGATGCGTCATGAACCAGATCTGTGTGGGCACTGTGCGATTTTTGACGCATGCATGCGCCACATCAAAATGTTGTGATTTTGGTATTCAAACATATATGCATGCATCACGCATGTCCATACATATGTTTGGGGCACATACATGCAGTGGTTGTCTTTGGACACTCTTCCTCGCTTGGTTATATATCATCGACGACCTATATATTAGTGGGCCCGCGTGGACGTCCATCACTTCGACCAACAACGCGAGAGAGGTTAATAGGATGGATTCTTCTTCTGTTGGTTCGCGTTACCGTATAGTCGTACGTCGATCATGGTGAGATTCGAGACCTAAGTTCGAGGGCTCGCATACACATGAATCCCTATATATATAGCATACTACGCGTCGTGAACCCTCGCTCCATGTGGGGACTTTCCGGTTCCAAAAGCACGCTGCCACATCAAAGTTGTGCATTGGGTATATTCAAACACCACATGACACTGCATACATATGTTTGGGCCACATGCATGCAGTGGTTGTCTTCATGCACTCCCTCGCGTGGTTATCGGTGACAAGCTAGCCTATTTTGTGGGGCCGCGTGTGGAACGTCCATGCATGACTTTGACCCAACAAACAAGAGAGGTTATACTACGACCAAGGTGGTGATTCTTCTTGGTCAGTCTTACAATACACCTTGGTGAGATGCCCCCTCACACCGACTCAAAGTGTGTGGGGGGGGGCACAGTACTACTTCATACTAGATGAACCTCCGTGGGGTCGGGGATATCCGGTTAATTTGCGATGCCCATGTGCCACATCAAATTTGTGATTTGGTTATTTAAATATCACACCACATCGTTTTCACACACACACACACACACATCAGGCCACCCATAGGTGCGGTTCGTATGTGGTCTCACCCATCTAACGCCAGAAGAACACATCTATGGGCCCGCACACGGTCCACATTTGATCGGAAGCAAGGGGGGGGGGGGGTTGACCATGATGTACTCCTTTCGGTTTGGTGTTACGGTAGGGTGAGATGTCAGACCTAGCTATTTGGGGGCATGCGTTCATAGCTAGGATTCCCCTCCCCAACATGAAGTGTGTGTGTTTGTGGGGGGGGGGGGGTGCCACATCAAAGTTGTGCATTGGGTATTTGAACAGCAAACCACCCTTTTCATACATATATTTGGTCCACATGCAAGTGTGTTCGTGTTCTGACCCTTTCCCGCGTTTATTTGGCCAAATTTATAAACAACAGATGAGTGGGACGCAGCAACCGTCTGCGATCGGGTACGAAATAGACATGGTTCCCTAGGACTACCCGTGTGCCGCGTCCCTGCCCCTGTCACCCACATTATCATAGTAGATTGGGCTCCACGAGGCTTCCCTCCCCCTCTCGAAAATATCTACTCCCTCGCAATCTCAAAAATATCTACCCGCATAGATGGTTTTTCTGTTTGATAGCACACAATTAGTATGTCTGGACCGTGTGCGATGTCTGTTACTCCCGCTCTGCTTCAATCAGTAGAACCAAATTTTCAGTAGCCCCGGCATTTTACTCCCGCATGCATCCCTCGTAATCTCAAAAATATCTGCTCGACTGGAGTGTTTTTCTGTTTGATAGCACATGATTATTACGTTTAATCGTGTGTGATGTTCGTTACTCTCGCCCCGCTTTGCTTCAATCCCTTGATCCAAATTTTCGGTAGCCCCGCCATTTTACTCCCACCTAGTAAAATTTTTTAGTACCCGCGACATTTCCTCAAACACCACCTTGAACCCCCTCCACACACACACCCCAAATACTTTGCTCACCCCAAATCCCCCGCTCACACAGATACACACCACCACTCCCTTGCTCCAAACCTAGCTAGGTCGCCGCCACCGCCGCCGCGCCGCCTCCATCGTCAACCTCTACCGGTCTGCCCGTGCAGTTTACCCACCGATATACATACCCTCGCCGCCCTGAGTTTCTTAGATGACGCCTGCGAAACGCCCCCTTTCCCAGAGACCCCCTCCCCCACTCCAGAGCATCGTAGCCTAAGCCCGGCTACGCTTCCTGAGGAGCTCGAGGAGCGAATGGCCCAAAAGAGCTTTACCGCGGCCTCTTCGCCGGACGTCGGTGAGGTGGCCGCCGAGGAAGTTGACGACGATGACTGGACTTGGATTGAGCCTTTCAATCAGCGGGCTAGAGTATTCTGGCATGTCGCGGATGCTGGCTACGACATCGAGGCCATCGACACCGACGGCTTGACGCGGGCTATGTCACAGGTTAAGTTTCCCACCGCCAACCCTTCGGGTTCGACATCTGTCGATCTCATCGATGGCCATGCCGCTGATCTCCTGTGGCTCGTTATGAACAATTTGCCATCCTTCATCGCCATGGAGCCCCTTTTGTCATTTCTGAAGGACACGTTCTACGATGCTGGCTTCTGATCCTCAGCTGGCAAGTCAGACCTCATCGACGGCGACCACAAGGAGGAGCCAATCTCTGACAAGTGAGGAAACCCATGCTTTGTTTTCTCGAACCCCTTTTGTAGTGAGAACATGTCTAGTATTTATTGTTATATTTGGTTGTTTGCATTACGCCTTGTTTATTTCTATGGTTTATGGTTGTTCGGTTGTTTGTAGTTAGCATATGTCCAGTTTCAATTGCCATCTTTGGTTGTTCGTAGTATGCCTTGTTTATTTCAGCTATTAACAGTGTGATGTTCTATATGTGCTAGTATGAACTGTGCAGTTCAATTTCATCAATACTAAATTTAACAATAGCTCTATGAATGACTATATTTGGTTGCTGTTAAGCATGTTGTACTCCCCCCGAATCTTTTTAGTTTGCATATAAGATTTGTCTAAAGTCAAGCCTCGTAAAGTTTGACCAACTTTATAGAACAAAATACCAACATTCACAATATGGCATAAATATGAGTACATGTGTCATGACTTAAATTTTTGTATTGTATAACTTTAACATGGTAGATGTTGATATTTTTTCATATAAATAAGGTCAAACTTTATGAAGTTTGACTTCAGACAATTCTTATATGCAGAGTAAAAAGGATCGGAGGGAGTATTTAACACACCTTTCTATTTGATTTAACAATGGCACCGTTTGGATACTCTAACTTAGCTAGAGGTTAGAGTTAGTTTCTAGCTCATGACAGTTAAAAGGGAGAGAGAGAGAGAGATTGGTGGAATAGTTGATTGTATTGCTTGAGCCTCGTGGGCATATATATAGGAGGTCATGGTCATCTTGGAGTACAAGTCAAGGTAGAATAAATCCTACGCTATCCTAGGTTTCCTAAATAACAATGATACTCAACAATGACTAACCCTGAACTAACTCTAGCCAAAGAGGTGTTTGGATGACAGTGTTAGATTGACAATAAATGCACTAGGAGAACTAGCCCCAATCAGCACCTCTTGGGTGGGATAGTTGTTTTGGGTGGGTTAGACACAACTAGCTCAAACTAGCCCTCATGTTTGGATACTTTAGGGCTATTTGAGCCCAAACTAGCTCAAACTAACTGTAACCCATGGATCCAAATAGGGCCAATAACTAGTGTACTTAGACCTGCACAATACAAGTTTGAATAACTATGTTTGCTTGTTTTTAAATATTAGGCATGTTGCAGTTAATAACACACCTTTCCACTTCTTGTTTTTAAATATTAGGTTTTTAGCAATTTGGTCTTGCACATGTAGGTGCTGCTGTCAGAGGTTTTGACCCACTGTTTGACCCTTTTTGCATATGTGGAAATGAGTTGTCCATGAATATCAGTCAAGTCAGGAAACTCAGAAATATTGTTACGATAAAGAAATTAGCGACAAAAAACAACAAGATCTTTGTCTGCACAATGAAGAAGACATCAGTTCACTATAGGATGGTACTGACTGTTATGCCTTGTCTTTTTAATTCCTTTGCGCCATTTCAAATATAGAGAAGATATTTATGCATATCCTTGTTTTCAGGCCTTTCCAAAGCAGTTAACTGATGATTACCTCTCAAACCACCTGTATAGTCAGGAGGCGAGGAAGGTATTCATACAACACCCACGGTTCAATATTGAAGTGGTCCTGAAGAGGACGAAGGATGGACAGGCACTGGCCAAAAGTTGCAAAGACCTTCAACATCAATGAAGGCTCAATATTCGCCTTCCGCTTCAACAGTTTTCCAGATGAGATCCATCTGTCTTTGTACCGTCTATGATGCTAATTTCGAAAGGTTATAGATGTTGCATGTGAAACATGGTGCTGGTGTTGTTATGTAATGGGGTATCTGAGTGCCGAAGCTATACGATGTTGTACTCTGATGTATTTCAATTATGAAATCATGCTTCCTTAATATGAAAATGAAATATATTGTGTGCTTAATATGAAATGCCAATTAGATTAATAAATGGATTATTAATAATAGGGTAATTTAGCCTGCTAATGGCCAATTAGCCTGCTAATTGCGTTTTTCTATTGCAAATGGCTATTGAGAATACACCGTCGGCGATGACCTCAGGCAACGCACACAGTTTCTAGGAATAAACCATGTTGGATCAATGAACAATCACACACGACATCCTCTTAAAAATGGTTTGCGATAGGCCACCTTGCGCAAATGTTTACCACATAAAAAGTGTGTGTGATGGACAACCTTTGCCACACAGTTTCTTCTACGCACCGTGTACGATGCATTCAATAATGCAAACGATAAAATTATTAATATCGTGTGCAATGGCAACTCTATCACAAACGATTTAATGGGGAAAATTGTGTGTGATGTACCTGCGAAGGGAAACGTTTTCCTTGGAGTGACTGTGTGGAAAATGTTCTAATATTACTCTTACGAACCACAGTTGAAGCTTTAGCATGATCCTTTATTCTAACAGGAAAAGGTGGTATCTCAATATAAGCAGTAGGAACAATAGGATCAACATTATAAGTGATAGTTTCTTCTTCAACTTTAATAGGTTCTACTACTTTTACTTCAATGGGAGGATGATATTTAAACCACTTCTCCTTAGGGAGATCAACATGAGTAGAAAATGATTCACAAAAGGAAGCGACTATCTCAGAGTCAAGTCCATATTTAGTGCTAAAATCATGAAAAGCATCGGTATCCATGAAAGATTTAACACAATCAAACTTAAGGTTTATACCTGACTCCTTACCTTCGTCGAGTTCCCAATCTTCAGAGTAGCATTTAATTCTTTCCAACAAATCCCATTTGAATTCAATATCCTTCTTCATAAAAAAACAGTACAAGAAGTATCGAGCATGGATTGATCATTACGAGAAAGCCGAGCATAAAAATTCTGAATAACAATTTCCCTTGAGAGCTCATGATTGGGGCATGAATATAACATTGACTTAAGCCTCCCCCAAGCTTGAGCGATACTTTCTCCTTCACGAGGCCAAAAATTATAAATATAATTCCAATCACGATGAACCAGATGCATAGGATAAAACTTCTGATGAAATTCCAATTTCAATCGGTTGTAGTTCCATGATCCAATATCATCACATAGCCTATACCATGTCAATGCCTTTCCCTTCAAAGATAAAGGGAAGACCTTCTTCTTGACATCATCCTCGGGCAAACCTGCAAGCTTAAATAATCCACAAACTTCATCCACATAGATTAGGTGCATATCCGGATGTAATGTTCCATCTCCTGCATAAGGATTAGCTAGCAGTTTCTCTGTCATACCCAAAGGAATTTCATAATAAATATTTTCAGTAGGTGCAGTAGGTTGAGGAGCAACTCTTTGCTCTTCCGGTCGAGGTGAAGATACCCCGAACAAGCCCCTCAAAGGGTTATTTTCCATAGTGACAAGTGACAGTAAATTTCAGCACGTAATATAAATATTTCCTTACCAAATTCCACTTACCAAAGGCGCTTCACTCCCCGGCAATGGCGCCAGCAAAGAGTCTTGGTGACCCACAAGTATAGGGGATCTATCGTAGTCCTTTCAATAAGTAAGAGTGTCGAACCCAACGAGGAGCAGAAGGAAATGACAAGCGGTTTTCAGTAAGGTATTCTCTGCAAGCACTGAAATTATCAGTAACAGATAGTTGTGTGAAAAGATAATTTGTAATGGGTAATAAGTAACAAAAGTAACTAAGGTGCAGCATGGTGGCCCAATCCTTTTTGTAGCAAAGGACAAGCCTGGAGAAACTCTTATATAAAGCAAAGTGCTCCCGAGGACACATGGGAATTACTGTCAAGCTAGTTTTCATCATGCTCATATGATTCCCGTTCGTTACTTTGATAATTTGTTATGTGGGTGGACTGGTGCTTGGGTGCTGTCCTTCCTTGGACAAGCCTCCCACTTATGATTAACCCCTCTCGCAAGCATCCGCGACTATGAAAGAAGAATTAAGATAAATCTAACCATCGCATGAAACATATGGATCCAAATCAGCCCCTTACGAAACAATGCATAAACTATGGTTTAAGCTTCTGTCACTCTAGCAACCCATCATCTACTTATTACTTCCCAATGCCTTCCCCTAGGCCCAAATCATGGTGAAGTGTCATGTAGTCAACGTTCACATAACACCACTAGAGGAAAGACAACATACATCTCATCAAAATATCGAACGAATACGAAATTCACATGATTAATAATAACAAGACTTCTCCCATGTCCTCAGGAACAAACGTAACTACTCACAAAGCATATTCAAGTTCATAATCAGAGGGGTATTGAATAGCATTAAGGATCTGAACATATGATCTTTTACCGAATAAACCAACTAGCATCAACTACAAGGAGTAATCAACACTACTAGCAACCCACAGGTACCAATCTGTGGTGTTGAGACAAAGATCGGATACAAGAGATGAACTAGGTTTTGAGAGGAGATGGTGCTGGTGAAGATGTTGATGGAGATTGACCCCCTCTCGATGAGAGGATCGTTGGTGATGACGATGGCTTCAATTTCCCCCTTCCGGAGGGAAGTTTCTCCTGTAGAACAGCTCCGCCAGAGCCCTAGATTGGTTCTGCCCAAGTTCTGCCTCAAGACGGCTGCGCTTCATCCCTAAAGCTTCCTTCTGATTTTTTTCCAGGTCAAAACACATCATATAGCAGAAGATGGGCATCGGGGGCCTGCCAGGTGGCCCACAAGGTAGGGAGGCGCGCCCAGGGGTAGGGCGCACCCCCACCCTTGTGGATGGCTGGTGGCCCCCATCTGGTGCTTTCTTCGCCCAATATTTTTTATATATTCCAAAACAATTCTCCGTGAAGTTTCAGGACTTTTGGAGTTGTGCAGAATAGGTCTCTCAGATTTGCTCCTTTTCCAGTCCAGAATTCCAGCTGCCGGCATTCTCCCTCTTCATGTAAACCTTGTAAAATAAGAGAGAAAAGGCATAAATATTGTGCTAGAATGTGTAACAATAGCCCATACTGCAATAAATATTTATATAAAAGCATGATGCAAAATGGACGTATCAACTCCCCCAAGCTTAGACCTCGCTTGTCCTCAAGCGAAAGCCGAAATCGAAAAATATGTCCACATATTTAGAGATAGAGGTGTCGATAAAATAAAATACGGACATGAGGGCATCATGATCATCTTTAGAACAGCAACAAATATTGTCATATAATTCCTTATGCTAAAGTAACAATTCATTCACAAGGTAAAGTATGAATCAAAAACTTCATTGAAAACTACAAACTATAATCTCAGTCATTGAAGCAATTGCAATTTATCATAACATCGGAAAGAGTCAATTCAAGAGCTTTTCAGCAAGTCCACATACTCAACTATCATTTAGTCTTTCACAATTGCTAACACTCATGCGATACTTATGGATTCGAAGCCTTAGTCGGACACAGAGAAAGATTGGGGCTTATAGTTTCGCCTCCCAACCTTTTACCTCAAGGGTAATGTCAACCTTTTACCTCAGTGGATATATATATCTGGATCTTTCTCCAACACATAGTGCTTGCCAAAAGAAAAAGTGTAAAAAGGAAAGGTGAAGATCACCATGACTCTTGTATAAGGGTAGAAGATAAAAGTAAAAAGATAGTCCCTTCGCAGAGGGAAGCAGAGGTTGTCATGCGCTTTTATGGTTGGATCCACAAAATCTTAATGCAAAAGAGTGTCACTTTATATTGCCGCTTGTGATAAAGAACTTTATTACGCAGTCCGTCTCTTTTATTTCTTCCATATCACGAGTTTGTATAAAGCTTATTTTCTTCACACTAATAGATCATACATATTTAGAGAGCAATTTTTATTGCTTGCACCGATGACAACTTACTTGAAGGATCTTACTCAATCCATAGGTAGGTATGGTGGACTCTCATGGCAAAACTGGTTTAAGGGATGTTTGGATGCACAAGTAGTATCTCTACTTGGTGCAAAGAATTTGGCTAGCATAAGAGGGAAAAGCAACCTCAACATGTTGGAGGATCCAAGACACTATAACTTCTATTCGGATATAAGAAAACATAACCTATTATGTTGTCTTCCTTGTCCAACATCAACTTTTTAGCATGTCATATTTTAATGAGTGCTCACAATTACAAAAGATGTCCAAGATAGTATATTTATATGTGAAACCTCTCTTTCTTTATTACTTCCTATTAATTGCAACAATGACCAAAACTATGTTTGTCAACACTCAACAACTTTTATTCATCATACTCTTTATATGTGAAGTCATTACTCTCCATAAGATCATTATACGATCTTTTTATTTCTTTTTATTTCTTTCTTTTATTTATTCCCTCAAGATCACAGCAAGAAAGCAAAGCCCTCAACTCAAAACTACTCTTTATTATATAACTCATGGACTCGATTACATAGATAAACCTCGAAACAAAACTCAAAGCTAGATCATACTGAAACCTTATTCTACTAGATCAAGATATAACCAAAAGGATCGAACTAAGAAAAACGGTAAAAGTAAAGATGTGATGGTGATACGATACCGGGGCACCTCCCCCAAGCTTGGCAGTTGCCAAGGGGAGTGCCCAACCCATGAATTTAGATCTCTTTCTTCGAAGGTGGTGAGGTGATATTCTTGGCGATGATGCCCCTTAAGATGCGATTCTCCTCCTCGAGCTTATTATTTTGCTGCTTAAGATCCATTATTTCCTTGCGAAGTTTGCCCGTGACGGCTAGAGCACCAATCACCCATGGATGTTTCATATCTGCGGGGGAAAAAGCAACACTCTTTTTCATATTTTCATAAGAGAGAAATCTAGCATTGGGAGGGATGACCGAATTAGGTATTGCTGAGCTCTGAAGTTCCTCCAGCATGGCTCCAGGTTGAAGCTGAGAGGTAGCTTCTTGGTCCTCCTCCATGGCATCCACTCTTTTCAAGTCGGCCTCCATCTCTTCCTCCGTTGATTTCCCAAAGTGATCAGCTTCACTGCTTGCTCTTGGGCCCGGTGTCAGGTGAGAGACACGACTCTCCCCGACCGACTCTTGCGAGGACATCTTGCTCTAATTCTGCTGCAAAAACAACTCAAAATGAAAACAAGGGATTTTGCCGTTGTACGGTGGTCAAAACCTTCGGGAGATTATATAATGAATTTTTACCGACCAAAAGAAGTATTGTGCAAGAACACGGAGTCCGGAGGGCACACGAGGTGGCGGCAAGGGTGGGGGGCGTGCCCAGGGGGTAGGGCGCGCCTCCCTACCTTGTCGCTTCCTCATGCACTTTTCGGACTACTTTTAATTTTCCTAATTTTTTAAATATTCCTAAACAGAGAAAAATTGCCATTAGAACAGTTTTGGAGTCGGTTTACTTACCGTACCACATACCTATTCCTTTTCGGAGTCTGAAACATTCTGGAAGGCGTCCCTTATGTACTCCTCCGGTGTTACGGTATTGATAATATTCGTCTCGAAATTTATGGGAGTACCTGAAATATAATGTTTGAGTCTTTGACCGTTTACCACCTTTGGGTTGGTGCCTTCGGCATTGTTGATCTTAATGGCACCGGAATGATAGACCTCCTCGATAATGTAAGGACCTTCCCATTTAGAAAGAAGCTTTCCTGCAAAAAATCTTAAATGAGAGTTGTATAGCAAAACATGATCACCTACATTAAACTCATGCTTTTGTATCCTTTTGTCATGCCATCTTTTAACTTTTTCTTTAAACAACTTGGCATTCTCATAAGCTTGGGTTCTCCATTCATCGAGTGAGCTAATGTCAAATAACCTCTTCTCACCGGCAAGTTTGAAATCATAATTGAGCTCTTTAATAGCCCAATACACTTTATGTTCTAGTTCTAGAGGTAAGTGACATGCTTTTCCATAAACCATTTTATACGGAGACATACCCATAGGGTTCTTATAAGCAGTTCTATAAGCCCATAGTGCATCATCAAGTTTCTTAGACCAATTCTTTCTAGATCTATTAAGAGTCTTTTGCAAAATTAATTTAATCTCTCTATTGCTCAATTCTACTTGACCACTAGACTGAGGGTGATAAGGAGATGCAATTCTATGGTTGACATCATATTTAGCAAGCATTTTACGGAAAGCACCATGAATAAAATGTGAACCACCATTAGTCATTAAATATCTAGGGACTCCAAACCTCGAAAAAATAACTTCTTTAAGCATCTTAATAGAAGTTTTATGATCAGCACTACTAGTTGGAATGGCTTCTACCCACTTAGTAACATAATCAACAACAACTAAAATATGTGTATACCCATTAGAGGAAGGAAAAGGTCCCACATAATCAAAGCCCCAAACATCAAATGGTTCAATAACAAGTGAATAATTCATAGGCATTTCCTGACGTCTACTAATATTGCCAATTCTCTGGCATTCATCACAAGACAAGACAAACTTACGGGCATCCTTGAAGAGAGTAGGCCAATAAAAACCAGATTGCAATACCTTGTGTGCAGTTCTATCTCCAGCATGGTGTCCTCCGTAAGCTTCGGAGTGGCACTTGCATAGGATATGTTCCTGTTCATGCTTAGGTACACAATGTCTAATAACACCATCTACTCCTTCTTTATAAAGGTGTGGGTCATCCCAAAAGTAATGTCTTAAATCATAGAAAAACTTTTTCTTTTGCTGGTATGTGAAACTAGGTGGTATAAATTTAGCAACAATGTAATTAGCATAATCAACATACCATGGAGTATTACGAGAAGCATTTATGACAGCTAATTGCTCATCAGGAAAGCTATCATCAATAGGTAGTGGGTCATCAAGAACATTTTCTAACCTAGACAAGTTGTCTTCAACGGGGTTCTTAGCTCCCTTTCTATCAATAATATGCAGATCAAATTCTTGCAGTAAGAGAACCCATCTAATAAGTCTAGGTTTAGCATCTTTCTTTTCCATAAGGTATTTAATAGCAGCATGATCAGTGTGAATAGTTACTTTGGAATCACCAATATAAGATCTGAACTTATCACAAGCAAAAACAACTGCTAAAAATTATTTTTCAGTAGTAGCATAATTTCTCTGGGCACTGTCTAGAGTTTTACTAGCATAATGAATAACATTCAATTTTTTATCAACTCTTTGTCCTAGAACAGCACCAACAGCATAATCACTAGCATCACACATAATTTCAAAGGGTAGATTCCAATCAGGTGGTTGAACAATAGGTGCAGAAATCAAGGCTTTCTTAATTATTTCAAATGCTTCTACACAATCATCATAAAAAACAAAAGGAACATCTTTTTGCAAGAGATTAGTGAGAGGCCTAGAAATTTTAGAGAAGTCTTTAATAAACCTCCTATAGAAACTAGCATGACCAAGGAAACTTCTTATACCTTTGATATCTTTAGGACACGGCATCTTTTCAATAGCATCTACTTTAGCTTTATCAACTTCAATACCTCTTTCAGAAATTTTATGCCAAGACAATACCTTCATTAACCATAAAGTGGCACTTCTCCCAATTCAAGACAAGATTAGTTTCTTCACATCTCTACAAAACTCGATCAAGGTTGCTTAAGTAATCATCAAAAGAAGTTCCGTAAACGGAGAAATCATCCATGAAAACCTCGACAATCTTTTCACAAAAGTCAGAGAATATAGCAGTCATACATCTTTGAAAGGTAGTAGGTGCATTGCATAAACCAAAAGGCATACGTCTATAAGCAAAGGTAACAAAAGGACAAGTAAAAGTGGTCTTTTCTTGGTCCTCTTTTGACACAGGTATTTGAGAGAAACCAGAACAACCATCTAGAAAGCAAAAATGTGTATGTTTGGATAATCTTTCTAGCATTTGATCAATAAAAGGTAGAGGGTAATGATCTTTTCTAGTAGCTTTGTTTAATTTGCGAAAATCAATTACCATTCTATAACCTATAACAATTCTTTGTGGAATCAGTTCATTCTTATCATTAGGAACAACAGTAATACCTCCCTTCTTAGGGACACAATGAACATGACTTACCCATCTACTATCAGCAATAGGATAAATTATACCTGCCTCCAGAAGTTTTAGTATTTCATTTCTTACCACTTCCTTCATCTTAGGATTTAACCATCGTCGGTGATCAACAACTGGTTTAGCATCAGGCTCCATATTAATTTTGTGCTGACATAGAGTGGGACTAATGCCCTTAAGATCATCAAGAGTATATCCAATAGCAGCGCGGTGCTTCCTCAGAGTTTTCAATAATTTCTTTTCTTCATGCTCTGAAAGGTTAGCACTAATAATAACAGGATATATCTTCTTTTCATCAAGATAAGCATATTTCAAAGTATCAGGTAATTGTTTAAGCTCAAACACAGGATCACCCTTGGGTGGAGGAGGATCTCCAAGGATTTCAACAGGCAAATTGTGTTTCAAAACAGGCATTTGGTTAAAGAATATTTCATCTAACTCCGTTCTTTCATTCATAAACATATCATTTTCATGATCTAGCAAATATTGTTCTAAAGGATCGGTAGGAGGCACAGCAATAGAAGCAAGACCAATTATTTCATCTTTACTAGGCAATTCTTTATCATGGGGTTGTCTACGAAATTTAGAGAAATTAAAATCATGAGACACATTCCCAAAGCTTACAGTACCAATTTCTTTCTCACAGTCTATCCTAGCATTAACAGTATTCAAGAAAGGTCTACCAAACATAATGGGACAAAAATCATCTTGTGGGGAACCAAGAACAAGAAAATCGGTAGGGTATTTTATTTTCCCACACAAGACTTCAAAATCTCTAACAATCCCAATTGGTGATATAGTATCTCTATTGGCAAGTTTAATACTAACATCAATATCTTCTATCTCAGCAGGTGCAATATCATTCATAATTTCTCGATATAAGGTATAAGGAATTGCACTCACACTAGCACCCATATCACATAAACCATGATAACAATGATCTCCTATTTTAACAGAAACAACAGGCATGCCAATGACGGGTCTATGTTTATCTTTAATATAAGGTTTAACAATTCTAGCAGCTTCACCACAGAAATAAATAACATGCTCATCAATATTATCGACCAAGAGATCTTTAACCATAGCAATACTAGGTTCAACTTTAATTTGTTCTAGGGTGTAGGTGTTCTAATATTACTCTTACGAACCACAGTTGAAGCTTTAGCATGATCCTTTATTCTAACAGGAAAATGTGGTTTCTCAATATAAGCAGTAGGAACAATAGGATCAACATTATAAGTGATAGTTTCTTCTTCAACTTTAATAGGTTCTACTACTTTTACTTCAATGGGAGGATGGTATTTAAACCACTTCTCCTTAGGGAGATCAACATGAGTAGCAAATGATTCACAAAAGGAAGCTACTATCTCAGAGTCAAGTCCATATTTAGTGCTAAAATCACGAAAAGCATCGGTATCCATGAAAGATTTAACACAATCAAACTTAAGGTTTATACCTGACTCCTTACCTTCGTCGAGTTCCCAATCTTTAGAGTTGCGTTTAATTCTTTCCAATAAATCCCATTTGAATTCAATATCCTTCTTCATAAAAGAACCAGTATAAGAAGTATCGAGCATGGATTGATCATTATGAGAATGCCGAGCATAAAAATTCTGAATAATAATTTCCCTTGAGAGCTCATGATTGGGGCATGAATATAACATTGAATTAAGCCTCCCCCAAGCTTGAGCGATACTTTCTCCTTCACGAGGCCAAAAATTATAAATATAATTCCGATCATGATGAACCAGATGCATAGGATAAAACTTCTGATGAAATCCCAATTTCAATCGGTTGTAGTTCCATGATCCAATATCATCACATAGCCTATACCATGTCAATGACTTTCCCTTCAAAGATAAAGGGAAGACCTTCTTCTTGACATCATCCTCGGGTAAACCTGCAAGCATAAATAATCCACAAACTTCATCCACATAGATTAGGTGCATATCGGGATGTAATGTTCCATCTCCTGCATAAGGATTAGCTAGCAGTTTCTCTATCATACCCAAAGGAATTTCATAATAAATATTTTCAGTAGGTGCAGTAGGTTGAGGAGCAACTCTTTGCTCTTCCGGTCGAGGTGAAGATACCCCGAACAAGCCCCTCAAAGGATTATTTTCCATAGTGACAAGTGACAGTAAATTTCATCACGTAATATAAATGTTTCCTTACCAAATTCCACTTACCAAAGGAGCTTCACTCCCCGGCAACGGTGCCAGAAAAGAGTCTTGATGACCCACAAGTATAGGGGATCTATCATAGTCCTTTCAATAAGTAAGAGTGTCAAACCCAACGAGGAGCAGAAGGAAATGACAAGCGGTTTTCAGCAAGGTATTCTCTGCAAGCACTGAAATTATCGGTAACAGATAGTTGTGTGATAAGATAATTCGTAATGGGTAACAAGTAAAAAAAAGTAACTGAGGTGCAGCAAGGTGGCCCAATCCTTTTTGTAGCAAAGGACAAGCCTGGACAAACTCTTATATAAAGCAAAGTGCTCTCGAGGACACATGGGAATTACTGTCAAGCTAGTTTTCATCATGCTCATATGATTCGCGTTCGTTACTTTGATAATTTGTTATGTGGGTGGACCGGTGCTTGGGTGTTGTCCTTCCTTGGACAAGCCTCCCACTTATGATTAACCCCTCTCGCAAGCATCCGCAACTACGAAAGAAGAATTAAGATAAATCTAACCATAGCATGAAACGTATGGATCCAAACCAGCCTGTTACGAAACAACGCATAAACTAGGGTTTAAGCTTCTGTCACTCTAGCAACCCATCATCTACTTATTACTTCCCAATGCCTTCCCCTAGGCCCAAATCATGGTGAAGTGTCATGTAGTCAACGTTCACATAACACCACTAGAGGAAAGACAACATACATCTCATCAAAATATCGAACGAATACCAAATTCACATGATTACTTATAACAAGACTTCTCCCATGTCCTCAGGAACAAACGTAACTACTCACAAAGCATATTCATGTTCATAATCAGAGGGGTATTGAATAGCATTAAGGATCAGAACATATGATCTTCCATCGAATAAACCAACTAGCATCAACTACAAGGAGTAATCAACAGTACTAGCTACCCACAGGTACCAATCTGAGGTGTTGAGACAAAGATCGGATACAAGAGATGAACTAGTGTTTGAGAGGAGATGATGCTGGTGAAGATGTTGATGGAGATTGACCCCCTCTCGATGAGAGGATCGTTGGTGATGACGATGGCTTCGATTTCCCCCTCCCGGAGGGAAGTTTCTCCGGCAGAACAGCTCCATCGGAGCCCTAGATTGGTTCTGCCCAGTTTCCGCTTTGAGACGGCAGCGCTTTGTCCTGAAAGCTTCCTTCTGATTTTTTCCAGGTCAAAACACATCATATAGCAGAATATGGGCATCGAGGGCCTGCCAGGTGGCCCACAAGGTAGGGAGGCGCGCCCAGGGGGGTAGGGCGCGCCCCCCACCCTTGTGGATGGCTGGTGGCCCCCCCTCTGGTGCTTTCTTCGCCCAATATTTTTTATATATTCCAAAATAATTCTCTGTGAAGTTTCAGGACTTTTGGAGTTGTGCAGAATAGGTCTCTCAGATTTGCTCCTTTTCCAGTCCAGAATTCCTACTGCCGGCATTCTCCCTCTTCATGTAAACCTTGTAAAATAAGAGAGAAAAGGCATAAATATTGTGCTAGAATGTGTAACAACAACCCATAATGCAATAAATATTGATATAAAAGCATGATGCAAAATGGACGTATCAGCGCGCCAGAGGGAGGGGGAGCACCCAGCTGTATCGTGCCCCGCCAGGGCACTCCCTCCGATGGTTCTTGGTTCCAGTATTTTTATATATTCTGAAATAATTCTCCGAAAAGTTTCGTCCAAATTCGAGAACTTTTATTTCTGCACAAAAACAACACCATGGAAGTTCTGCTGAAAACAGTGTTAGTTCGGGTTAGTTTCATTCAAATCATGCAAATTAGAGTCCAAAACAAGAGCAAAAGCTTTAGCAAAGTAGATACGACGGAGAAGTATCAACTTACCCTTTGCTTGTCCTCAAGTAATTCAGTTGACAAACTGAAAGTGATAAAGAAAAACTTTTACGAACTCTTTTGTTCTTGTTTACATAAATAACCTTAAGTAGCTCCCAGGTTTTCAGCAAAGATTATGACTAACCATGTCAACAATAACTCTTAGGAATTATATTAACTCATATCAATGACATAAGCAACTGCCGAGCATAAGCAGTAATAAAATATCTCAAATGACAACACTTTGTCAAAACAACCATGATATAATATGACAACAGTGGTATCTCGCTAGCCCTTTCTGACACCACAAAACATGAATGCAGAGCACCTCCAAAGTTCAAGCAGCGATTAACATTGTAATTCATGGTAGAAAAGATCCAGTCATGATGCATTCAACATTAACTATACAGAATGCATGAGGATGACAATAGTGCTCTCAGGTCTGGCGCTTGTTTGAGAAGGTGATGACTCAACATAAAATTAAATAGATAGTCCCTTCACAGAGGGAAGCAGGGATTTATAGAGGTGCCAGAGCTCAAAGCTTAAAACAAAGATAAATATAATTTTGGGAGATGCACCCTTCCTGTCAATGTTACGACCAAGAGTTATCAATATCTTCCATGCTAAACACATTAGCGGCGGTTCCCAAGCGATAAAAGTAAAGGTTTACCCCCCCCCCCCCTCCACCAACAAACACACTCCACGGCTAGCCAAATCCACGGGTATCGTCCATACCAACAACAATCCTGGAGGAGTTTTGTTTAATTATTTGCAATTTTTTATTTCGGGACTGGGCATCCCTATTACCACCCCTCTCGTGCAAGGACGAGTGAATAAACACTCATCATGAGAATAACCCGCTTAGCATGGAAGATACTGGCTGCCCCATGTCGCTCCATGTGCAGTCTAGGCACACAAAATAGATGTTCATTTGAAATTTTAGAGGTGGCACATGCAATTTTACTTGGAACGGCAAGGTAATACCGCATTTAGGTAGATATGGTGGACTCGTCTAGAATAACTTGGGTTTAAGGATTTTGATGCACAAGTAGTATTCCCACTTAGTACAGGCGTAGGCTAGCAAATAGGTTGAGAAGCGGCCAGCTAGAGAGCGAAAACGGTCATGAACATGCATTATGAATAATCAACATTGAATACTAGCATGAGTAGGATATGAACACCATGAACATAAATATCGTAGAGGCTATGTTGGTTTTCATTCAACTACATGCATGAAAATGTGCCAAGTCAAGCCACTTAAAACATTCAGAGGATACCATATCATCATACTACATCACAATCATTTTAATGCATGTTGACACCTAAGATAAATCATTATCCACTCCTAGCTACTTAAGCATGGCATGAGAAACTATAATCTCTAATTGTCATTGCAAACATGTTTGATCATAATATGCTGAATCATGGATACTAGGTTAAACATATTTACAAAAACAGAACAAGTCGAGTTCATACCCGCTTCTCTCTGCCACGGTCTATTCATCAAATATCGTCATTATTGCCTTTCACTTGCACGACCGAATGATATGAAAATAATAGTGCAAGGGTGTCGTGGACTAAGCTGGAATCTGCAAACATTTTATTCAAAAGGAGAAGACAAGGTAATTTGGGCTCTTAGTTAAATCAACAATAATACATACGAGAGCCACTCAAAATTTTCATCGTGGTCTTCTCCTCGATATGACTCAGTAAAAAGGAAAGAAATTCAGAGAAACACACTGAAATATTTTTGGATTTTTTAGTTTTTCTTGAAGAAAACAAATTAAAGAAGGGAAAACAAAAAGGAGAAAAACTATTTACACGGGAAAGCTCCCAACAAGCAAAAAAGAATATGGAAATCTTTTTGGGTTTTCTTTTAACACTTCAACTAATTTAAGCTAGAAAGAAAAACCGAAAAGAAGCAAAAAATATTTTTGGGTTTTCTCAAAGTTTTTCAAACTCACAAGAAGAAAGCGAGAAAATAAATCTAGCATGGATAATACAATGAAAAAGTGTGGACACCGACAACTGGAATGAAATGTGTGAACATGAATGTAATGTTGGTGGAAATACGTACTCCCCCAAGCTTAGGCTTTTGGCCTAGCTTGGTAATCACCATCCATAGTAGCCTTCCGGTCCCATGTCGAAGTGTTGTGGCAATGGCACCTGAGCGTCCCACTCCTGGGGCTCCTCCTCTACTGTTGCCTGGGTGTTTCGGTAGGCAATAATGTCCGCTGGCATGACCCTGTATCCGCCCCTTGCAATAGAATCAAACAAAGCAGGTGCAGACAACAGAATAACATCACGGGAATCCACACTGAAAACCAGGTTGTAGCGAATATTATGAAGAGAGTTAGCATCATCAGTAAACTGGTGAGCTACCATCGCCTGGTGATCTAGATAAATACGGGACAAAGGATAATCATGTTGGCATATCTGAACGTTAAAGTGACTCGCTAAGCGAGTAGCATAAATTCCACCATGAATTTTGCCCTTAGTCCTGTTAAGGTGCAGACGACATGCAATAATGGCCCCTAGGCTAAAGGTGTGATCATTGTGTAGTGCACGGTGTAAAATGGCGAAGTCGGGGGCACTGAGTGCACCAACCTTCTCTCTACCAGTTAAACACTTCATGATGAATAAAGCAAAGTAATGCACAGAAGGAAACTGCAAACTAGTCGCCGTGACATTCGACACGCCTCTGTCATCCCCCATTGTCAGAGAGCGATAAAAGTCCTCAAACTCTGCAGGTCTAGGCTCTCTTAATTCCCCACCAGAAGGGATCAAACATATATCACAAAAGTCAGTGAGCAGTATCTGATGGGGTTCAGCATACAAATTAAACCGCACCTCAGGAGGATTATTCCTACTAAGAAAATGAAAATTTTGCACAAAGGAATTTGTAAGGAGATGGTCTTGGTCACACTCAGCTGTGAGGGAATCGGTCAGCCCAGCATTTGCAACGAATTGGGCGAACTCTTGATGGAACCCGGCCTCCTCCATGAAGGCATTATGCGGCCATTCGCACGGCCGCACCTCCGCCGTTCTCGGAGTGCGGTGGTCATTATCCGATGATTCCCCAATGACTCCCTTAGCATTATTCTTGGAAGAAAACTTCCTAAAGAAACTCATCTTATTCCCATAAATAAAATTCTGAAATTTTTAGTCCACAAATTTTTTGTCAATAAAACTTCACAAGATTGATAGCAACTACTCATAAGGATGCATAGAGGCTATTTAAGCATTCAAACTACTTAGAACTCTAAGAATTCAACATGCAAGCCCATCTACAATAGCACCAAGAGTAGCTAATTATTCAAAATATAAACCACTAAAGCAAAAACTAATTGGAGCAATGGAGGAGTCACATACCAAGTAGCAATCCCCCAAAACAGTTTCAGAAACGGAGCTTCAAGCAAAGAGATCAAAATCCGCGGGTTTGAGAGCAAGAACACGAGAAAGAGAGCTATGGTGATTTTTTTCTGGAGGTAGGAGATGACATGGGCTAAAGAGAAGTGAGGGGACCCACGTGGGGACCACAACCCACTAGGGCGCGCCTGGGGTTGCGTGGACACTAGGTGCACCCCCCCTCTGATGTTATTTGCACCAGAAATTCACAAGAAGAAAAAATCGTGTTAAAATTTCAGGGCATTCTGAGAACTTTTATTTTTGGGTCATTTTTTATTGCACGGGAAATTCAGAAAATAGACAAAACATGGCATCTTATTTTATTTAACTAAGAAAAACAGAAAACAAAAGGTTGAGACAAAGAGTTGTGCTCACTAAATTCATCGACTTCATACCTCTAAAAAATGATCCATTAACAAGGTTGATCAAGTCTTATTAACAACCACTTTCGATTAGCATGAAACCGAAGAACTTTCGTAAAACACTAAGTTACCTCAACGAGGATGTGAATATCCCCAACAATAAATATGTCGTATTTCTTTTTGGCAGTATGTAGAGGTAGTTGAAAACTTCCAATAGTGATTGTCGGAGATTTTTCAATAACATTAATACCATTCACTTGGAATTGTTTCTTCGGAAAGTGCATCGTATGCTCATTACCATTGATATGAATGGTGACCTTGCTTTTATTGCAATCAATAACAGCCCCTGTAGTATTCAAAAAGGGTCTACCAAGGATAATCGACATGTTGTCATCCTCGGGCATCTCAAGTATACCAAAGTCTGTTAAGATAGTAACATTTGCAACAACAACGGGCACATCCTCACAAATACCGATAGGTATGGCAGTTGATTTGTCAGCCATTTGCAAAGATATTTCAGTAGGTGTGAGTTTATTCAAGTCAAGTCTTTTATATAAAGAGAAGGGCATAACACTAACACCAGCTCCTAAATCACACAAAGGAGTTTTTACATAATTTCTTTTGATGGAGCAAGGTATAGTTGGTATTCCCGGATCTCCAAGTTTTTTAGGTACTCCATCCTTAAAAGAATAATTAACAAGCATGGTGGAGATTTCATCTTCAGGTATCTTTCTTTTATTAGTGATGATGTCTTTAATGTATTTTGCATAAGGGGGCATCTTTAAAATATCAGTCAAGGGGGTACGTAAAAAGACTGGCCTAAGCATTTCAGCAAAGCGTTCAAATTCTTCATCATCTTTTTTCTTAGTTGGTTTAGGTGGAAAGGGCATGGGTTTCTGAACCCATGGTTCTCTTTCTTTACCATGTTTTCTAGCTACAAAGTCTCTTTTATCATATCTTTTATTTTTAGGTTGTGGGTTATCAAGATCAACAGCAGGTTCTATCTCAACATCATTATCTGGTTGTTTATCATTGTTTGGTTGAGTGTCTTCATGAACATCATCATTATCATTTTCATTATCACTAGATGAATGTTCATTACCAGATTGAGTTTCAGCATCAGAGATGGAGACATCATTGTTATCTTCAGCAGGTTTTTCTTTCTCATGTTCAGGTATGCAAAGTCCTATCATTTTTCTTTTTATTTTTCTTTTTCTTTTTAGAAGGACTAGGTGCCTCAGTGTTAATTCTTTGAGAGTCTTGTTCAATTCTTTTAGGGTGTCCCTTGGGATAAAGTGGTTCCTGAGTCATTCTACCTCCTCTAGTTACTACTCTAATAGCATGATCATTCATATTATTATTCATTTCATCTAGTAATTCTCTTTGAGATTTAGCAACTTGTTCTAACTGAGTTTGAACCATAGAGGCATGTTTTCCTACACCCCTCACATCATTAGTGATTCTAAACAGCAAGTCACTCAAATGAGCAATCGTATCAGAATTATATTTCAGTTGTTTCATAACATTTGCATTGAAGTGATCTTGTTTTCTAATGTAATTGTCAAACTCATATAAGCATTGACTAGGATGTTTATTATAAGGAATGTCACCTTCATCTAATTTCATTAAAGAGTTTACCTCTACCAGCCATGGAGGTGCTGGTGTGTTAAGGCCATGTATTTCTTCAATAGGTGGTAAATTCTTAACATCTTCAGCTTTAATACCTTTTTCCTTCATACATTTCTTTGCCTCTTGCATATCTTCGGGACTTAGATATAAGATACCCCTCTTCTTCGGAGTGGGATTAGGCAGTGGTTCAGGAAGAGTCCAATCATCATAATTCTTCAATATGTTGTTCAATAATTCCTCAGCTTGTTCAATAGTATGTTCCCTAAAAACACAACCAGCACAACTATCTATGAAGTCCCTAGAAGCATCGGTTAGTCCATTATAGAAGATATCAAGTATTTCATTTTTCTTAAGAGGATGATCAGGCAAAACATTAAGTAATTGGAGAAGCCTCCCCCCAAGCTTGTGGGAGACTCTCTTCTTCAATTTGCGCAAAGTTAAATATTTCCTGTAAGGCAGCTTGTTTCTTATGAGCAGGAAAATATTTTTCAGGGAAGTAGTAAATCATATCCTGGGGACTACGCACACAACCAGGAGCAAGATTACTGTACCATATCTTAGCATCACCCTTTAATGAGAATGGAAATAATTTCAGAATATAGTAGTAGTGAATCTTCTCATCATTAGCAAAAAGGGTGGCTATATCATTTAATTTAGTAAGATATGCCACTACAGTTTCAGTTTCATAGTCGTGAAAAGGATTAGATACAACCAAAGTAATTAACTCTGGGTCGACAAAGAATTCATGATCCTTCTCGGTAGCAAAGATTGGTGAAGTAGCAAACTTAGGATCACATTTCATTCTAGCATTCAAAGATTTTTCTTTCAGTTTGCATAGTAATTTCTTAAGATCATCCCTATCATTGCAAGCAAGAAAGTCTCTAGCTATCTCCTCGTCCATAACATAACCTTCAGGTATCTTAGGCATTTCATATCTAGGAGAGCTAGGTCAAATAGGTGTTTCAAGATTTTCAGTTTCAAGTACTTCATTAGTTTTAATAATTTCATCAGTTTCAGTATTCTCAATATCTTTAGCTCTAGCAATTTGTTCATCAAGAAATTCACCTAGTGGCACATTATCATCAAGCAAGGTACTAGCATCATCATGAGCATCATTTGTAGCAGAAGTAGCATCATCAATAACTTGCGAGATATCAGGATTAATAGCATGTGGTGGTGTTGTAAGTCTACTCAAAACAGAAGGTGAATCAAGTGCAGAGTGTGATGGCAGTTCCTTACCTCCCCTCGTCCTTGAGGGAACGATCTTGGTTTTTGTATCCTTCAGATTCTTCATAGTGATAAATAGATAACAATCCCAAGTGACTCAACAAATATAGCTATGCTCCCTGGCAACAGCGCTAGAAAAAGGTCTTGATAACCCACCAGTATAGGGGATCGCAATAGTTTTCAAGGGTAGAGTATTCAACCCAAATTTATAGATTCGACACAAGGGGAGCCAAAGAATATTTGCAAGTATTAGCAGTTGAGTTGTCATTTCAACCACACCCGGAGATTCAATATCTGTAGCAAGGTGATCAGTAGCACAGTAATATGATAGTTTTGATAGCAGTGGTAGCAGTAACAGTAATAGTAACAGTGGTAGCAATGTTTTTGTAGCAAGTGTAATAGTAACAGCAGCAGTAGTAACTTAGCAAGAACAATATGTGGAAAATTCGTAGGCATTGGATCGGTGAATTCGTTGGATGATATTCATCATATAACAGTCATAACCTAGGGCGATACAAAACTAGCTCTAGTTCATAAATTTAATGTAGGCATGTATTCCGTAAATAGTCATATGTGCTTATGGAAAAGAACTTGCATGACATATTTTGTCCTACCCTCCCGTGGCAGCGGGGTCCATAAGGAAACTAAGGGATATTAAGGCCTCCTTTTAATAGAGAACTAGAATAAAGCATTAACACATAGTGAATACATGAACTCCTCAAACTATGGTCATCACCAGAAAGTATCCCAATTACTGTCACACTGGGGTTTACGGATCATAACACGTAATAGGTGAATATGACTTGCAAGATCGGATCTAGAATATAGATATAATGGTGAAAACATAAACGGTTCAGATCTGAAATCATGGCACTCGGGCCCTAGTGACAAGCATTAAGCATAGCAAAGTCATAACAACATCAATCTCTGAACATAGTGGATACTAGGGATCAAGCCCTAACAAAACTAACTCGATTACATGATGAATCTCATCCAACTCCTCACCAAACAGCGAGCCTACAAAGGAATTACTCACTCTCGGTGGGGAGCATCATGGAATTGGCGATGAAGGAGGGTTGGTGATGACAAAGACCGAAGATTCACCTCTTCGGAGCCCCGAACGGGCTCCAGATCTAGCCTCCCGATGAAGAACAGGAGGTGGCGGCAGCTCCGTATCGTAAAACGCGATGAAACTTCCTCTCCTATTTTTTCTCTGAAAATAGGTATTTATGGAGTTGGAATTAGGGTCAGGGGGGCCTCCAGGTAGGCACAACCCACCTGGGCGTGCCAGAGGGAGGGGGCGTGCCCTGGTGTATTGTGCCCAGCCAGGGCACCCCCTCTGGTGGTTCTTGGTTCCTGTATTTTTTATATATGCTGAAATAATTCTCCGAAAAGTTTCGTCCAAATCCAAGAACTTTTATTTCTGCACAAAAACAACACCATGGTAATTCTACTGAAAACAGCGTCAGTCCGGGTTAGTTTCATTCAAATCATGCAAATTAGAGTTGAAAACAAGAGCAAAAGCGTTAGGAAAAGTAGATACGACAGAAACGTATCATTTAGTAAGAATATTGGTGTTAAGGTTTGTGATTCCCGAAGCATGCATGTATAGTCTCTAGTTATGCAATCAAGTTGGAGCATGAATTATTATTGAGTGTCTACCTTATGATGGCGGTCGGGGATGAGCAATGGTCTTTTCCTAACAATCTACCCCCCTATGGGCATGCGTAGTAGTATTTTGCTTCGAGGTCTAATAAACTTTCGCAATAAGTATGTGAGTTATTTATGACTAATGTGAGTGGATTATACGCACTCTTACCTCTCCGCAATTTGCTAGACTCTTCGGTATCGTTCTGCCCTTTCCCACCTCGAGAGTTGGCGCAAACTTCAACGCTTCATCCAAACCCCGTGATATGATACGCTCTATGCTACTTGTGAGCTGCGTTGGGATTTCCTCAAAGAGGAGAGGAGGAAGCAGTACAGTAGACATAAGTATTTCCCTTACTTAAGAACCAAGGTTATCAATCCAGTAGGAGAACCACACAGAACCTCGTTAGCAGCACCTACACATACAAAAGCAAATACTTGCACCCAACGCGATCAAGAGGGTTGTCAATCCCCTTGGCGGTTATTTGCAAGGATCAAATCTCGTAGTGGTAGATAGATAAAATAAAATAAAATAGAAAAAGTGCAGCAAGGTATTCTTGGATTTTATATATGATAAAAGTAGAACCAGGGGCCATAGTTTTCACTAGAGGCTTCTCTCTCGAACACATAGCATACGATGGGTAAACAAATTACTGTTGGGCAATTGATAGAAAAGCGCATAGTCATGACGATATTCAAGGCAATGATCATGTATATAGGCATCACCTGCAAGACGAGTAGACCGACTCCTGCCTTCATCTACTACTATTGCTCCACCCATTGACCGTTATCCAGCATGCATCTAGGGTATTAAGTTAATAAAAACAGAGTAATATCTTAAGCAAGATGACATGATGTAACAATGTAAACTGAACTGATATGAATAAACCCCATCATTTTATCCTTAATGGCAATAATACAAATACATGCCCTTTCCCATTCTGCCACTGGGATGGAGCATCACAAGATTGAACACATCACAAAGCACCTCTCCCGTTGCAAGATAAATCAATCTAGTTGGCCAAACCAAACGGATAGATCAGAGAGAAATACAAAGCTATAACAATCATGCATAAAAGAGTTCAGAGAAGACTAAATTAATATTCATAAATTTTCATATCATAAACCCACAATTCATCGGATCCCAACAAACACACCATAAAAGAAGATTACATCGGATAGAACTCCAAGAAGATCGAGAAAAACATGGTATTGAAGATCAAAGAGAGAGAAGAAGCCATCTAGCTACTAGCTATGGACCCATAGTTCTGTGGTAAACTACTCACGCATCATCGGTAGGGCAACAAGGTTGATGTAGAAGCCCTTCGTGATCGATTACCCCTGCGGCAGAGTACTGGAAAAGGCCTCAAAATGGGATCGCGGAAGAACAGAGACTTGCGGCGGCGGAAAAAGTGTTTCGGGTGGCTCTCTGTTGGTTTGGGAATATTTGAGAGTTTATAGAGCTAGAATTAGGTCAAGATGTGCCACGAGGGGCCCACAAGCCAAGGGGGCACCCCCCCGGGGCACGCCTGGTGAGCTTGTTGCTCCCTTGTGGCTCGTCTGGTCTTCTCTCGAACCTTCTAGGGTCTCTCTTGGTCCATAAAAAATCATCATAAAATTTCATATCATTTGTGTCGGGGAAACGACACCTATGGGATCACGTGGATCCCTTCTATGGTTGGCAGGGAAAGAGGAGTGCACAAAGAGCAGATCTAATGATCAACACAATGAATTTTTACCCAGGTTCGGGCCGCTGAGAAGCGTAAAACCCTAGTCCTTCTTTGAGTGTATATTGAGTGTTCTTGAGCTTCGGCTAGCTGCTACGCATGCAAACTGGGCCGGAAAGTCCAAAAGTCCCTCCCTATATCGCCTTGGGCCTCCTTTTATACCAAGGGGCTACCACAGTGGCGTACAGGCATACAGGAGGTGTAAAGTAGCTACAGAGTAGATGCTTATCACTGGCGTCTTAGGACAAGCGCATTAAATGCGCTGTTTACGTGTCCCTAACTTTATCGGGGACGGAAACAGAGCCCGTCCCGTCCGTCGCCGCCTCACCCCATCTTGACACACATCCATGGTGACGCGGCATGCAGCGCCAAGCTGACTGGCTAGCCGCTGCGCTGGAGCGGTGGCAGGATCTTCATGAAGATCTGCATGCCACCACGCAGGTGCTTGCCTGGTTGGCTGGCTAATTGCTATGCAGGGACGGTGGCAGGGCAGCGGAGCCTTGTCACGTGCGAGCCTTGCCGTGGCCTCGCAATCGTTCCCGGCAAGAGTCTTGCCGGGGCCTCGCAATCGTCCCCGGCAAGAACCTTACTGGGAACTTCGCCATCTGGTCTTCACGAAGATCTGCATGCCACCAGTCTTCACAAAGATTTGCATGCTACTACGCATGTACCCCTGAGTCTTGGTCTTGACGTTGTCGATGGTGTCAGAGCTCTCAACCTCAAGGGTGGTGGCCTTGTCAGCGCTTCGCAAGCCGTCCCGGCAAGGATCTTGCCAGGGCTTCGCAAGCCGCCCTGGCAAGGATCTTGCCGGGGGACCAGCTTGCCTTCTGCTCTCTGGTTACTGGCTTGGAGGCCGCCTTGGTCGTCTTGTATTTTGCCTCCAACTGCCCCCGCCAAGCCTCGCCGCAGGTGCAGCTGCAACTGCCCGTGCACAAGTAAGGGGTACTAAAGGGCCCAAACTTTAGTACACCGACAGGAGCCCCCGGGCCTGGGCCATACATGAGTGCGAAGCGTCGTTGGGCCAGGCCCAAACAGTGCGCGGGCACGCGCGGCAGGGATTAACTGCTGTAATCATCTCGTCTGTTGCACTTCCCCATGATCCGCATTGAGTGCGCGACGTGGGGGTCGTGCGTGGAACTTTCGCAGCAGCAGCACGCCTACGAATACGCCTTCACATTGGATAGTAAAGAGGCAGCCTCGCGCCTTTCCCATAAAAAGAGGAATCCGCAGAGGCACTGCTCATTTACCCCCTTCGCCCTTTCCAAACTAGGAACCGCTGTCTTCTTCTTCTTCCTTGAGCCCAGACCAGAGCTTCCTCCTCCGTCCGCCACCGCGCCCTCACCGCTCTCGATCCCCCGCCCTCCCTTGGCTACAATGGCGCCCAAAACGAGAAAGGGCAAGGGAGCGTCCAAGGCAAGCGAGGGAGAAGAGGTGCCGGAGAGCAAGCTGGTGAAGATGCGGAGGGAGCACGTTGTCTTCGCCCCGACGCTCAACGCGCGCGCGCTCAGGGACCGGTACCTGTGCATGTGGGGGAGAAAGACAACGGGGTATCCTGAAACCTGCGTCATCCCTGCTTCTTGCGCCGTGCCTGCCCCAGATAAATTCCCTTTCTTTGTTGATTACTTCTACTGCGGGCTCTACCCCCCATTTTCGGATTTCTTCATCGACATCATGAACACCTTCGGCTTCCATCTTTTGGATTTCACGCCGAACGTCGTGGCGTGTATGGCCATCTTTGCCCACCTCTGCGAGAACTTCGCCGGGGTGGTCCCCAATACGGCGCTCTTCCGCCACTACTTCGTCCCTTGCATCCAGCCAGGAGGGGCTCTTTCTGGCTGCGTCACCTGGATCCCGAGGGCCTTGAGCAAGAATACATACCCAGAGGGGACCCCTAAGGAGGAGTGGGATGAATGGCGGGGCAAGTGGTGTTGGATCATGGAGAAGGACCCGCTGCCTTTCTGTATGCCCCGGCAGATGAAATTGGTCCGTGGCGGCAACTGGGGTGACCTAGATCCCCAAGACGGGAAGCTCACAGTCGCAACCACCAGAATTCATCGCCTCAAAGCAGCCGGGCTCACGCTCGAGATGGTTGGGGCCGACTTCCTCCGCCGCTACATCGCCCCTTTGCATAACAAGGGGAGGCCAGCTTGGGAGTTCCAGAATGCGGCAGACATCATGAGGCTGCGCCCCGGACGGAATCGCAACTTTACAGTGATGCAGCACGCGGCTCTTTGCCAAAAGCTGTTCCAGCTCAAGGTCGACAAGACCGACAAGCCGTTCAGGTTGCCGGCGGGGGTGATCCCCTTGTGCAACAACTCCGCCCTGACCTCAATCATCGCCATGATGCCGGTGTTCAATGCCCATGGCCTTGATAAGACCTGGGCCGAGCCAAACGCGGAGCGGGTGCAGGAGTTCTTCGACAACTTGTCGGAGAGGGCCGTCCGGGAAGAGACGCAGCTCATCCGCCCCACCACCGACGAAGAGGTGGCCTACATCGCCAGCAGAGCGGAAGAGGCAGCCCCTGCCGAGGAGGCCGGCAGCGTCGGCTTTGTGGAAGACGAAGCCAGCGCAGAGGAGGATCTTGCTGAGCGGGGGGAGCCTACCGGGGAACACAGCGGCACCGCTGCCGGGGGCCCTTCTGCCGAGGGGACAGCCGAGGAGACGGCTAAAGAGGAAGTTGAAGAGGAGCCGCCTGAGGAGCCCCCAGCCCCGGGGAAGAAGAAACGTGTCCTCCGGCGGGTTGGCTCCGTCGAGCCAGTCTGGCAAGCCTCTTCACACGAAGAGGGCCCCGGCAAGGGAGCGGCTGGCAAGGCCGTGCAGCAGCAAGAGGCCCAGCCGCAACCTGTGCGCCATACGAGACGCACGGCCGCGGCAGCAAAGGAAACAGTGGCCGCTGCCTCCACCACGGCCAAGCGGCCCAGGCCTCCATCTCCCCCCCCCCCTCGCACGGACACCATACCAGAGGCCGAATTCGACCTCTCCTCTTTCAGCCCGAGGAGGGAGGAGAGGCCAGAAGAAGAAGAAGTAGATGAGTAAGCATCTTGCCGCATTCTTCATCCCCTTAGCCTTTGTTTTGATTATCTTATCTCATTTGATCTTGTTTTGGCCTGCCCCCGCAGAGACATGGAGACATTGGCGCAGAGGATGGCGAAGAAGGCCAAGACCTCGACGGAAGATGAGCCCCCGGCAAGCACTTCAAGCGCACCGGAGACGATCACGATCAGCCCGGATCCCGGCCCACGGCGCAGCCCCCGACTCAGCCCCCAGCGTGAGCCCGTTACTCACTTTCCGCTGGCGAGTGTCGGGGTGTGTATCTTTACTGCTAATCTTGCCGGGTTCGCAGGAGAGGAACAACGACAGGAGGAGCTGTTGAGGGCCACCCCTGACATGCCGCCCCCGTCAACCACACCGCCCAGGGGCGGGTCCCCGGCAAGGGCTTCCACTGTCGAGCCCACGCGTGTGGAGGAAGAGCCGGTGAGCACAGGCGCCGGCAGCTCCATCCCGGCAATGAGTGTTGTCGGGGAGGGGACCGCCCCTCCACCGCTCGTCACAGGTAAACCGCCTGCTTCCTGGCCTTTGTCACTTTTCTAGTGCGATCTTTTTCTCTTTTTCTTGTTGGCTTTGAGCTTCAATCTGGGTTTCATCTTGTTTCTTTTCCTTGGCTTTCAGATCCCCCACGGTGGATCGAATGGATATCGATACCACCATCGAGGAGACCGCCAAGGATGCCACCGCCGAGGCCGCCAAGGTTGCTGCCGACGAGGCCGCCAAGGACGCGCATGAAGAAGCCGCCAATGGGTCTGCTGGGGAGGCCGGCAAGGAGACCGGCGACCGTACTGATGGCATCCCTGCCGCAGGAGCGCCTGTCGCTACATTGGTCCTGGAGTCCACTGGTGCCGGGGAGACGGTGGTCGAAGACCAACCGTCAACTTTCGAAGCCCCCACCTCAAGCAGGTACCTGAAGATAGCCGATGACCTGTTCGTCGGCATCCCGGGGACAGCAAGCACCAGAGCGCCATCCGAGGGGGAGGTTTTTGACAAAGAAGTCATTGCCGCCGCCAGGCTCCAGGTTGTCGACGAGCCGAGCACCAGCACTAGCAGTTCCAAGGAGGACCAGCTCCTCCAAGCTATGAGCAGCAACTTTCAGAAGCTCCAGGCACTTCACCGTGCCCGCAAGGAAAAACTGGACTCCAGGACAGCGGTTGTTGACGCGGCAGAGGCGGACTTCCAGAAGCGCGTCGAGCAGATGTAGATCTGGTTTGCCGAGGCCTGGCAGGAGCTGAAGAATAGCCAGGAGCAGCTGAGCGAGCGTTGGAATGAGCTTCTCCTGAAGCAGTCCGATGTTGAGAAGGCCCAGAAGGAGGCCGCCGTACAGGCCGCCAAGGACGACGCCAATCTAAGGGAGCGCCGCGTCCTGCTTGACGCCCAAGAAGAGGACCTTGCCGCTCGTGAAGAGGCGCTTGCCGCCAAGCTCCGCGGCAAGGATGAAGAAATTGAGAAGATTGTCGTGCAGCGGACCCAGGAGCTGGAGCAGGAGCACAAGGACACACTCGGCGCCCAGGTCCTGGATCACGCCGACAAGTTGAAGGAGGCCGTCGATGCTGCCGAAGCCGTAGAGGCTGCCAAGAACGAGCTGGTTGGGAAGGTGGAGAACTTGGAGGTGGAGCTAGAGAAGCACCACGAGGAGGTCTCGACGCTGAAGAGCGACAGAGACAAAACTGCCAACACCTTGGCGGAGCTGCAGGTCACCATATCTGACAAGACCAAACTGCTCTCCGAAGCCAATGACTCTATTGCCGATCTGAATCTGAAGCTGGCCACGCTGAAGGAGTCCCTCGACAGCGGCAAGGTTCATGAGGAGGCCTTGCTGAAAGACCTCCAGAACGAGCAGCAGCTGTACAAGAGTGCCGCCGCCACTTATAATGACTTTGAGAAAGGCGTGGGGATCTGGACTAAGCGCCTCATCGACGTCGCGAAGAGGCTCACCACGCAGCTGTCCACCATGGGCTTGCCGAACTTCAGGTTTTCCCACGAGGAGAGGGTGACTGCGAGCACCAGACTGACCATGTTCTTCGATTCCCTCGTCGACGCCCTGCAGCTGCTCCACTCCAACCGAGCAACCCAGCTGGCGAACGAATCCCGCAAGCTTTGCCGGGCGCCCTTCTCAAGGTGCTCACCAAGGTGGCGTATAGGAACCCCGGCCTCGACCTCAGCCAAGACAGCTTGCCGATGGATGCGGACCGCAGGGCGCTTGAAGAGCTTGTCGCGCCCATCGTCAGCATGGTTGACCAAGTCAAGAGGGTGGAAGGCCAGCGCTGGGACTAGCCGCTTCTCTCTTCCTTGCCGCTACGAACTCATGCCCAAGACAATTTTATCTTAAGTTAGAACCGCGGCAACCATCGATGTAATATAATTTGCTGTGTTTTGGATTGAATGCATGCTATCTTTCTCATCTGATCTCTCTTTGTATGCCATACACCCTATGCTTTACTGGGAAAAACTTGCCGGTGCGTGCACCCTTGCCGCGAGAGCTTTGAGGAACAGATCCTTAGCAGCCTGCTGGGGGTGTCGCTGCCGGCAAGATACCTTGCCGTTCTTAGCGCAACCACTTGAACTGTTGAGCGGACTCGAAACAGAGCAAAGGTGTAACCAATCCTGACAAAGTTCCTTCGCGTGCAGGTTTTCCATACAAGAATCAAAATCGTTCGAGGAAAATAGTCTCATATTTAAAAGAAAATCACTCCAGGTTTCACAACTTAGCTTTTTTTGCTGTTGTACTCTTTCCCGCAATATGCCAGTTTGAACGTCGCCTGCTGGCGTCCACACTCTCTATCCCCCCGGCAAACTTGTATGCGAGGGAACCTTCTGTCCTTTAAGAAAAAAGAAAGAAGAGAAAATAGGAACATGGAACCTTGGCAGTTCATCAGTACTTGCTGGAAACGAGCGTAGTACAATATCCTGGACATGCATGCATATAAATAAACATGGAAATCAACAAGAACTGTACGTACTTAAACTTATTCAACTGCGCACAAGGTCTGCGCCTGGCTTTGTACATAGGGTTATATGCCTTGCCGGCAAGGCTAGTACAAAAGGGGGTTGCCGGGGGTCCCGGCAACCGCGCCTCATGGGTAAAACTTGCGAAGATGTTCGATATTCTAGGAGTTGCTCACTGGAACACCATCTTCAGTCTCCAGGTAGACTGCGCCGGGCCTGGTGACTCGTATTACCCGATAAGGGCCTTCCCACTTTGGCGTCAACTTGTTGGAATTCTTGGCGGACTGAATGCGCCGAAGAACAAGGTCGCCTTCCTCAAGGCTTCGGGCATGAACCTTGCGGCTGTGGTAGCGGCGCAAGGCTTGCTGGTATCGCGCGGCTCGCACAGCAGCCTGAAGACGATCTTCCTCAAGGAGCATAGCATCATATTGCTGCAACTGCTCTTGCTCAAGCTCATCATAAGCGAGCACTCGAGGTGACCCGTATATGAGTTCTATGGGGAGAACTGCTTCCGCCCCGTATACCAGGGAGAAAGGTGTCTGGCCAGTGGCTCGATTTGGTGTCGTCCTGATTGACCAAAGGACCGCCAGCAACTCATCAATCCAGCGCCTTCCGCACTTGTGCAGCCTGTCGAAAGTTCTCGTCTTGAGACCCCGCAGCACCTCAACATTTGCCCTTTCCGCCTGGCCGTTGCTTCTTGGATGGGCAACAGAAGCAAAACAGATTTTGCTGCCAAGGTCTTGGATATACTGCATGAAGGTGCGGCTCATGCACTGTGTGTTGTTGTCAGTGATGACTCTGTTTGGCACACCAAAACGGCAAACTAATCCTTTGAAAAACATGACGGCTGACTGTGCTGTCACCTTTTTCACTGCTTCCACTTCCGGCCACTTTGTGAACTTGTCGATTGCGACGTACAAGTACTCAAAACCCCCGACAGCACGGGGAAAGGGGCCCAATATGTCGAGCCCCCAGACCAAAAATGGCCAGGAAAGATGGATTGTCTGAACAGCTTGGGCTGGCTGATGAAGTTTCTTCGAATGGAACTGGCACGCTTCACACTTGGTTACTAGTGCAGTTGCATCCTGGAGGGCAGTGGGCCAAAAGAAACCTTGCTGGAATACCTTGCCGGCAAGAGCTCTTGATCCTATGTGAGTTCCACATATGCCTCCATGTATCTCTGCCAACAGCTCCAGTCCGTCCTCCTGAGGAATGCACTTCAATTTCACGCGGTTCGGTCTTTTTCTGTATAGGACATCGTCCACAAACTGGTACATGTTAGACCGACGGGCTACTTTCTCTGCCACTTCCTGTTCTTCGAGGAGCTCCCCTGTTTGGAGGAACTGAATGATGTGCCATGCCCATGCTGGAGCTTGAGGCTCAACGGCAAGGACTAAAGGCGTGTCTTCTGCCATGGGAGCAGTTGTCTCTACGGCAAGGGCTTGAGGCCCTGCCGGAGCCCATCGTCCCCGGCAACTTCCTTGCTGGTGGCTCCTGGGAGCTCAGCGGGAAAGTACTTGCCGGGGCTCAACTTCCTTCGCTTATTCTGTCCTGCTGATGGTTCAACGGATGGTTGAGTTAGTTGGAGCACAAAGGTCCCTGGTTCCACAGGTAACTTGACGGCAGCACGTTTTGACAGGTCGTCAGCAATGCTATGCTCTGCTCGAGGAACATGCTCTGCTTGCAGACCGTCAAAACGCTACTCCAACTTCCTCACTTCATCTACATAGGCTTCCATCAGCGGGCTCTGATAATCTTTGTTGACTTGCTTAACGACAAGCTGCGAATCACCTCTGACGATGAGCTTCCTGATTCCAAGGTCTGCCGCGATCCTGAGACCGGCAAGCATTCCTTCATACTCTGCAGTGTTATTTGTTGAACTTTCCCGGGGAAAGTGCATCTGAACCACATACTTGAGGTGCTCTCCGGTGGGTGCGATAAGCAGCACGCCAGCACCGGCACCTTGCAGCGAGAAAGCTTCATCAAAGTACATAATCCAGTCACGTCTCGTTTCCTTGCCGAGGAGAGTGGTCTCTTGAATTTCTTCGTCAGGCGTTGAGGTCCATTCTGCAATGAACTCCGCCAAGGCTCTGCTCTGAATTGTCAAAGTGCTTTCAAACCTGAGACCAAAGCTGGACAGTTCCAACGCCCACTCCATAATCCTTCTAGTTGCATCTGGGTTGTGCAAGATCCGTTGCAACGGGAAGCCAGTGATGACGGTGATCTCATGTGCCTGAAAGTAGTGGCGCAGCTTCCTCGAGGCCATAAGAAGGCCGAAGAGCAACTTCTGTACACCAGAGTATCTTGATCTAGCCCCCTGCAAAAGGGAGCTGACAAAATAAACTGGGTGCTGCACCATCTTCTTCTTCTGTGTCACTCCATTTGCTTGCGCGGATCCCGCCTTGCTGGCACCAGACTCTGCCGGGGGCCCTGCCTTGCAGGCACCAGATCCTGCCGGGGGTCTTGCCTTGCCGGCACCAGACCCTGCCGGGGAGAGCTCCGGCTCGTCAGCCGATGGTCTTGCCACTGCCGCTGCTTCTTCATCAACTTCTCTCTGCGCCACTAGTGCAGCACTGACCACTTGATTCGTTGCCGCTAGATACAGTAACAACGGCTCTTGTGGCTTAGGCGCGACTAGTGTTGGCGTAGAGGAGAGGTACCCCTTCAAATCTTGTAGCGCTGCCTCCGCTTCCGGAGTCCATTTCATTGGACCTGCCTTTTTCAAGATCTTGATAAACGGCAGGGTGCGCTCAGCAGATTTGGAGATGAACCTGCTCAAAGCAGCAACACAGCCAACAAATCGACGTACATCTTTGACTTGTCTTGGTGCTTCAATCTGCTCAATCGCCTTGATCTTGTCGGGGTTCGCCTCGATCCCACGATGACACACAAAGAACCCGAGAAGCTTGCCGGATGGGACGCCAAACACACACTTCTCAGGATTGAGCTTAAGATTGATCTTGCGCAAATTTGCAAATGTTTCTTCTAGATCTTGTATTAGTGTCGCCTTGTCCTTGGTTTTGACCACTATGTCATCCATATAAGCTTCCATATTTCTATGTAGCTGGGGCTCAAAACCGATCTGGACTGCTCTGGCAAACATTGAACCAGCGCTTTTCAACCCGAAAGGCATTTGTATAAAACAATATGTACCACATGGGGTGATAAACACGGTCTTCTCTTCATCTTCCCTTGTCATGAAGATTTGATGGTACCCTGAGTAGGCGTCAAGGAATGACAGCAAGTCGCACCCGGCAGTGGAGTCCATGATCTGGTCGATGCGTGGCAAGGGGAAAGAATCCTTTGGACAGGCTTTATTGATGTCTGTATAATCAATGCACAGCCTCCACTTCCCATTCGCCTTGCGCACCACAACCGAATTGGCCAACCACGTTGGGTGGAGCACTTCTCTAACCAAACCTGCCGCTTCCAACTTCATAATTTCTTCAATGATAAACTCTTGCCGCTCCAAAGCTTGCTTTCTGACCTTCTGCTTGACGGGCCGCGCATGAGGACAGACAGCAAGATGGTGCTCAATCACCTCCCTGGGAACGCCGGGGACGTCAGATGCTTGCCATGCAAACACATCAACATTCGCCCGCAGGAAGGCGATGAGCGTGCTTTCCTATTTGCTGTCGAGGGTGGAGCTTATAGTGAAAGCTCCGCCCGTGCCGTCCTCCTTGACGGGCACCTTCTTAGTTTCTGGTGGTGCTGCCTTGGATTTCTCGCTCTTGCCGGTGGAGCTCTCTGGCACATCCTCGATGGGAGCGCAGCACTCCGAAGAGGCGTGCTTGCCGGAGTGGGTGCAAGAGGTCTTGCCAAAAGAGGTCTTGTCGGGAGAGGTCTTGCCGGTCTTCTTCCCTCCCGGAGCTTTAGTGGCAGGAGCAAGTGCCTTGGCGGCAGTTGCTGCAACTGCCTCTCGGTAGAGTTGGTCAGCGCAGATGAGCACGTCTTTCTTGTCGGAGTGGACGGTGATGATGCTCATTGGTCCTGGCATCTTCAATGTATTGTAAGTGTAATGTGATGCCGCCATGAACTTGGCCAGCGTTGGGCGGCCGAGGATCCCATTATAGGGCAAGGGGATCTTGGCGACGTCAAAACCGATCTTCTCCGTCCTATAGTTCAGCTCACCACCAAACGTAACTGGTAGCGTAATCTTGCCCTTTGGCTGACTCCTTCCTGGGTTGACCCCTTGAAACGTGCCCGTCTCTTCGAGATCTACATCAGGAATTTGCAGCCTCTTGGTCACAGTGGGCGAGATCAAGTTCAGTCCGGCCCCACTGTCAACTAACACTTTTGTCACCTTGAGGTTGCGTATCATTGGCGAAACCAACAATGGCAAACACCCGACCGCCGTTGTGCGATCAGGGTGATCCTCAGCGTAAAAAATGATAGGCGTGTTGGACCATTTCAGCGGCTTCTGGGCATCGAACGATGGCTCTGCCGCATTGATCTCACGCGCCCACTGTTTCAGTTGGCGGTGAGAGGCATGCAACGAGGCGCCACCGTCGACGCACATGGCCTCTGTAGCTTTCTGGAACTCGTGCTCACTGGACTCATCGTCCTCATCATGATCATCATCTCCCTCTTTCTTGTCGCGGCCCCGAGTGGGCCTCTCTGGTTGCTTATCCTTGCCGCGGTGACCCCCTCGGCCGCCATGCTTCTTGCCGGACCCCTCAGCACCGTCCTGGCCCTTCTCCTTGTCTCGCCTTTCATACTCAGCTTTCTGCTTCTCTACAAGCTGCTCAACTTGCCGGCAGTTCTGGAGGTCATGGCCCTTGGTGCGATGGATCTTGCAATACTGCTTGTCGGAGCCCTCTGGCTTGTCGGCAGCCACCAAGGCCTGGTAGGCGGCGCACCCGGCAACCTCCTTGCCGGGGTCGTCAACCTTGGCCTTCTCGGCGGTGCCGGGTTGCCGGATTCCTCGACGGCAAGCACGGTTTTACCCTTGCGCTTCCTGTTGCACCGTCGGCCCTTCTTTGCCGGGGCGACGACGTCTTCATCTGCGGAGTCACTTTCTGCGCCGGGTACTTCCTTCCTTCTTCAGCCCGAGCACATCTATCGGCCAAAACATAAAGCTCGGCAACATCTCTAACCTTGTTCATTGCCAGCTCTTCACGCATCTTGCGGTTGCGCACATTCTAATGAAATGCGCTGATAACAGCGGAAGGATGAACATCTGGGATGTTGTACTACACACGGCTGAACCTCTGTATGTATTTGTGCAAGCATTCGCCATCTTTCTGGGGGATGATATGCAAATCACTTGCCTGGCCAGGAGCTTGGTGGCCTCCAGTAAAGGCGCCAACAAACTCGTGACACAGATCCGACCAAGAAGAGATGGAATCCTCTGGCAGGTGCATCAACCACGACCTGACATTGGGCTTGAGTACCAACGGGAAGTAGTTGGCGAGTACCTTGTCGTCTCGAGCCCCAACAGCTTGCATTGCAATGGTATAGATGCTCAGGAACTCCGATGGGTGAGTCTTGCCATCGTATTTCTCTCCGACCTCAGGCTTGAACGTGCGTTGAGTGGGCCACTGGAATCGCCGCAGCCCACGGGTAAAAGCTGGACAAACCACCTCGTAAGGTAAGTTACAAGAATACCCCGGTGCAGGTCGGTCTACAGTGGGGCCTGCGCGCCTATCAGACTGATGGCGCGCTTCCCGTCGCCGCTCGATAGTGGTTCAAGCGTCTTCCTTGACTCGCTCTCGAAGAACTTGACGTTGATCGCGGCGGGCTCGTGGGTCGGACGATGCTGTGGAACCGTTGTCACAGGCCTCGACCCGATGAGCCGGCGGCTGCTGTTGCTGCCGTGGAGGAGGAGAGTGCACCGTGGTCGCAGCACCTCCGGTCCTTCCGCCATCAGCACGCGCTGGCTCGACAGAGCGCCAGCACGAGGGCCCCGCCTGCTGTGGTCCATCTCTATTGGCGAAGCCGACGAGGCTCCGGATGGTAGCTCTCCACTCGTCGAGCTTCTCCGCAGCAGGAGGGAAATCCAGAAGCAACTACACGCGCGCCAACGCTTCTGTTGGCATGGGTGGCGGCGACAGCTGCGTGGATTGTGAAGCGCTCTGACTTCTAACCACGTTAGAAGGAGCGCTATCACGGTCCCGCGGTCGCGCGCCGTTTCCGCCAGCGTCTTGGTGTGCATGCTGGCCCGGCACATCTCGAGAATGATGCAAAGGGGTCTTTCCATGGGAACGCTCGTTATCACCCACGCCGCGGCACTGCTCATCGCGCACAACCTGGGAAGGCCGTGGCACATGCGCTGGCGGGGGCGTCTTGGAGGTCGTCTTTCCGCCCTTGGGGTTCGCCACGCCGCCCGTAGATAGCACAGCTCCGTCCTTGGACCTAGCGATGTGGGGGTCGTCGCCGCTCGCGTGGCTCCGATCGCCGGAGCGTCGTGGAAGCCCGTGGCCTCCACCCACGTCCATCCCGTCGTTCGTCCGTGCTGGTGCGGGCAGATCGACCGGAGATGAACCAATCACCATGATGCTCTTTCTCTTTGGAGACATGACGATGAAGATGTTGAAGAGGTCGACGCGCTGACGCCTAGATCAGGTTCGTACAACCTCTCGTTTCCCCTACCTGGCGCGCCAAAGATGTCGGGGAAACGACACCTATGGGATCACGTGGATCCCTTCTACGGTTGGCAGGGAAAGAGGAGTGCACAAAGAGCAGATCTAACGATCAACACGATGAATTTTTACCCAGGTTTGGGACGCTGAGAAGCGTAAAACCCTAGTCCTAGTTTGAGTGTATATTGAGTGTTCTTGAGCTTCGGCTAGCTGCTACGCATGCAAACTGGGCCGGAAAGTCCAAAAGTCCCTCCCTGTATCACCTTGGGCCTCCTTTTATACCAAGGGGCTACCACAGTGGCGTACAGGCATACAGGAGGTGTAAAGTAGCTACAGTGTACATGATTATCGCTGGCGTCTTAGGACAAGCGCATTAAATGCGCTGTTTACGTGTCCCTAACTTTATCGGGGACGAAAACAGAGCCCGTCCCGTCCGTCGCCGCCTCACCCTGTCTTGACACGCATCCAAGATGACGCGGCATGCAGCGCCAAGCTGACTAGCTAGCCACTGCGCTGGAGCGGTGGCAGGATCTTCACGAAGATCTGCATGCCACCACGCAGGTGCTTGCCTGGTTGGCTGGCTAATTGCTGTGCCGGGACGGTGGCAGGGCGGCGAAGCCTTGTCGCATGCAAGCCTTGTCGTGGCCTCGTAATTGTTCCCGGCAAGAGTCTTGCCAGGGCCTCACAGTCGTCCCCGGCAAGAACCTTGCTGGGAACTTCGCCTTCTGGTCTTCACGAAGATCAGCATGCCACCAGTCTTCACAAAGATTTGCATGCTACTACACATGTGCCCTTGAGTCTTGGTCTTGACATTGTTGATGGTGTCAGAGCTCTCAAGCTCAAGGGTGGTGGCCTTGTCAGCGCTTCGCAAGCCGTCCCAGCAAGGATCTTGCCGAGGCTTCGCAAGCCGCCCTGGCAAGGATCTTGCCGGGGGACCAGCTTGCCTTCTGCTCTCTGGTTACTGGCTTGGAGGCCGCCCTGGTCGTCTTGTATTTTGCCTCCAACTGCCCCCGCCAAGCCTCGCCGCAGGTGCGGCTGCAACTGCCTGTGCACAAGTAAGGGGTACCAAAGGGCCCAAACTTTAGTACACCGACAATTTGGACCCTGTTTGGTACTAATTTCCTGAAAAGCCAAAAACAAGCAAAAAATAGCAACTGGCACCGGGCACTAGATTAATAGGTTAGTCCAAAAAAATGATATATTATTGCATATAAAACACCCAAGATTGATACTATAATAGCATGAAACAATCAAAAATTATAGAATATACATTAGAGATGTATCAAGCATCCCCAAGCTTAATTCCTGCTCGTCCTCGAGTAGGTAAATGATAAAAACAAAATTTTTGATGTGGAATGCTACCTAACATGTTCATCATGTAATCCTTCTTTTTTGGTATGAATATTAAGATCCAAATGATTGAAAGCAATAGTCTATAATTTGATATAAAGACATCAATGCTCAGGCATACTAACAAACAATCATGTATTTCAAAATAAAAATGCTAAAGTTATCCCTACAAATCATATTGTCTTGTCATGCTCCATCTTCTTAACACAAAGTATTTATCATGCACAACCCCAATGACAAGCTGAGCAATTGGTTCATACTTTTTAACGCGCTTCAGCTTTTTCAACCCCCACGCAATAAATGAGCACAAGCCATGGATATAGCACTATGGGTGGAATAGAATGCGGTGATAGAGATTAATAAGGAGAAGTCAAAAAGAAAGATAGTCTCACATCGACGCAGCTAATCAACGGACTATGGAGATGCCCATCAATTGATGTCAATGCGAGGAGTAGGGATTTCCATGCAACAGAAGCACTAAGAGCTCTAAGTGTATGAAAGCTCAAACTGGAAACTAAGTGGTTGTGCATCCAACTTGCTTGCTCATGAAGACCTCGGGCATTTGAGAAAGCCCATCATTGGAATATACAAGCCAAGTTCTATAATGAAAAATTCCCATTAGTATATGAAAGTGACTACATAGGAGACTCTCTAAATGAAAAACATGGTGCTACTTTGAAGCACAAGTGTGGAAAAAGGATAGTAACATTTCCCCTTCTCTCTTTTTCTCTCATTTTTTCTTTTTTTTGTGTGGGCTATTTTTGGCCTATTTTTTACTCTCCCTTTTTTAATTTCCTCACTCGGATAATGCTCAAATAATGAATAATGATGATCATCACACTTCTATTTACTTACAACTCAAAAATACAACTCGATACGAAGAAAATATGACTCTATATGAATGCCTCTGGCACTGTACCAGGATGTGCAATTATGCTAGCGTAACATGTATAAAAAATGATGAACGGTGGCTGAGCCACAAATACTATGTTAGCTATATGATCATGCAGAGCAATATGACAATGATGATGTGTGTCATAATAACGGAAGGGTGGAAGTTGCGTGGCAATATATCTCGGAATGTCTATGGAAATGCCATAATAGGTAGGCATGGTGGATATTTTTAGGAAGATATAAGGAGGCTTATCTGTGATATAGCGTATCATATAACAGGGTTTGGATGCACCGGCAAAGTTCGCACCAACTCTCGAAGTGAGAGAGGGCAATGCACGGTACTGAAGAGGCTAGCAAATTGCGGAAAGGTGAGAGCGTGTATAATCCATGGACTCACATTAGTGATAAAGAACTCATATACTTATTACGAAAGTTTATTAGCCAAGTACTACTATGCATGCCCCAAAGTGAATAGATTGGTAGAAAAATACCATCGCTCGTCCCCGACCGCCACTCATAAGGAAGACAATCAATAATAGATCATGCTCCAACTTCTTAGCATAACTAAAGACCGTACGTGCATGCTTCGGGAATCACAAATCTTAACACCAATATTTTTACTAAACCACAATTATTCACTAGCATCTCCCACATATTACCATCTTAATATCGCAAAACTATTGCAAGGAATCAAACTTATCATATTCAGTGATCTACATGAAAGTTTTTATTATATCCTTCTTGAATACTTATCATACTAGGACCAATTTCATAACCCGTGCATATTGCCATTAAAATTTATTAGACTCTCAAAATGATATAATTGAAGCATGAGAGTGCAACTATTTCTTTAAAATATAACCCCCGTTGTTCTCTAAAAGATATAAGTGAAGCACTAGAGCAACTGTCTAGCTCAAAAGATATAAGTGAAGCACAAAGAGTGTTCTAACAAATCACAAATAAATGAATGTCCCTCTCAAAAGGTGTGTCCATCAAAGATGATTGTGGCAAACTAAAAATCAAACAAAGTGAAGACCGCTGTAATACACGATGCTCCAAACAAAACTCATATCATGTGATGAATAAAAATATAGCTCCAAGTAATTTACCGATGGATTGTAGACGAAATAGGGGATGCCTTCTGGGCCAACCCAAAGCTTAGACGCTTGGGTCTCCTGGAATATTACCTTGGGGTTCCTTGGGCATCCCCAAGCTTAGGGTCTTGCCACTCCTTATTCCTTCATCCATCGCATTCTCACTCAAAACTTGAAAACTTCAGCACACAAAACTCAAAAGAAACCTCGTGAGATCCGTTAGTGTAACAACCAAATCATAAACATTAGGTACTGTTAAGAACCCATTTATATTTTATTATTGCATAATACCTACTATATTCCAACTTCTCCATGACTTATACCCCCCAATATAATCCATAGATCCGTCAAAACAAGCAAACTATGCAACAAAAACATAATTTGTCTAAAACAGAACAGTCTGTAGTAATTTGAATAATGAACATACTTCTGGAACTCTAAAAATTCTGTAAAACTAGGAAAACGTGGGAATTTTGTATATCAATCATTTTTAAAAACTTCAGATCAAAAGCACATTCTAGGGTTTTTTAGATTTTTCTGGACTGAGCGCAAAAGTTTCTGTTTTTCACAAAATCAAATCAACTATCAACCAAATCATCCCAAAGGCTTTACTTGGCACAAACACTAATTAATACACAAAAACAAATCATAACGGTAGGATAATTGTGTGCACACTCAAAAACTGAAAAGAAAAATAAAAAATATAGATAACAATTGGGTTGCCTCCCAACAAGCGTTATTATTTAACGCCCCTAGCTAGGCGTAAGGCATCGTTTCAAGTGTTGTCATCCTTAGTTTTCATCACCCTAGCGGGGCTTTTCTCAAATCTAGGAGGTTCCTTACGCTTCCCATTACTCTCAAAAAACAAAGCAATTCTATTGTCCAAAGTATCTAGCTGCTTATTGCAAATGGTAAGAAGATTATTCATGCGATTAATATTTCCACTAACATTTTTAAGGGGCTCATTAGATTTTTGTAACTCAGTCAAATTTTTCTGCATATCACCTAATTTCTTCAAAATTTGGATTCCTTATTGAGTATAATTGAATCCCTTTGCGGGTGTGGAGTTCCCACTATGCCTTCTATTATTTCATAGGCAGTATTAGTATCACTTTCAACAAAATTCCCTTTAGTGGCAAAATACAGAAGTTGTCTATTAGGCATAGTTAGCCCTACATAGAAATTTCAAAGCAAAATTTTTATATCCCCTTTTATAGTGCAAACACAGTAAGATTCCATTATCCTATACCAAGCATCTATTAAATTTACTTCTTATTTTTGTTTGAAGTAAAGAACTTCAAAGTCAGGGGACAAAGGAGGGATAGCAATACTAGACATAGTGACCAAACAAACAAACTAGCAAACAATTGTTTTGTGTTTTTGTAAAAAATATTTTAGAAGTGGGGGAGATGAAAACGAGAAACAAATGGAAAATAAAAGGTAAATGAAAGTAAGAACAAGTAGATGATATTTTATGCGAAGGTACTTGATAGGTTTTGGTGATGTCTCCCCGGCAACGGCGCCAGAAATTCTTCCTGCTACTTGTGAGCTGCGTAGGGATTTCCTCGAAGAGGAAAGGATTAAGCAGTATAGTAGAGATAAGTATTTCCATCAATTAAGAACCAAGGTTATCAATCTAGTAGGAGAACCACACAGAACCTCGTTAGCAGCACCTGCACACACAAAAGCAAATACTTGCACCCAACACAATCAAGAGGGTTGTCAATTCCCTTGGCGGTTATTTGCAAGGATCAAAACTCGTAGTGGTAGATAGATAAAATAAAATACATAATAAAATAAAATTGAATAGGTGTAGCAAGGTATTTTTTGATTTTATATATGATAAAAGTAGACCCGGGTGTCGGTGTCAAAACCGGCGGATCTCGGGTAGGGGGTCCCGAGCTGTGGATCTAGGATCGATGGGGAACAAGGGACGATGAACACGGTATTTACCCAGGTTCGGGCCCACTCGAAGAGGTAAAACCCTACGTCCTGCTTGATTGTATTTGATGTATGGTATGGTTACATAGTAGATCTACCTCGAGATCAGGCGAGCTAAACCCTAAAGCAATGAGGTGATGAATGTAGCTCTAGCCCTAAAGACTAAAACCCTCCGGTTTATATAGATACCGGTAGGGTTAGGGTTACACGTGATTGGTTACAAAGAGAGGGAGATCCTACCTAATCTTGACTTGGAGGACACACCACGGCTCCGAAGATACCTTATCCGGTCATGGATCCGCACTCCAGCCTGGGCCGCATAATAGCCCATCAATCCGGCCCAAGCATAATAGGCCGGCAGCACGAGGACCCCTTAATCCAGGACTCCCTCAGTAGCCCCCGAACTTGCCTCCAACGCTAGAGCTTGAGCCCGGCAATCGCACACCTCGTGGTCTTCGGCTTGAGAGGTGAGTTCTTCATCGTGTCCTATACATGCTCGGAGTCAAGTGGTGTTCGGAATCTGAAGCATCTATTTTACTTAGCTCCAAAGGCAAAGACCGTTCAGTGTGAATAGTGTCCTCATCTGACAACTTTTTCCTCCTTAACGAGGGGTCGCAATCGGTCATAATACCGAGCAGCCTGACTGTTCTTGACGCGCTGCTCGAGGCTGTCCCCTATTGGCACGTCCCATTAAGGCAGAGATCGTGCCCCATTTTTTAGGGGATATGATCAATGATCTCGATTCCCCACCCGCGTATAATGTCGCGAGAGTATCGGGAAGTGAAGAAGCCCACGGCATGAAAAGAGGAACCCTTGGCTCTTCCGTGGCCTATAAAGAGGGGGATTGCTGCAGTCAGCATCCTACGCCTTCTTCCACCTTCCGCTGCTGCTTGCACAATCCTCCAGAGCTCTAGCGCCCTATCTTTCTGCTCCGCGGCGAATCCCATCCTACCCTCCCCAGCCATGCCGGGTCCGGTGCAAACGGCAAGTGGGATGTCTCCGTCATCACCAACAACAACATCCTGGAGCTGAAGCGGGTTGGCTACTTGTCGGCCGACATCGCTCATCGGGCCCCTGAAAAGGGCCAGCTCATCCCCATGCCCAAGCCGGGCGAGAGGGTTGTATTCCTCCCCCATTTCATCTGGGGGCTTGGATTTCCCCTACATCCTTTCGTGAGGGGATTGATGTTCTTCTACGGGCTAGATTTCCATGATCTAGCCCCCAACTCCGTCCTCCACATCTCAGCCTTCATCATCGTCTGCGAGGCCCTTCTCCGAGTCCAGCCGCACTTCGGCCTTTCTCTAGGAACGCATTAAAATTCAGGGGAACGGTAGCTCGGGCCATTGATCTACAACATAGATATGCAAAACTATAAGACTAAGTTCATGATAAATTAAGTTCAATTAATCAAATTACTACTGAACTCCCACTTAAATAAACATCCCTCAAGTTATCTAAGTGATACATCATCCAAATCAACTAACCCATGTCCGATCATCATGTGAGATGGGGTAGTCATCAATGGTGAACATCTCTATGTTGATCATATCTACTATATGACTCACGTTCGACCTTTCGGTCTCCAGTGTTCTGAGACCATGTTTGTACATGCTAGGCTTGTCAAGTTTAACCCAAGTATTCTGCATGTGCAAAACTGTCTTACACCGGTTGTATGTGAACGTAGAGTCTATCACACCTGATCATCACGAGGTGCTTCGAAACGACGAACTTTGGCAACGGTGCATACTCGGGGAGAACACTTTTATCTTGAAATTTAGTGAAGGGATCGTCTTATAATGCTACCGCCGTTCTAAGCAAAATAAGATGCATAAAGGATAAACATCACATACAATCAAAATATGTGACATCATATAGCCATCATCATCTTGTGCTTTTGATCTCCATATCCAAAGCATCGTCATGATCTCCATCGTCACCGGCTCGACACCTTGATCTCACTCGTTGCGTCGGGGTCGTCTCGCCAACTATTGCTTCTACAACTATTGCTAACGCATAGCGATAAAGTAAAGCAATTACATGGCGCTTGCATTTCATACAATAATTAAGAGACAACCCTAAGGCTCCTGTCGGTTGTCGATATTACAAAACATGATCATCTCATACATCAATATATATCACATCACGTCTTGACCATATCACATCACAACATGCCCTGCAAAAACAAGTTAGACGTCCTCTACTTTGTTGTTGCAAGTTTTAGGTGGCTGCTACGGGCTTCTAGCAAGAACCGTTCTTAACTACACAAAAACCACAATGGAGATTTATCAAGTTTGCTGTTTTAAACTTCTTCAAGGACCGGCCATTGTCAAATTCGATTCAACTAAAGTCCGAGAAACAGACACCCGCCAGCCACCTTTATGCAAAACTAGTTGCATGTCAGTCGGTGGAACCGGTCTCATGTGCGTGGACATGTAAGGTTGGTCCGGGCCGCTTCATCCCACAATACCACCGAATCAAAGTAATACATTGGTGGTAAGCAGTATGACTATCACCGCCCACAACTCTTTGTGTTCTACTCATGCATATCATCTACGCATAGACATGGATCGGATGCCACTATTGGGGAACGTTGCATGGAAAACAAAAAAAATTCTACGCACACGCAAGATCTATCCAAGGAGATGCATAGCAATGAGGGGGAGAGTGTGTCTATGTACCCTCATAGACCGTAAGCAGAAGCGTTTGTTAACGCAGTTGATGTTGTCGAACTTCTTCGTGATCCAACCGATCGAGTACCAAACGTACGGCACCTCCATGTTCAGCACACGTTCAGCTCGGTGACGTCCTCTCCTTCTTGATCCAGCAAGACGGCAAAGTAGTGGATGAGTTCCGGCAGCACGGCGGCATGGTGACGGTGGTGGTGATGCTATCTCCGCAGGGCTTTGCCTAAGCACTACGAAAATATGACCGAGGAACAAAACTATGGAGGGGGGCGCCGCACACGGCTAAGCAATTGTCGTGGTTATCTGTGGCGCCCCCCTCCCACATATATATAGGTGGGGGGAGGGGAGAGGCCAAGAGGCGCCCCAAGTAGGGTCGAATCCTACTTGGGGTCTTTCCCTAGCCCCCCCCCCCCTTACCATATTTACCGGAGGGGAAAGGAAAGGGGGGAAGAGGGAAGGAAGGGGGAGGCCGACTCCCCCCTTTCCTTCTCTCCCCAAGGGCTGCTGCCTTAGGAGGGACGCACCAGCCCCTTGTGGGCTGGTGTGTTCCCCCCCTTTGGCCCATATGGCCCATTAACCTCCCGGGGTCTTCGGAACCCCTTCCGATGACCAGATTTCTACCCAGTAGATCCCAAAACTCTTCTGGTGTCCAAATATCATCATCCTATATATTGATCTTTACCTCCGGACCATTCCGGAGCTCCTAGTCATGTCCGTGATCTCATCTAGGACTCCGAACAACATTCGGTCACCAAATCGTATAACTCATATAACACTATATCATCAACGAACGTTAAGCGTGCGGACCCTTTGGGTTCGAGAACTATGTAGACATGATCGAGACACCTCTCCGGTCAATAACCAATAGCGGAACCTGGATGCCCATATTGGCTCCTACATATTCTACGAAGATCTTTATCGGTCGAACCTTATGACAACATATGTAATTCCCTTTGTCCATCGGTATGTTACTTGCCCGAGATTCGATCGTCGGTATCTTCATACCCAGTTCAATCTCATTACCGGCAAGTCTCTTTACTCATTCCGTAATACATCATGTTGCAACTAACTCCTTAGTCACTTTGCTTGCAAGGCTTCTTATGATGTGCATTACCGAGAGGGCCCAGAGATACCTCTCCGATACTTGGAGTGACAAATCCCAATCTTGATCCATGCCAACTCAACAAACACCTTCGGAGATACCTGTAGAGCATCTTTATGATCACCCAGTTACATTGTGACGTTTGATAGCACACAAGGTATTCCTCCGGTATCCGGGAGTTGCATGATCTCATGGTTGAAGGAACATGTATTTGACATTCAAGAAAGCAGTAGCAATAAACTGAACGATCATATGCTAAGCTAACGGATGGGTCTTGTCCATCACATCATTCTCCTAATGATGTGATCCCGTTATCAAATGACAACACATGTCTATGGTTAGGAAACCTTAACCATCTTTGATTAACGAGCTAGTCTAGTAGAGGCTTACTAGGGACACGATATTTGTTTATGTATTCACACATGTATTTAAGTTTCCGATCAATACAATTCTAGCATGAATAATAAACCTTTATCATGAATAAGGAAATATAAAATAACAACTTTATTATTGCCGCTAGGGCATATTTCCTTCAGTGTCGTCACAGCCCACCGCGCGGCCATCCCGTCGAGCAAACCTCGGAAGGGATGTCCCCGCCCCCCGAACTGGCGGACAGCTAGTTGCGCTCTGCACCTCCCCGGATTCCCGAAGAGGCTGGGGAAGTGCTGTCTCAAAAGGCCCCTCCCCCTCTAAACACAGGGGAGGAGGGCGACGCTGTCATGGCCGAGGCTGATGCCTCGCTTGCCAAGGATCAGGAGGGTGAGACCCTTCTGGCGAATGCAGGAGGGAGGTCCGGACCATCCGGACCCCCTCAGTCGTCAGCACCTAAGCCCCCGAGGCACTCGACGGTGCTGATCCCTTCCTCTGAAGAGGGAGGGGTTGAGGGCCAGATTCCCGCGCCGAACACCTCCAACCAGGCGGCGGCGGGCTGGCCGGACGTACTAGAGGAGTTGGTGAACAACTCCGTCATCGTCGACGGGCACCACACCCTTATGGGTGCGGTTTTACAGGGTGTTCGGTCCGTCCAATCCGGACTGAACGATGTTGTCCAAGGCCTGATAACAGGCTTTGAGGTAAGTCAAGTAATCCCTTTTTCCTGTAAAGTGGTTTTAGCCCTTGGTTTTATTGCTTAAATAGGCCGTATATATAGCAGCCCCCGAGACTCTGTAAGATGTACAAAGAAAACTTGCAACGGATCCAATTTCTCGAGGCCGATATTTAAAGGAGTGTGAACTTTTTCTGATGTCTCAGGCATCTTCCGTGGCTGCGGCTGTCAATGCCGCGGCACTAGAGGAGATGGATCTGAAGCTCAAGCGCTCCGATGGAGAGCTTGACCTTGTCAACAAGCGGCTTGATGAGGCGCAAGGTAAGCTCTTGTTAAGATGTATGATTGCTTATTGCCGGATATTTACTTTCCGGACTGTATGCTAATCATGGAATATGCAGATATTACGACTGCCGCCGTCGAGGTAGAGGGCTTGAAGGCGGCTTTGGAGAAGGCCAAGGCCGAGGCGGCCGCCGAGAAAGCGGCCGCCAAGGCGATGACCGAGCTTGAGAAGGCCAAGCTTGCTGGTGGGAAGCACGAGGCTCGAGTAGCCGAGGTGCAGGTGGAGCTCAAGGATGCCATCAAGAAATTTGAGGCCCTTGAGAAGAAATAGGAGGGGCGGTCTTCCAAGCTGTCCAAGGTCGAGAAGGAGCTCCACGAGGCGAGGACCGAAGTGCGAGGTGTCCGGGAAGAGCTCCGCCAAGTGGGGCAAATCACAGATGGTAAGAAGTACTTACTGCAGAGTGTGTTTGGAGGTAACAGGTCCGCCTTGCTGACGCGGGTCTGGCGCTCCGCAGGCATTTTTGCCAAGCTTCCGAAGAGTGCAGCTGCTGCGGCGGAGCACTATGCGACACGGGAGGAGAATTCGGAACGGTGGCTCTTCTGGTCACAGTTCCAGGCGCCCAGACACCCTCCGCTCCTGTGCAACCAAATGAAGCAGTTAATGGAGCTGCATCGGATGGCCGAGCCAGCCTTGAAGGACCTTTGTGTCCGGCTGTGGCCTGATGAGCCTATTCCAGACAACTATTTTGGCTTGGTGCAGAGGCTGCGTGAGGCATTGTCGCGGATCGATGCCATGAAGCGATCCGTGTGCCTGGAGGGTGCGAGGCTATCCTTCATGAAGACTATGGTGCACTGGCCGAGGATCAAGCCATTGGACATGGATATTGGTCCTCCGCTGGCTGGAAAGGAGCACTGCCGCCTCGAGATGTACTTTGCCCAGGTTATGGAAGGTGCTCGGGCCATAGAGAGTCAGTGTTCGAAGGATGTAATCATTGAATGATTTGTTGTCCTGTTGCCACCCGAACATGTTGCTTTACTGTGCGGTCCGTTTTGTATTTACTGTTTTAATTTTGACTCCTGTGCAGCTGTTTAGTTATTCTAAAAGTTACCAATCGTCGGCTTCAGCCCCCAAGTGAATGTTACGAGGGGTGTTTCGTCTCCGCACTGTTACCCTTAGTCGACGTCTCGGTGCCCGAAGGCGGTAGCGCGAGAGAGAGACTAGGCAATCGGACTATGCGGCTTTATCGCTTTCACTTAGCCATAGGAGCTTGACGGCGGGGGCTAGTGACTAGCCCCCAAGTTTTGGTGATGTACGCGGGAGCCGAGGCGTGCCTTTGTATTCACGTGGTTTGTGCTAGGACGAACCCTTCGTATGACACAGGTAAATCACCAACAATTTCTTAGTTTGATACTTGTCGTCGGATCACTGACTAGTTCTCGCTTACTATGACGGTCAGTTTTCGGCTTTCTCCCCTAAGGCGCTTGACTGGACTAGCCAGAACCACAATCACAGGGGTTCTCCCTTTACCTTCTTAGCCGAACGTGCGGAACATAAGAGGGTAAGCACAGGAGCTGGGCAACCCAACTATTGACCCAAGACAAAGTTCGGAACTAATGCACATAGTGAAATATCCGAGACGCCGGACACTCGACGCGAGGTGGTGCCGGACTTAGTATGTAGAGCTGACAGGAAAAATTAGACCTTCGGTCAAGTAACCGGTTTAATACATGAGATGTGCATACTCAGCCGTTCGAAGAGCGGAAAAAGGAAAAGAGAAAGGAGCCTAATAATGTAGATGCCCGAACACCACAAAAGATGTTTTTATTTTTCATAGGCTCTGGATGTCTATCCATACAATTCGAACTGCTGGGGTATTTATAATTATGAAGAAAGGAAAATTTTACAGAGGAAGGTTTACACTGGGCCTTGATGTGTGGGTTGAAGCCTCAACTGTGCCCTGCTGCATGTCTGCGCCTTTCCTTCTGCGAGGTGGAGGGGAGCAAATTGGGTATCCGTTTAAAACGCCATGTGCTGGCGAGGGGTGCCTTCAAAAACGGACCTTGAGATGTAAACCTACCATTGTAGCTTGATGCTGAGTGAGTCCGGAGTCCTGCCCGTTATCGTCCGAGGACATGGTGATATAATAGTTCGGTTAAGCCGAACACATGGTGTTACAGGCCCCCACGACCGCCCATGGTATCTTTAGCGCGAAGATGTGCTGACGAGGCACGTAGCGCGCGGGGAAGGTGGGCGTACCGTGGGGGCGTCTCCCTATTTGCGGCGAACGCATGCGGGTTCCCATGACGAGGATCGGGCTCGACCCCGTTTAAGTGTATCTTTTGCCTTTACGGCAGGCTGATACCTTGGCCTATTGGCGACGGACTGGTCTTCAGCTGCCAGTGCCGCAGTGTGCTCCTTAGTCCGGAGCGAGCGTTCCGTGTTGCCGTTTATCGTGATGACGCCTGCAGGCCCAGGCATTTTTAGCGTGAGGTATGCGTAGTGTGGGACAGTGTTGAACTTGGCAAACGCCGTTCGGCCGAGGAGGGCATGATAGCCACTGCGGAATGGGGCGATGTCGAAGATCAAGTCTTCGGAGAGGAAGTTGTCCGGAGAGCCGAATACTACTTCTAGTGTTACCGTGCCTGAGCATCGGGCCTCTACACCCAGAATAACCCCCTTAAAGGTGGTGTGGCTGGGTTTGATCCTTGATGAATCGATCCCCATTTTCCTCACTGTGTCTGCGTAAATCAGATTGAGGCTACTGCCTCCGTCCATTAGGACTCTCATGACGTGGTACCCATTGATAATGGGGTCGAGTACCAGGGCTGTTGATCCTCCGTGACGGATACTGGTCGGGTGGTCCCTACGGTCAAAGGTGATCGGGCAAGCCGACCACGGGTTGAACTTCGGCGCTACGGGCTCGATGGCGTACACGTCCCGCAGCGCGCGCTTCCTCTCTTTCCTTGGTATATGGGTGGCATAGATCATATTCACCGTCTTGACCTCAGAAGGGAAGGGTTTTGGCCTCCATTGTTCGGCATGCGTGGCTCATCGTCATCCTAGCTTCGTGGGCTTTTGCCTGAGTCTTCGGCTGTAAGCTTGCCAGCTTGCTTTATCACCCAACAATTGCGGTTGGTGTGGTTAGCCGGCTTTTCGGCGGTGCCATGAATCTGGCAGGGCCTATCTAGGATTGCGTCCAATTTAGTTGGCCCATCCTAATTGCCTTTAGAAGGCTTTTTTCGTGACCCGGACTTCGGATTACGGAATCCGGCATTTAATGTCGGCTCGTCGGTTTCGCCGTCGTTGTGGCGACGCTTGTTCTTGTTGCGTCGTGGCTTTCCATTCCCGTCCCGGATCTCAGAGGTGCCGGGGGCTTCCGGGTTGGTGCTTCTACGAGCCAACCAACTATCCTCCCCAGCGCAGAAATGGGTCATGAGGGAGGTAAGCACCGCCAATGTCTTCGGCTTGTCCTGGCCGAGCTGCCTTGCTAGCCATTTGTCTCGAATACTGTGTCTGAATGCGGCTATGGCTTCGGCGTCCGAATAGTCGATGATTTGGTTCTTCTTGGTCAAAAACCGGTTCCAGAATTGCCGGGCTGACTCGCCGGGTTGCTGGATTACGTGGCTCAGGTCATTGGTGTCCGGGGGCCAGACATAAGTACCCTGAAAGTTGGCTCAAAAAGCGTCCTCCAGCTCCTCCCAACATCCTATGGAGTCTTCGGGGAGGCTGTTTAACCAGTGTCGAGCCGGACCTTTGAGCTTCAATGGTAGGTATTTGATGGCATGAAGGTCGTCGCCTCCTGCCATGTGAATGTTTAATAGGAAGTCTTCTATCCATACGGCCGGATCCGTCGTTCCATCGTAGGGCTCGATGTTTACGGGCTTGAAGCCCTCCGGGAATTGGTGCTGCATCACTCTATCTATGAAGCACAGAGGGTGAGCGGCGCCCCTGAGTCGGGATACGTCGCGCCAAAGACCATCTGTCATCCGGGCTCGCTGTTGTTCCCCTCTGTTGTTTCGGTCTAGCCAAGCTTGGTAACTATCCCGTCGATCCGGGGAGTTGTCTTTGGGTCCGTAGATAGATCTTGTCAGACCTGCACGGGCATCTAGGTCGCATAGTAGGTTGTACTCATAAGCAGGCTGGACTGGCTCATTGCCTGGACGGCGAGGTGGAGCGAGAGGTTGTTTGATTTTATCGGCCGGCCTATCCCGTCCTCGAGGGGGGCGGTCCGGCTCGTCCACTTTAGTGTGCCGTGCAGGTGCTGGCTCTATGGCCTCATCATTGAATTGCGGCAGAAGCTTTCGCATTGGGTAGCTTTTGGTCTGCCGCTCGTAGCCGTACCCTTCTTCTGCAGCTAGGACTTTGGTCCATCTGACATTGAGGGTGTCTTGCTCGGCCTTTATTCTCTGTTGCTGTTTCTTCAGGCTATGTGCGGTGGCAATGAGCTTCCATTTGAACCGCTCCTGTTCCAACGGGTCTTCGGGGACAATGAAATCCTCTTCGCCCAAGCTAACCTCCTCTTCGGAGGGAGAGAGGTAGTTGTTGTCTTTGGAGTCACCGAGGTCCTCTAGGTTGAGCGGGTCTTCCTCCTCGTGATCGGCTTGAGGTTGCTCGTCGACGCCGTGGTCCTCAAGGTTGTCCGTGTTATCCGGAGTGCCATTCTCTCCGGTGTCCGTGTTGCTGGTGTGGCTTCGGTGTGCCTTGGAGCGACGACATTGTCTGTGGCGCCTGTGCGGCTCATCGCCGGTCTTGCCGCTATCCTTCCTGGGGGTGCCGTCGTCTTTTGGAGTGTCCACCATGTAAATGTCGTAAGTGGATGTGGCCGTCCAGCGGCCGGTGATGGGAGGCGCGGCGTCGGTGTTGACGGTGGCTCCATTGTCCTCGTCCATCGAATAGGCATTTCCCAAAGTGTAGTACAGCATGTCGGTTAAGTCCTCGACCATCGCTACGAGGTGGGTGGTGGGTGGGATGCCAAATTCCCCGAAGCATGTCTCAAAGGGCTGCTGAACGCTAGCTGAGGGTGGATCCTCCTGAATAGCCATCATCTGGATTCGGTCCAACGCCTCGCTTATTAAAGTGAGGGTCGCCGGACTGGTATGTGGTGGCCGCACGGGGCCGGCTTCCGATGTGACGGGGCAAGGGCTGATCGGGGCCAGAGCTGGATCCTGGTTTTCGAGGGCCGAGTTAACCTCGAGTCCCGGGGCCGGATAGTCGTAAGAAACTGAGGACGAGACCTGGTCTTCGGATATTGCTTCCGTGTTGGGGCTTGAAGCCGAGTTGTCGAGGGGGAGTTCGGCTACGGGTAACCCCTGGCCATCGAACATCGACCCGCCGCTGGGGCTCAAGGCCGTAGGCGTGTTGCAAGGGGAGAGTTCGGCCAAAAGTGGCTCTCGGCGTCCGAACCTTGTTTCCGCATTGTGGCCCAAAGGCGGGTCTCTGGCGGATATTGCGGACACGGTCGAGAGGAATTCCAGGCCTCCGTTCGAGGCGGAGACGTCCGAGCTCGAGGCTGGCCGTAGGATGGGAGCCGATCCGTAGATTGGATTGAGGAAGGGTTCAGGAGCTGGCGTAGTGAATCCGGGGAAAACCAGATCACCACGGACATCCACAACGTACTCCAGATTGCCTAATCGACTTCGGTGCTCAGGCGCGAAGCTGTCGATCTGATCTAGATGACCAGTTGGGTTGGCGTGTAGCACGATGCTGCCGAACGCAAAAAGTTGGCCGGGAACGAAGAGGTCCCCGGAGCTAACGCCTTCTCCGATGATTAGGCGAGCCATTGATCCTTTTGGCGACCCAACAGCGGAACTCTCAATGAAAGCACCAATGTCGGTGTCAAAACCGGCGGATCTCGGGTAGGGGGTCCCGATCTGTGGATCTAGGATTGATGCGGAACAAGGGACGATGAACAACGTATTTACCCAGGTTCGGGCCCTCTCGAAGAGGTAAAACCCTACGTCCTGCTTGATTGTATTTGATGTATGGTATGGTTACACAGTAGATCTACCTTGAGATCAGGCGAGCTAAACCCTAAAGCAATGAGGTGATGAATGTAGCTCTAGCTATAAAGACTAAAACCCTCCGGTTTATATAGATACCGATAGGGTTAGGGTTACACGCGATCAGTTACAAAGAGAGGAAGATCCTACCTAATCTTGACTTGGAGGACACACCACGGCTCCGAAGATACCTTATCCGGTCATGGATCCGCACTCCAGCCTGGGCCCCATAATAGCCCATCAATACGGCCCAAGCATAACAGGCCGACAACCCGGTGACCCCTTAATCCAGGACTCCCTCGCTGGGGGCCATAGTTTTCACTAGAGGCTTCTCTCTCGAACACATAGCATACGGTGGGTAAACAAATTACTGTTGGGCAATTGATAGAAAAGTGCATAGTTATGACGATATTCAAGGCAATGATCATGTATATAGGCATCATGTCCGAGACAAGTAGACCGACTCCTGCCTGCATCTACTACTATTACTCCACCCATCGACCGCTATCCAGCATGCATCTAGGGTATTAAGTTAATAAAAACAGAGTAACACCTTAAGCAAGATGACATGATGTAGACAAAGTAAACTCAACTAATATGAGTAAACCCCATCGTTTTATCCTTAATGGCAACAATACAACTACATGTCCTTTCCCTTTCTGTCACTGGGATGGAGCACCGCAAGATTGAACCCATCAGAAAGCACCTCTCCCATTGCAAGATAAATCAATCTAGTTGGCCAAACCAAACGGATAGATCGGAGAGAAATACAAAGCTATTATAATCATACATAAAAGAGTTCTGAAAAGACTCAGTTCATATTCATAATTATTCAGACCATAAACCCATAATTCATCGGATCCCAACAAACACACCGCAAAAGAAGATTACATCGGATAGCACTCCAAGAAGATCGAGGAGAACATGGTATTGAAGATAAAAGAGAGAGAAGAAGCCATCTCGCTACTAGCTATGGACCGGTAGGTCGGTGGTAAACTACTCACGCATCATCGGTAGGACAGCAAGGTTGATGTAGAAACCCTACGTGATCGATTCCCCCTCCGGCAGGGTACCGGAAAAGGCCTCTAGATGGGATCGCGGAAGAACAGAAACTTGCAGCGACAGAAAAAGTGTTTCGGGTGGCTCTCTGTTGGTTTGGGAATATTTGAGAATTTATAGAGGTGGAATTAGGTCAAGATGTGCCACGAGGGGCCCACAATGCTAGGGGCACCCCCCTGGGACACACCTGGTGAGCTTTGTCACTCCCTCGTGGCTCGTCTCGTCTTCTCCCGAACCTTCTAGGGTCTCTCTTGGTCTAGAAAAAATCGTCAAAAAGTTTCATAGCGTTTGGACTCTGTTTGGTACTGATATCCTAAAAAGCCAAAAACAAGAAAAAACAACAACTAGCACTGGGCACTAGGTTAATAGGTTAGTCCCAAAAAATGATATATAATATTGTTTTGTATTTCCCTCTGACCTATCTGTTTGGTTTGGCCAACTAGATTGATTTATCTTCAGTGGGAGAGGTGCTTTGTAATGGGTTCAATCTTGTGGTGTACTCACCCAGTGACAGAAGGGGTAGCGAGGCACGTTTGTGTTGTTACCATTAAGGATAAAACAGTAGGGTATATTCATATTGATTGGGTTTACTTTGTCTACATCGTGTCATCTTTACTTAAAGCGTTACTCTATTTGTTATGAATTTAATACCATAGATGCATGCTGGATAGCTGTCGATTGGTGGTAGTAGTAGATGCAGGCTGGAGCCGGCCTACTTGTCACGGATGTGATGCCTATATGTGTGATGATTGCCATGAATAACATCATAACTATGCGCTTTTCTATCAATTGCCCAACAGTAATTTGTTTACCCACCGTATGCTTTATGTTCGAGAGAAAAGTCTCTAGTGAAAATTATGGTCCCCGGATCTACCTTTATCATATTACTAAAACAAGAAATACTTTGCTGCAATTTATTTACTTTTATTTTGTTTTGCAATTTATCTATCTACCACTATCAGAATTCATTCTTGCAAGTAACGAGTTCAAGGGGATTGACAACCCTATTGCCCACATTGGGTGCAAGTATTTGCTTTTGTGTGTGTAGGTGCTGACGACGAGAATTTGCGTGGTTCTCCTATCGGTTCGATAACCTTGGTTCTCACTGTGGGAAATACTTGTCTCTATTGTGCTGCATCTCCCTTCCTCTTCGGGGAAAATGCCAAAGCAGTTTACAAGTAGCACAGATGATGTTGAGTAGTTCACCACCGACCTACGGGTCCATAGCTAGTAGCTAGATGGCTTCTTCTCTCTCTTTGATCTTCAATACCATGTTCTCCCCGGTCTTCTTGGAGTTCTATCCGATGTAACCTTGTTTTGCGGTGTGTTTGTTGGGATCCGATGAAATTGTGGATTTATGACTAGATTATTCACTGAAAGTAATTGAGTCTTTTCTGAACTTTATTGTGCATGATTATTATAGCTTTGTATTTCTCTCCGATCTATCTGATTGGTTTGGCTAACTAGATTGATTTATCTTCAGTGGGAGAGGTGCTTTGTAATGGGTTCAATCTTGTGGTATCCTCACCTAGTGAAAGAAGGGGTAATGAGGCACGTATTTGTATTGTTTCCATTAAGGGTAAAAAGATGGGGTTTATTCATATTCATTGAGTTTACTTTGTCAACATCGTGTCATCTTTCTTCATGCATTACTTTGTTTGTTACCTAGAGAGGCAAGCATAGAAATGCTCTCGAAGTGTAGTAATAGTAGTAGATGCAGAATCGTTTTGGTCTACTTGTCACAGACATGATGCATATATATGTGATCATTGCAATGAATATCGTCATAGCTATGCACTTTTCTATCAATTTCCCAACAGTAATTTGTTTACCCATCGTATTCTCATATTACTAAAACCAAAAAAACTTTGCTTCAATTTATTTTCTTTTATTTTGTTTTGCGATTTATCTAACTACCACTATCAGAATTAATCCTTGCAAGTAACAAGTTTAAGTGGATTGACAACCCTCTTGCCCAGTTGGGTGCAAGTGTTTGCTTTTGTGTGTATAGGTGCTGACGATTAGAATTTGCGTGGTTCTCCTATTGGTTCGATAACCTTGGTTTTCACTGAGAGAAATACTTATCCGCTACTATATTGCTTCACCCTTCCTATTGGAGGAAAATCCTAATGCGGCTCACAAGTAGCACATACCAAGGAGCAATTCCTCAAAACAGTTTCGGAAATGGAGCTCTGAGCAAGGAGATCAAAAATTGCATGAAAATGAGCAGGAACATGGGATGAAGGGAAAGGTTGTTTTTTTTCTAGAGGTGGAAGAAGGCAATGGGCAGGTAAACTAAGTGAGGGGGCCCTGTGGGACCCACAAGCTCACATGGCGCCCAGGGGGTGGGCGCGCCATGTGAGCTCGTGGCTCACAGGTGCACCCCCCGGGTGTGATCAGTGCCAAAAATTCTTAAATATTGTATAAAAATCATACTAAATTTTCAGGTCATTCTGAGAACTTTTATTTTCAAAACATTTTTATTGCATAGATAATTCAGAAAATAGGATAATCATGGCATTCTACTTTATTAAACTTTAAATAATAGATAGTAAACTATGGGTACAGTAGGTTATGCTTACTAAATTCATCGACTATCCACATGCCCCCAAAAAAGAATCCATTAATAAGGTTGATCATCAAGTCTTATTAACAAACTATTTCCGAGTAACATGAAACCGAAGAGTTTTCATATAACACTAAGTTATCTCAACGGGGATATGCATTTCCCCAAAAATAAGAGTTTCATAATTCTTCTTGGGTTTTGGAAGAGGGAATTCAAAACCTCCAAAAGTGTTTGTCATAATTTTTTGAATGAAGTTGATACTATTCACCGAACTTTGTTTCCTTGGGGAAAATACCATATGTTCTTTACCATTGACATTAAAAGTGACCTCGCTTTTATTGCAATCAATAACAGCCCCTGTAGTATTCAAAAAGGGTCTATCAAAGATAATTGACATGTTGTCCTCGGGCATATCAAGAATAAAAAAGTTTGTTAAGATAGTGACATTAGCAACTACAATGGGCACATCCTCACCAATTCTGATAGGCATGGAAGTTGATTTATAAGTCATTTGCAAAGATATTTCAGTAGGTGTCAACTTACTCAAATCAAGTCTTCTATATAAAGAGAAAGGTATAACACTAACACTGGCTCCTAAATCACATAATGCAATTTTGACATAACTTCTTTTAATGGAGCAAGGTATAGTAGGTATTCCTGGATCTCCTAACTTCTTAGGTACTCCTCCCTCAAATGAAAAATTTGCAAGCATGATTAAATTTCATCTTCAGGTATCTTTCCTTTATTAGTGACAATATCTTTCATGTATTTAGCATATGGAGGCATTTTCAAAATATCCGTCAAACATGTTCGCCAAAAGATGGGTCTAAGCATTTCAACAAAGCATTCAAAGTCCTCCTCATCCTTATTTTTTGGAACTTTACTAGGAAATGGCATGGGTTTTTGAACCCATGGCTCTCTTTCTCTACCATGTTTTCTAGCAATGAAATCCCTTTTATCACATCTTTTATTCTTAGGAGATGGGTTATCAAGATCAACAACAGGTCTATTTCTACCTCATTATCAGGTTCTTTATCATTGTCTGGTTGAGCATCAATATGAACATCATCATTATCATTATCATTATCAGTAGGTAGATGTTCATTACCAGATTGTGTTGCAGCGTCAGAAATAGAAACATCATTATGATTCTTAGAAGGTTTTTCTACCATAGGTTCACTAGAAGCATGCATAGTTCTATCATTTTTCTTTTTCTTTTTAGATGAACTACGTGCATGAATATTAATTCTTTGAGAATCTTGCTCAATTCTTTTAGGATGACCTTCAGGATATAGAGGATCCTGAGTCATCTTACCTCCTCTAGTCACTACTCTAACAACACAATGATTCATTTTATTATTCATTTCATTAAGCAAATCATTCTATGACTTAGAGACTTGTTCTAACTGAGTATGAACCATGGATGAATGTTTACTTAAACCTCTAATATTATTAGCAATCCTAAACATCAAATCACTCAAGCGCTCAATCATGATAGCATTACGTTTCAATTGATTACCAACATAGATGTTGAAATTCTCTTGCTTAACAATGTAATTATCAAATTCATCCAGGCATTGACTAGCAGATTTATTATAGGGAATGTCACCTTCATCGAATCTATAAAGAGAATTTACCTGTACTACGCGTGTAGGGATATCCATGTATTTCTTCAGATTTAATACCCTTTTTTCATAGATTTCTTAGCTTCTTGCATATCTTCTGGACTGAGGAATAAAATGCCTCTCTTATTTGGAGTTGGTTTTGGTGGTGGTTCAGGAAGTGTCCAATCATCTGCATTCTTCAACATATTGTTCAATAAATCATCAGCGTGTCCAACAGTTTGTTCCCTGAAAACACCAGCACAACTATCTAGATAGTCCCTAGAGGCATCGGTTAGTCCATTATAAAAGATATCAAGTATTTCATTTTTCTTAAGAGCATGATCTGGCAAAGCATTAAGTAATTGGAGAAGCCTCCCCCAAACTTGAGGGAGATTCTCTTCTTCAAATTGCACAAAGTTAAATATTTCTTGTAAGGCAGCTTATTTCTTATGAGGAGGAAAATATTTTTCAGAGAAGTATTATATCATATCCTGGGGACTACGCACATAAGCAGGAGCAAGAGTATTTAACCATTTCTTAGCATCACGCTTTAATGAGAAACGAAACAACTTAAGAATAGGAGATTCAGTAAGGTGTGCCACAACAGTTTCAGTTTCATAACCATGAAAAAGGATCAGATTATACCAAGGTAATTAACTCAGGATCAACAGAGAATTCATAATCCTTATCGGTAACAAAGATAGGAGAAGTAGCAAACTTAGGATCATATTTCATTCTATCTATTATAGTTTTTTCTTTCAGCTTACTCAGTAATTTGTTAAGATCATCTTTGTCATTACAAGCAAGAAATTCTCTAGCTATCTCCCCATCCATAACATAGCCATCAGGTATCTTAGGCATCTCAAATCTAGTGGGGGAGCTAGGCATACTAGGTGAATCATATTTTTCATTAGTTTCAGTATTCTCAATTTCTTTAGCTTTAGCAATTTGTTCATCAAGAAATTCACCTAGTGGCACAGTATCATCAAGCAGAGTACTAGCATCATCACGAGTTTCATTTATAATAGAAGTAGTATCATCAATTACTTGCGACATATCAGAATGAATAACTGGTGGTGGTGTCGCAAGCCTACTTAAAACAGAAGGTGAATCAAGTGCAAAGCTAGATGGCAGTTCCTTACCTCCCCTCGTCTTAGAGGGTACGATCTTGGTCGGGAAAATTTTGTTTTTGCCACTCTAGATTTTGCCAATTTTTCTTATGCTATCCTAGATTTTGACATTTCACTTTTGCCACTCTTAGCTTTTGACAATTATCACAATTGCCATTCCGTGGCAAAAGCAAAATAATTTTATTTCATTTTTGCCACTCTTAGCTTTTGACATGTATCACAATTGCCACTCTGAAAATTTTGCTTTTGCCATAGGAATGGAAATTGTGATAATTGTCAAAAACTAAGAGTGGCAAAAGTGAAATGTCAAAACCTAGAGTGGCATAAGGAAAATTAGCAAAATCTAGAGTGGCAAAAACAAAAATCCCCATCTTGGTCTTAGCGTCTTTCGGATTCTTCATAGTGATCAACAGATATCCCAAGTGAACTCAATAAATAGAGCTATGCTCCCTGGCAACGGCACCAGAAAAAGGTCTTGATAACCCACAAGTATAGCGGATCGCGACAGTCTTTGAGGGTAGTATTTCACCCAAATTTGTTGATTCGACACAACGGGAGCCAAAGAATATTTATGAGCCTTAGCAGTTGAGTTGTCAATTCAACCACACCTGGGAAATAATATCTCTGTAGTAAGTTATTTAGTAGCACAGTAGTTTGATAGTAGCAGTAACAGTAGCAATAGTAACAGGAACAGTTTTGTAGTGATTGTAATAGCAGCAGTAGTAACTTAGCAAAGATCAATATGAGGAAAGCATATGCATTGGAATAGTGATGGATATTTGTGTTGGATGACATTCATCATATAACAGTCATAACCTAGAGCGATACACAATAGCTCCAATTCATCCATTCAATGTAGGCATGTATTCTGTATATAGTCATACATGCTTATAATAAGAACTTGCATGACATCTTTTGTCCTACCCTCTCGTGGCAGTGGGGTCTTTAAAGAAACTAAGGGATATTAAGGCCTTCTTTTAGTAGAGAACCATAACAAAACATTAACACATGGTGAATACATGAACTCCTCGAATTACAGTCATCCCCGGAGAGTATCCCAACTATTGTCACTTTGGGGTCTACGGATCAGAACAATAACAAGTGCATATAATTAGCAGATAGGATCAAGAACTCAAATATATTCATGAAAACATAGAGGGTTCAGATATGAAATCATGGCACTCGGGGGCCCTAGTAACAAGCATTAAGTGTAGCAAAGTCATAGCAACATCAATCTCAGAACATAGTGGATGCTAGGCATCAAGCGCTAAAAAATTGACTTGATTACATGAAAAATCTCATCCAACTCCATCATCGTCCTACAAGCCTACGAAGGAATTACTCACTCCCGGTGGTGAGCATCATGGAATTGTTGATGAAGAAGGGTTGATGATGACGACGGCGATGAATCCCCCTGTCTGGAGCCCCGAACGGACTCCATATCAGCCCTCTCGATGAAGAACCGGAGGTGGAGCTAGCTCTATCTCATAAAACGCAATGATTTCTTTTCTCAGATTTTTTCCTCCACGTGACGATACTTATGGAGTTGGAGTTAGGGCTAACGGAGGCCCGTGGGACCCACGAGCTCACATGGCGTGCCCTAGGGGGGGCACGCCATGTGAGCTCGTGGCTCCCTGGTGGCCCCCTCCAGTAGGTCTTTTCGCCAATAATTGTTATATATTCTGGAAATATTCTCCTAAATTTTCAGCCCAATCCGAGAACTTTTATTTCTGCACAAAAATAACACCATGGTAAAACAACGTCAGTCCAGGTTAGTTTCATTCAAATCATGTAAACTAGAGAGTCCAAAACAAGAGCAAAAGTGTGTGGAAAAGTAGATATGTTTAGAACGTATCACTTGAGAGTGGGATTTGCTCCTCCGACGAGGGAGAGATATTCTTAGGGCCCTCTCGGTGTGACAACATCCATCATCGTCTAGCCAGACACAGGTGACTGGTCACGGGGATGCTGGAACATGTCAACGAGAAAGAAGAACAAACTTGTAATGAGGAGACCGGTATAATGAGCATGTGTATGACTCAAGAGGATACCGATATATCTCACCTCGGGTTTTGTGAAGTGTCGCGAAGCAAAGGGAGTAGTACATGATAACTAAAGGTTCACTTGAATACCATTCGTGTACCCATAGGGATCGATATGGACATCCACGATTTCGCTATCAGTCATTGAACGAAAGGGGTTTTGTTCATGTCTATGCTTTACCGAACCTACATGATCACAAGCTTAAGGTAATCATGACCTACTGAGTGTTAGTAGGACAGGAGTAATGAGGAAATATTTATGAAATAGTTTCGTTGGTATTTGAAATAGTTTCGAGAGGAACCAGAAGCATTTTGGGATCACCGGAAGGGTTTCGGGGTTTACGGGGTAAAACCGATAAATACTGTTTGGGCGGTCCAAGAAGAGGGCACTTCATGTTGGATATATGCAGCACAGACACCTCTGCCCAAAAACATTATCAGCCGCACGTGACACCCTAACCACCTCATATCATTCCCGTGTCGGCGTTGTCCAACCTGTCGCCACTGCGATTTGCCCCGCCGTCCATTCCGCCGCTGGTTTGCATCCCTCCAGTGCCTCCTCCCGACTCCGCCGCACCTTCGCGCTGCTCCATCGTGCCGCTAAAGCCCAGATGAGCTGCCGAATCGGGATCTGGCGCCGAGTCCTCTGTCGCCCGATTCGGTTGGTTGTCGGCCCACCGCCGCTCGTAATGGCCGTTAAAGGTCGTCTGCATGCTGGATTCATCGGCTAGTAGCCGCTGCTTACACCCATTCGCCCACGTGTCCGCCGCGACCGAGCAGAGCCGCCGCTGCTTCGGAAGGCGGACGGGTGCCCGTCGGTGTCGTTTCGCAAGAAGGCCGAGCCACCGATGTCTATGAGGCCCTCTGCGGCCAATTCGATTTGACGGGTGACCTATTCGGCTCTGGCGACCACCTCGCCTCCTCTCACATTGGTGGTGTTCGACCAATTGCCTAAAAGGTAAAGAAAAATATCTAACATTGCTTATCTTTTTTTGGTGCACAAGTAGATTGTGATGGTCAATTTGGTATTGTAGATGAGTTCATCGGTTGATTCATCCTCTCCGTGGGTTGATGTCGTGTTCTATCTTTATGATATTATTCATGTTAACTTTGTTTGATTGTTTAATGAACAATTTGGGTTGAATTTGATTAACTTTGTACTAATTTGTTGTCGTGGATTGTGATGAATTTGTTGAACTAGTTTGTTGTTATTGAATTAATTAGTTTGCCTTGTATTTGTTGCAGTATGTTTGTATACTGTGGACAAAAAGATACAGTGCAGCTTCTCGAGCGGTCTGAAGGAAATATGCCCTAGAGGCAATAATAAAGTTGTTATTTATATTTCCTTATATCATGATAAATGTTTATTATTCATGCTAGAATTGTATTAACCGGAAACTTGATACATGTGTGAATACATAGACAAAACACCGAGTCCCTAGTAAGCCTCTACTAGACTGGCTCATTAATCAAAGATGGTTAAGTTTCCTAACCATAGACATGTGTTGTCATTTGATGAATGGGATCACATCATTAGGAGAATGATGTGATGGACAAGACCCATCCGTTAGCTTAGCATAATGATCGTTAAGTTTATTGCTATAGCTTTCTTCATGACTTATACATGTTCCTCTGACTATGAGATTATGCAACTCCCGAATACCAGAGGAACACCTTGTGTGCTATCAAATGTCACAACATAACTGGGTGATTATAAAGATGCTCTACAGGTGTCTCCGAAGGTGTTTGTTGGGTTGGCATAGATCGAGATTAGGATTTGTCACTCCGAGTATCGGAGAGGTATCTCTGGGCCCTCTCGGTAATGCACATCATATGAAGCCTTGCAAGCAATGTGGCTAATGAGTTAGTTACGGGATGATGCACTACGGAACGAGTAAAGAGACTTGCTGGTAACGAGATTGAACTAGGTATTGAGATACCAACGATCGAATCTCGGGCAAGTAACATACCGATGACAAAGGGAACAACGTATGTTGTTATGCGGTTTGACCGATAAAGATCTTCGTAGAATATGTGGGAGCCAATATGAGCATCCAGGTTCCGCTATTGGTTATTGACCAGAGATGAGTCTCGGTCATGTCTACATAGTTCTCGAACCCGTAGGGTCCGCACGCTTAACGTTCGATGACGATCGGTATTATGAGTTTATGTGTTTTGATGTACCGAAGGTAGTTCGGAGTCCCGGATGTGATCACAGACATGACGAGGAGTCTCGAAATGGTCGAGAGGTAAAGATCGATATATTGGAAGGCTATATTCGGACATCGGAAAGGTTCCAAGTGATTCGGGTATTTTTCGGAGTACCGGGGAGTTACGGGAATTCACCGAGGGAAGTAGTGGGCCTTAATGGGCCATACGGGAAAGGAGAGAAGGGCCTCAAGGGGTGGCCGCGCCCCCCCCCCCCCCCATGGGCTGGTCCGAATTGGACTGGGAGGGGGCGGCGCCCCCCTCCTTCCTTCTCCCCTCTTCCTCCTTCCCTCCTTCTCCTACTAGGAATAGGAAAGAGGAGGGGAATCCTACTTGGACTGGGGAGTCCTAGTAGGATTCCCCACACCTGGCGTGCCCCCTTTGGGCCGGCCACCTCTTCCCTCCCCTCCTTTATATACGTGGCCAGGGGCACCCCATAGACACACAAGTTGATCTTTTAGCCGTGTGCGGCGCCCCCCTCCACAGTTACACACCTCGGTCATATTATCGTAGTGCTTAGGCGAAGCCCTGCGCCGGTAACTTCATCATCACCGTCACCACGCCATCGTACTGACGGAACTCTCCCTCGGCCTCAACTGGATCAAGAGTTCGAGGGACGTCACCGAGCTGAACGTATGCAGATCGCGGAGGTGCCGTGCGTTCGGTACTTGATCGGTTGGATCGCGAAGACGTTCGACTACATCAACCGCGTTACTTAACGCTTCCGCTTTCGGTCTACGAGGGTACGTGGACACACTCTCCCCGCTCGTTGCTATGCTTCTCCTAGATAGATCTTGCGTGATAGTAGGATTTTTTTTTTGAAATACTACGTTACCCAACAGTGGCATCCGAGCCAGGTCTATGCGTAGATGTTATATGCACAAGTAGAACACAAAGAGTTCTGGGCAATAATAGTCATACTGCTTACCAGCATGTCATACTTTCATTCGGCGGTATTGTTGGATGAAGCGGCTCAGACCGACATTACGCGTACGCTTACGCGAGACTAGTTCTACCGACGTGCTTCGCACACAGGTGGCTAGTGGGTGTCAGTTTCTCCAACTTTAGTTGAATCAAGTGTGACTACGCCCGGTCCTTGTTGAAGGTTAAAACAGCACACTTGATGAAAAATCGTTGTGGTTTTGATGCGTAGGTAAGAACGGTTCTTGCTCATCCCGTAGCAGCCACGTAAAACTTGCAACAACAAAGTAGAGGACGTCTAACTTGTTTTTGCAGTGCATGTTGTGATGTGATATGGTCAAGACATGATGCTATATTTTATTGTATGAGATGATCATGTTTTGTAACAGAGTTATCGGCAACTGGCAGGAGCCATATGGTTGTCGCTTTATTGTATGCAATGCAATCGCCATGTAATTGTTTTTACTTTATCACTAAGCGGTAGCGATAGTCGTAGAATCAATAGTTGGCGAGACGACAATGATGCTACGATGGAGATCAAGGTGTCGCGCCGGTAACGATGGTGATCATGACGGTGCTTTGGAGATGGAGATCAAAGGCACAAGATGATGATGGCCATATCATATCACTTATATTGATTGCATGTGATGTTTATCCTTTATGCCTCTTATTTTTCTTAGTTCGACGGTAGCATTATAAGATGATCTCTCACTAAATTTCAAGGTACAAGTGTTCTCCCTGAGTATGCACCATTGCGAAAGTTCGTCATGCCGAGATACTACGTGATGATCGGGTGTGATAAGCTCTACGTTCACATACAACGGGTGCAAGCCAGTTTTGCACACGCAGAATACTCGGGTTAAACTTGACGAGCCTAGCATATGCAGATATGGCCTCGAAACACTGAGACCGAAAGGTCGAGCGTGAATCATATAGTAGATATGATCAACATAGTGATGTTCACCATTGAAAACTACTCCATCTCACGTGATGATCGGACATGGTTTAGTTGATATGGATCACGTGATCATTTAGATGACTAGAGGGATGTCTATCTAAGTGGGAGTTCTTAAGTAATATGATTAATTGAACTTTAATTTATCATGAACTTAGTCCTTGTAGTATTTGCAAATTATGTTGTAGATCAATAGCCCGCGTATAGCTCCCCTGTTTTATTTTTGATGTGTTCCTAGAGAAAACTAAGTTGAAAGATGATAGTAGCAATGATGCGGACTGGTTTCATGATCTGAGGATTATCCTCATTGCTGCACAGAAGAATTATGTCCTTGATGCACCGCTAGGTGACAGACCTATTGCAGGAGCAGATGCAAACGTTATGAACGTTTAGCAAGCTCGATATGATGACTACTTGATAGTTTAGTGCGCCATGATTGACGGCTTAGAACTGGGACTTCAAAAACGTTTTGAACTCCACGGAGCATATGAGATGTTCCAAGAGCTGAAATCGGTATTTCAGACTCATGCCCATGTTGAGAGGTATGAGAGCTCTGACAAATACTTTGCCTACAAGATGGAGGAGAATAGCTCAACCAGTGAGCATATGCTCAGAATGTCTGGGTACTACAATCGCTTGAATCAAGTGGGAGTTAATCTTCCAGATAAAATAGTGATTGACAGAGTTCTCTAGTCACTATCACCAAGTTACTAGAACTTTGTGATGAACTATAATATGCAAGGGATGAAAAAGACAATTCCCGAGCTCTTCGCGATGCTAAAGGCTGCGGAGGTAGAGATCAAAAAAGGAGCATCAAGTGTTGATGGTTAACAAGACCACTAGTTTCAAGAAAAAGGGCAATGGGAAGAAGGGGAACTTCAAGAAGAATAGCAAGCAAGTTGCTACTCCCGGGAAGAAGCCCAAGTCTAGACCTAAGCCTGAAACTAAGTGCTTCTACTGCAAAGGGACTGGTCACTGGAAGCAGAACTGCCCCAAGTATTTGGCGGATAAGAAGGATGGCAAAGTGAACAAAGGTATATTTGATATACATGTTATTGATGTGTATTTTACTAGTGTTCATAGTAGCCCCTGGGTATTTGATACTGGTTCAGTTGCTAACATTAGTAACTCGAAACAGGAGTTGCAAAATGAACAGAGACTAGTTAATGACGAGGTGACGATGTGTGTTGGAAGTGATTCCAAGGTTGATAAGATCACCATCGCACGCTCCCTCTACCTTCGGGATTAGTGTTGGACCTAAATAAATGTTATTTGGTATTTGCGTTGAGCATGAATATGATTGGATCATGTTTATTGCGATACGGTTATTCATTTAAGTCAGAGAATAATTGTTGTTCTGTTTAAATGAATAAAACCTTCTATGGTCATACACTCAATATAAATGGTTTATTGAATCTCGATCGTAGTGATACACATATTCACAATATTGAAGCCAAAAGATACAAAGTTAATAATGATAGTGCAACTTATTTGTGGCACTGCCGTTTAGGTCATATTGGTGTAAAGTGCATGAAGAAACTCCATGCTGATGGGCTTTTGGAATCACTTGATTGTGAATCACTTGATACTTGCGAACCATGCCTCGTGGGCAAGATGACTAAAACTCCATTCTCTGGAACAATGGAATGAGCAACTGACTTATTGGAAATAATACATACTGATGTATGCGGTCCGATGAGTGTTGAGGCTCGCGGCGGGTATCGTTATTTTCTGACCTTCACAGATGATTTGAGCAGATATGGGTATATCTGCTTAATGAAACATAAGTCTGAAACATTTGAAAAGTTCAAAGAATTTCAGAGTGAAGTGGAAAATCATCGTAACAAGAAAATAAAGTTTTTGCGATCTGATCGTGGAGGTGAATATTTGAGTTATGAGTTTGGTCTTCATTTAAAACAATGTGGAATAGTTTCGCAACTCACGCCACCTGGAACACCACAGCGTAATGGTGTGTCCGAACATCGTAACCGTACTTTATTAGATATGGTGCAATCTATGATGTCTCTTACCGATTTACCACTATCGTTTTGGGGTTATGCATTATAGACAGCTGCATTCACGTTAAATAGGGCACCATCTAAATCCATTGAGACGACACCATATGAACTGTGGTTTGGCAAGAAACCTAAGCTGTCGTTTCTTAAAGTTTGGGGTTGCAATGCTTATGTGAAAAAGTTTCAACCTGATAAGCTCGAACCCAAATCGGAGAAATGCGTCTTCATAGGATACCCAAAGGAAACTGTTGGGTACACCCTCTATCACAGATCCGAAGGCAAGATATTTGTTGCTAAAAATGGATTCTTTCTAGAGAAGGAGTTTCTCTCGAAAGAAGTGAGTGGGAGGAAAGTAAAACGTGATGAGGTAATTGTACCTTCTCCCGAATTGGAAAGTAGTTCATCACAGAAATCAGTTCCAGTGATGCCTACACCAATTAGTGAGGAAGTTAATGATGATGATCATGAAACTTCGGATCAAGTAACTACCGAACCTCGTAGGTCAACCAGAGTACGTTCCGCACCAGTGTGGTACGGTAATCCTGTTCTGGAAGTCATGTTACTAGACCATGACGAAACCTATGAACTATGAGGAAGCGATGATGAGCCCAGATTCCGCGAAATGGCTTGAGGCCATGAAATCTGAGATGGGATCCATGCATGAGAACAAAGTGTGGACTTCGGTTGACTTGCCCGATGATCGGCAAGCCATTGAGAATAAATGGATCTTCAAGAGGAAGACAGACGCTGATAGTAGTGTTACTATCTACAAAGCTTGACTTGTCGCAAAAAGGTTTTCGACAAAGTTCAAGGTGTTGACTACGATGAGTTTTTCTCACTCGTAGCGATGCTTAAGTCTGTCCGAATCATGTTAGCAATTGCCACATTTTATGAAATCTGGCAAATGGATGTCAAAAACTACATTCCTTAATGGAATTTTTAAAGAAGAAGTTGTATATGATGCAACCAGAAGGTTTTGTCAGTCCTAAAGGTGCTAACAAAATGTGCAAGCTCCAGCGATCCATCTATGGACTGGTGCAAGCATCTCGGAGTTGGAATATACGCTTTGATGAAGTGATCAAAGCATAAGGTTTTATACAGACTTACGGTGAAGCCTGTATTTACAAGAAAGTGAGTGGGAGCTCTGTAGCATTTCTGATATTATATGTGGATGACATATTGTTGATTGGAAATGATATAGAATTTCTGGATAGCATAAAAGGATACTTGAATAAGAATTTTTCAATAAAAAGACCTCAGTGAAGCTGCTTAAGTATTGAGCATCAAGATCTATAGGGATAGATCGAGACGCTTAATAGGACTTTCACAAAGCACATACCTTGACAAGATTTTGAAGAAGTTCAAAATAGATCAGTCAAAGAAAGGGTTCTTGCCTGTGTTGTAAGGTGTGAAGTTGAGTAAGACTCAAAGCATGACCACGGCAGAAGATAGAGAGAGAATGAATGTCATTCCCTATGCCTCAGTCATAGGTTCTATAAAGTATGCCATGCTGTGTACCAAACCTATTGTGTACCTTGCCATTAGTCTGGCAGGGAGATACCAATAGTGATCTAGGAGTAGATCACTGGACAGCGGTCAAAATTATCCTTAGTTACCTAAGAGGACTAAGGAAATGTTTCTCGGTTATGGAGGTGACAAAGAGTTCATCGTATAAGGGTTACGTCAATGCAAGCTTTGACACTGATCCGGATGACTCTGAGTCTCAATCTGGATACATATTGAAAGTGGGAGCAATTAGCTAAAGTAGCTCCGTGTAGAGCATTGTAGACATAGAAATTTGCAAAATACATACGGATCTGAATATGGCAGACCCGTTGACTAAACCTCTCTCACAAGCAAAACATGATCACACCTTAGTACTCTTTGGGTGCTAATCACATAGCGATGTGAACTAGATTATTGACTCTAGTAAACCCTTTGGGTGTTGGTCACATGGCGATGTGAACTATGGGTGTTAATCACATAAAGATGTGAACTATTGGTGTTAAATCACATGGCGATGTGAACTAGATTATTGACTCTAGTGCAAGTGGGAGACTGAAGGAAATATGCCCTAGAGGCAATAATAAAGTTGTTATTTATATTTCCTTATATCATGATAAATGTTTATTATTCATGCTAGAATTGTATTAACCGGAAACTTGATACATGTGTGAATACATAGACAAAACACCGAGTCCCTAGTAAGCCTCTACTAGACTAGCTCGTTAATCAAAGATGGTTAAGTTTCCTAACCATAGACATGTGTTGTCATTTGATGAATGGGATCACATCATTAGGAGAATGATGTGATGGACAAGACCCATCCGTTAGCTTAGCATAATGATCGTTAAGTTTATTGCTATAGCTTTCTTCATGACTTAACATGTTCCTCTGACTATGAGATTATGCAACTCCCGAATACCGGAGGAACACCTTGTGTGCTATCAAATGTCACAACGTAACTGGGTGATTATAAAGATGCTCTACAGGTGTCTCTGAAGGTGTTTGTTGGGTTGGCATAGATCAAGATTAGGATTTGTCACTCCGAGTATCGGAGAGGTATCTCTGGGCCCTCTCGGTAATGCACATCATATGAAGCCTTGCAAGCAATGTGGCTAATGAGTTAGTTACGGGATGATGCACTACGGAACGAGTAAAGAGACTTGCTGGTAACAAGATTGAACTAGGTATTGAGATACCAACGATGGAATCTCGGGCAAGTAACATACCGATGACAAAGGGAACAATGTATGTTGTTATGCGGTTTGACCGATAAAGATCTTCGTAGAATATGTGGGAGCCAATATGAGCATACAGGTTCCGCTATTGGTTATTGACCGGAGATGAGTCTCGGTCATGTCTACATAGTTCTCGAACCCGTAGGGTCCGCACGCTTAACGTTCGATGACGATCGGTATTATGAGTTTATGTGTTTTGATGTACCGAAGGTAGTTCGGAGTCCCGGACGTGATCACGGACATGACGAGGAGTCTCGAAATGGTCGAGAGGTAAAGATCGATATATTGGAAGGCTATATTCGGACATCGGAAAGGTTCCAAGTGATTCGGGTATTTTTCGGAGTACTGGGGAGTTACGGGAATTCACCGGGGGAAGTAGTGGGCCTTAATGGGCCATACGGGAAAGGAGAGAAGGGCCTCAAGGGGTGGCCACGCGCCCCCCCATGGGCTGGTCCGAATTGGACTGGGAGGGGGCGGCGCCCCCCTCCTTCCTTCTCCCCTCTTCCTCCTTCCCTCCTTCTCCTACTAGGAATAGGAAAGAGGAGGGGAATCCTACTTGGACTGGGGAGTCCTAGTAGGATTCCCCACACCTGGCGCGTCCCCTTTGGGCCGGCCACCTCTTCCCTCCCCTCCTTTATATACGTGGTCAGGGGGCACCCAATAGACACACAAGTTGATCTTTTAGCCGTGTGCGGCGCCCCCGTCCACAGTTACACACCTTGGTCATATCGTCATAGTGCTTAGGCGAAGCCCTGCGCCGGTAACTTCATTATCACCGTCACCACGCCGTCGTGCTGACGAAATTCTCCCTCGGCCTCAACTGGATCAAGAGTTCGAGGGACGTCACCGAGCTGAACGTGTGCAGATCGCGGAGGTGTCGTGCGTTCGGTACTTGATCGGTTGGATCGCGAAGACGTTCGACTACATTAACCGCGTTACTTAACGCTTCCGCTTTCGGTCTACGAGGGTACGTGGACACACTCTCCCCGCTCGTTGCTATGCTTCTCCTAGATAAATCTTGCGTGATCGTAGGATATTTTTTTTTGAAATACTACGTTACCCAACACGGTCGTGCCCTAAAATAGGGCAGCTGTCAGAGGCACCACTTTTTGTGAAAAAAAAATGCTTTTTATGCCCTAAATTGTACATCAACGGCTTTTTCATGCCCTAATATAAGGTCATTATCGAAGATGCTCTAATATATAGTAGTAATATGTGCATACTACTAGTATAACTTACGTGGACACGATTGTTCTGATCCTGAGCTCACATGAGCTCGGTTGTACAGTAAAATCAAAAAAATGTAAAAACAAATCCATTTTTTTACACACAAAAAGTGGATTTTTTTTTATTGTTCACCTGAGCTCGGATTAGAACAGCACTTTCGAAGTTTTTTTTAACAGAGTACGGACGCAAGCACTCATATATACACGCATAAACTCATCCCTATGAACGCACACACGCACACCCTACCTCTATGAGCACCTCCTAGAGACTGAGCCGGCATATCATCTTCAAATAAATTCAAGATAAATGCGAGCACCAGGACTTGAACTCTGGTGAGCTGGAGATACCACTGTTCACCTAACCATTCAACCACAGGTTTGTCCGCGGTATTTTTGAAGTTACTTCCCCTGTGACCAGCACAATGCATGTATTATGTCCCCTCTCCCCTCCCGCGTCGCCCCCGTGCGGCGACCGGCGGGGGTCCCTAATTCCGGCGCCGCCGCCTCCCTCCTCACCTCCTCCCGCCTCCTCCGCCGTTGCCCCAGGGCTTGGCCGGGCAAAGCCCGACCGGAGCCGGCGGCGGCGGGGACCTCTCGTTCCCTTGGTGGATGGGGCTGGCGCGGCGCGGACGCCGGGCGCCGCGATGCGGCGGCGCGTGGGCACCTCGCTGGTCGCCGGCGCTCCTGCTGGGTTTCGGGCGGCGTGGATGGTGGCGGGGCGCGTGAGGTCAGTGGTGGCGACGGGGTTGGATCTGCGCTGGCTGCTGCTGCTCGCAGCGCGGGCCGAGGACGGCGGGGCGGGTGGAGCGCGCCTGGCCACGGCGGCCGGCTTGGTTGGCAGGCGGCGCGGGCCTAGGTGGCATCGGCTGGTTGCTACGGCTCCACCTTGCGGGCATGGTGGCTAGCGTTGGTGGGCCCTGCCCGGCCTCGGTGTGCGTGCCTCGGCTGGGTAGGGGGCGGTGCGGGCCTGGTGTGCTACGGCGGTGTGGCAGCGGTGGTTTCGCAGGCGGCGCGGGGTGGCGGTGGCGACCTCCTTCTCCTGGATATGTGTCGGCGGCTTGCTCAGATCTAGGGTTCGTGCCCGGGCGGGCCTGACTAGGGCCCGGGGCGGATCGGAGCCTTTGCTTCGGATAGGAGAGGTCAGGCTTGGCCCGGGATGTGCTCGCGGGCTTCCCCGTGGGTATGGTGCTCGGTGGTGGTGGTCGTGGTAGTGTTGTGTCGGTGCGCGGATCGGCGTCGGTGACCATGGACATGGCGTCGTGTGAGTCGCTTGGCCAAGGGCTTGGAGCTGACTCATCGGCGGCTGGCGGCAGTCTTGGAGTCGTGTCCCTCCCTGTCCACCAGAATTGGCTAGGGACACAGGTGTGGGTGCCTCCTACGGTGGACGCGCCTACCCAGACTCTGGGACTGATACCGGGCTAGGAGTTGACGGACTGTCGTCGCTCTTCCTTCCGTGGTTGAGTGCGCCGTGATGGGCGCGGCATATGCTATGTGGCAACAAGGATACCGGGGCGGCGGCTCCGGATGGCGGTCGAAGCGTTTCTTTTGTGTGACGGCTGACAAACATCCAATGCGGCCATTGTGATTACGCTCGGCGTCACCTTCGTAAGTATTGTACTCCAAACAGTTGGATTTTGTACACTACGTACTGGCAGCTATACACTAGTTAGTAGTAGAACAGTCCTACCGAAGCACCCCGTTGTACAAATTTGGGCGGCCAGCCTGCTGAAAGATGATCCATGTGCCAAATGCGATTCTGATGTTTACAGTCTAATAATCCCAAGAAATACTACTCTTTGAGACACTTATTTTGAGATGGATGGAGTACTTGTTAGTTCGATGCCTTCTTTCCGAAAGAGTACAACAGTGTTTCCTTTTATTTATCTTTTTCTCATGTAGCCACGCGGATTCGGAGACTATTATCCCTCTCATTTTCTCTGCACCAACTTCAACAAGAGCTCGATTGTGCCCACCCGGTGGTCCAACATTGACTTGGATCATGTTCTCAGTGGCGTGGCAGTGTATAGGGCCACCTTCCCAATGAAATACTTGGGCCTCCCACTCTCGGTCTGGCAGCTCAAGACAGTGGATTTTCAATACCTTGAAGACAAGGCAGCCGGCAAGGTTGTCACTTGGGACAGGCAAAACATCACCACCATTGGACGCACAACCCTTATCAAATCGGTCATTGCCTCCCAGGCAGTGTATGCCATCACGCCTCTCATCGTGCCGCCGAGTTCTCTTCACAACATCAACAAATTAGAGAGGGCCTTTCTTTGGTCTAGATCGGATAGGACGGTCGGAGCCAAATGCAAAGTGAATTGGAAGGTGGTCTGCTGCCCCAAGGAGTACGGGGACCTTTTCTAGAAACTAACAAGTTTGTCCGTGCCTTACGTCTTAGATGGCCATGGTATGAACAGAAGGAGCCAAACAAGCTTTGGGTGGGGCTTGGGAACCCATGCACGGAGGAGGACATGGACTTCTTATATGCCTTAACGATCATCATTTTGGGCAACGGAGCCAAAACACCTTTCTGGGGCGGAAACCAAAGGACATTGCTCATTTAATATACGAGGCCTCCACGCGTAAGAATTTGAAAGTGCACGAGGCATGGATTCTTAAGATCAGTCGCAACACCGTCGTTTCCGATGCCCACATCAGTCAATTCTTCATGTTATGGATGCTTGTGCATGACTTCCACCTGGATGAACAAGCCGACGATGACATTACCTGGAAACATGCCAATAACGGGATCTACTCGACGGCCACCTCATACAAGGCACAGTTCCTAGGATTGACGCTTTCGCCCATGGATTTTATGATCTGGAAGGCTTGGGCCCCTCCCAAAATTAGGCTATTCACTTGGTTGGCTATCCAAGACCGGATTTGGACCACCGATAGGTTGGAGCGGCGCGGTTGGGAAAATTGTGGGCTTTGCCCTCTTTGCAGGCGAAAAGACGAGACGGGTGTGCACCTCTTCTACAAATATGCCGCTACACCATTCGGCTATAGAACTTGGTCATTCTTGATTTCGGCCTTGCACACATGGACACCTCCTGTTGGTATTTGGATGGATCCGTTTTGGAATGGTGGGGCAAGCGAACCGGCTTGCAAATCCCAAATCGACGAGCCTTGGCCTCCCTTATAATGCTTGTTTCTTGGACAATTTGGAACGAGCGTAACGCTCGATTCTTCCATCACAAGAGTGCGCCGCCTCCCGTCCTCCTCCGTGCAATCATCGACGACGCCAAACTTTGGGTTATCGTGGGTGCTAAGAAACTAGGGTGTATTGTTGTGCGTGAGAAGTTGCCATGCCGTGTATATGGGGTCACTTGTAACACTATAAAGCTCTTCTCTCATTTAATGAATAGGGCAAAAAAATTGCCTCCGTTTTGGAAAAAAAATGCACGTATCAGGTTTGCAGGGATTGCGATCGAAGCGTTTCTTATGCGTGACGGCTGACAAACATCCGACGCGGCCATTGTGATTGCGCTGGACGTCACCTTCGTAAGTATTGTGCTCCAAACAGTTGGATTTTGTACGGTACGTACTGGCAACAATACACTGTCGCATCTATCTATCCTGGTGTCATGCTTGCATTATGGTGTTTTGCTGGAAGCCAGGTTTGCGTACCAGTCAGCTCTTCGTACTTGTGTGACAGGCACGACACGCCGCTCACATTCGGTTTGCTTAACTTATTTTGGAAGATAAAAATCATGACAATTTTCTTCTTCAAGGTTGTCGAAAAGACTTTCGCTCCCGATTTCCCCGTGCATTTGCATTCTTTTTTTAGGGATAATTGTATTCATATCCTTAGTTATGTCCCCCTCAACCGAATTGCCCCTTGTTTTTTAAAACACGTGGTCTTGCCCAACCCACTTTGTCGTCTTTTGCTTTTGCCCTTTGACCGTTTGACCGTGACTTTGAAAACTTCATAAACAATTCATACTAAATCAGAAAAATGCAAATAAGATACCAAAATGTTTGGAAAAACATCACCTGTATGTCAATGTCACTTGCATTCATGACAAAAGTGTTGGTAAGTGCCAATCCGAGTTTTAGCTCTTATCATACCACCATGAACAGGAAAATGTAAAAAAACTCAAGAAAAATTTGATGGCAAAGAATTGCAAATGTTTTAAGTGCTTGCCAAGTTTCATGAGGGAATGACATTCATGGAAGTCTTATTTTTTTGCCATGACTTCCATGAATGTCATTCCCTCATGAAACTTGGCAAGCACTTAAAACATTTGCAATTCTTTGCCATCAAATTTTTCTTGAATTTTTTTAGATTTTCCTGTTCATGGTGGTATGATAAGAGCTAAAATTCGGATGGGCACTTACCAACACTTTTGTCATGAATGCAAATGACATTGACATACAGGTGATGTTTTTTCAAACATTTTGGTATCTTATTTGCATTTTTCTGATTTAGTATGAATTAGTTATGAAGTTTTCAAAGTGACGGTCAAACTGTCAAAGGGCAAAAGCACAAGACGACAAAGTGGGTTGGGCAAGACCACGTGTTTTCAAAAACTAGGGGCAATTCGGTTAAGTGGGACACAACTAAGGATATGAATACAATTATCCCTTCTTTTTATTTGTAGATAGTAGGCGTGTATTTGAAGATGAGTTGAGAGACATGAAAGTGACATTGCATGGACCGCCACTCGATCGGCAGCATGATCGATCAGTGAGCGAAGATTACACAGTGAGCTCATTCGGAGTAGGCTCTGAAACACGCCTCCCGTATCTGCAGATGTCCTGACGTGCCAATAATACAGATAGACGTAACATGAACGGATGTTGATCGTGGTTGAAAATCTGCTTAATGGTACAAAATCACCAACGGTCCACATCTGGCCATAGATCACACGGGAATTACTACTAAAATGTTGAAATATCGGGGATATCGTGTGACATATGTCAGGGGGTGGCTTATCGTGGATGGGGACAAAAGTACGTCGCCGGGCTCTAGAAGCGGGAGTGAGCGAGACGGCATACGCCTGCGAATCTTACCCAGGTTCGGGGCTCTCCTAGGAGATAACACCCATAGTCCTGCTCTGCGGGGTCTCCGCATGATCATTACCACAACAAGTAGCTACAAGCTTGCTCCTTGAGCTGTTTTGCTAGAGGAGGAAGGAGGGCAAGGCTAGCTCTACTCCACTCTGTGTGTGTGTGTGCTGAACTAAGAAGGCTCTCTCCTCTCCACCAAGGTCCCAACCAACGTCCCCACCCCTTGCATGGGGTGATCTGGGGGTTTATATAGGCCTACCCCCCAGGGGTACAATGGTAATCCGGCCGGGCGTAGGACCCGGTCGTCAGTGTCTCTGGTAGCCGGCTTCTCTGCCGACTGCAGGGGCCCGCCGCCTGGTGGGTCCCCCGGGCTGTCTCGTACTCGGCCGACAAGCTGGGCCCGCCGCTTGCGGGTCCTGTCGGCTGCGTAGCACTGTAGCCGTGCCACTGATGATGCATGCTTGGTCGAGGAAAGCGTGGCTACAGTCCCGCCGCCTGGCGGGCGTTTCACTGTAGCCACTCACCGTTTCTTCTGGTTAATGGCGCACAAACTTCAAGGAAGGGGAAGGGTCACCTGCTAGGAGCCGGCCTCCCCCTGAGCCGACTGGTCAGGGCTCGCCGCCTTCTGGCCTCTCACGGACAGGTAGGGCCCGCCGCCTGCGGGCCGTACCGACAGCCCGTCGTGGGAGCATGGCTTCCTCTGCCATGGGTGATGTCATGAGCAGCATGGCAACAGTGCCGCGTCGGGCGTGGGATGTCCGCTTGGTACGCTGCACTGTGGTCACGTTCTGCCCTGGATTCGGGGGTGGCAGGCTTGTACTGTAGCCACACCCCGTCTCGTCGCATTTATGTGGATGCTAACTTTGAGGGCGTGAGGGGCCACCTGCTAGGAGTCAGCCCACTTCATGGCCGTCTTCTGGATTCCGCCACCTCCTGGCAACCGGCCTCTTGGACCAGCCGGCCCCAAGAAGGCGGTCCTTTGTCTTTGATGTTTGAGGGGCGCAGCCTGCCCCGATGTCTTGAAATACCCAGGGGAGCTGATGACGCTACCCGTGGTCATTTACTCCGACAGTAGTCCCCGAAGCTGGTGGGGCGCTGCGGCTGAAGGGGCTAGAAGCCCCAGCAGCTTCCTACTCCGAGTTGTCTGATATTCTGCTTCGTCCGAGTTCTTGTTTTGCCGTCTGACCAGTCGGCCATGGTGCAGGTCCTCCCGGCCCAGTCGGCCGCCGGCGCTCTGGATCCAGGTCAGCAGTATATGCCGGACCGAACGAGGAGCGACGTGGACGACCCCGACTTGGGGGCGGCCGCCATGGAGGAGGACGACGCCACAGGTGGCGGCGGTGGAGCAGGCGGCTCCAGAGGAGGAGGCGGCCTCGAGGCCTGGCCGGATGACGACAAGGAGGAAAACGAGCCGCACCGCACGCACGCACGTTACCGACAAGGCGGGCGCGAGTTCTTCAGCCGCGCCGACTGCACCAGGCGGCGCACCAAAGTGCCGAGCCAGCTCGTTGCTGTTCGGCAGCCGGCCGAAGAAGTCCAAGAACACAGCCGCCGCGACCAAGCGGCAGGAGGCCGCCACGAAGGCGGCCCAGTTCCAGAAGACCCCGAAGCAGCCCCTAATGGTGTCCGCGTAAGTGCTTGGTTTCTCTTGCGTTTTCTTTTCTTCTTTCTTGCAAACTCTTTCTGAGATTCCTCTTGTCTTGCTTGAACAGGGCCCCGCTCTCTCTTGAGCGGTCCACCGCTGCTTCAGTGATCGGGGCGGCGGAAGATTCCGCCAACACCCGCCGCGTGGGCCCGCTCGCCGACCTCCAGGAGGCGACGGAGAGGAACGCGCGGGAGGCGCGCGAGGAGCGGGAGGAGGTGGAGCGGCAGAAGGCGGAGGCGGCCAAGGCGGCGCAGGCGGACGCGGATGCGGCGGCCAAGGCCCAAGCCGATGCTGCGACCAAGGTCCAGGCGGACGCCGCAGCCAAGGCCTAGGCAGACGCGGCCGCCAAGGTGCAAGAGGAAGAGGCCGCACGCGGCCGGACTCCGCAACTCGTCATCCCACTGCGCGCAGTGCCACCAGCGCCAGAGAACCTGGCGCCGACTGGAGGAGCCGGCAACGATCAGCCGGTCGTGGAGAGGAGAGGAGGCGACGCCATCGTCCCGAGGGCGGAGGTGCCCCCGCAAGCGCCGACTGCCGAGGCCCGAGGCAGTCGGTCTGACGTGCCACCGGCGCCGCCGGTCAGTGGCGAGCTGGTGGTGGGGGCGACGCTTGTGGTCCGTCCTCCGGGGCGCCGGCGTGCGGCGAAGGCGGCCTCAGCACCACGGGCGCAGGAGATCGGGGCCGCAAGCTCGTCGGCCCCAGATGCAGAGGCCACCAGTGCCGCCCCACCAGAATGGACGCCTGGGGGCGGGACGGGCGTGCTGAACAAGGCCGCGCAGGACGTTCAGGCCCAGCTCCAGGCCCAAGGCACCGCCCTCCAGCAGTATACGAAGGCGTTCTTGGCGACGCGAACGGCCGTCCGGGTACACTTCTTTGCTTTGTTTTTTTTTCTTGCAATCTTCCGTGGGGGCGCGCCAGCGCACCCACTGGGTGTAGACCCCGAGTTCCGGGCCGGCTGCTGAGCAGGCGGCTCGGAACTTTAAGGTAAGTTCCGAGTGCTAACTTGTTTTCTCTTCTTTTGTCTTCGTTGTAGGACTACCACAACATCCGCGCAGCCGCCTTCAACTCCCAGGTCCAGGAGCTGGCTAAGCGGACCGCTGACCTGACCGAGAGCCGGAGTAAGCATTCCGTCTTCTTCCTCGCGGGGGCGCGTCAGCGCACCCGCTGGGTGTAGCCCCCGAGATTCGGGCCGACTGCTGAGCAGTCGGGCCGGATCTTCCGGCAACCACTTTTCTTTTTGGTCAACTTTGTTGATTGTCTTCTCTTTCTCAATTTTGCAGGAGCCAACGCCACACTGCAGCAGCGCCTGGGCGAAGTCCAGACCGAGCTACGCGCCAGGGAGGACGAGCGCAGCAAGGCGGCCCAGTAGCGCGACCGTTTGGCCAAGAAGTTGGCGGACCAGGCGGATCAGCACAAGGCGGGGCTCCAAAAACTCAAGGAGGCGGAAGGCGCCCTCCAGGCCGAGTTTGAGACAGAGCGCTCGAAGTGGGTCGAGAAGGAGGCGATCCTCGCCGCTGGCTACGGCGAGATTGAGGATATGATCGACGGTAAACTTCTTTCTTTGGAATAGCTGCCGACTGCATCGAGAGTCGGCTTCCGACTTCTGATCTTCTTTTTTTCTTTTCGTAGACTTCTTTCCTGGACACGCCGTCGCCGTCAGCCAGGCCATCGAGGCGCGGCGCGACCAGTGTAGGAGGGAAGGAGTGGAGAGCCCGCTCAACGCGCCTCGAAACATGAACGAGCAGCTCCTAGCCGTCAGGACGCGCCTGCAGCCGATTCACCGTCTGCTCCGCCGCCTTCAGCGCGTCGCGTCCCAGCTGGTTTCCGCCCTCTGGCCAGGCGTCCAAGCTCCACGCACCCCCAGTCGGACCGCCGACTGGTTAGAGGTGGCGATCGGCCAGGCTTGGAAGGGCTCCTCCGCTCGGGCAGGCGCCCGAAGGGCCTTGGAGTTCATCAAGGCGTGGTATCCTGGGCTGAACCTAGCCCAGTTGGCCATGTTCCGGCAGGAGGCCAGGGAAGAGTTGGTGGCAGTGGGGCCTGCGCTCACTCAACGTGCGGCAGCGATCGCCGAGTACACCGAGACCGGTGTCTTCCTCCCCGAGCTGGACGAGGAGGGTGCCGAGGTGCCGCCGGACTGGTTCGGGGTGACCCCGGATGACGGCGAGGACTCGGCGGAAGAAATCGCCTCCAGCGACGAAGGCGAGGACGAGGAAGATGAGGATGGTGAAGACGATGCGCCGGAGGGTGGAGCGGACGGCCAGCCTCAGCTTGATCGGGCCTCGAGCAACGAGCCGTGTGCGAGTGCACCGACTGCTGCTGATGGCGACCAAGCCGAGACTCGCCAGACGGCCACTCCACCAGCCGGCGCCGCCGACTCCACCAACCTGCCGGACCCGCCTGCTGATCCTCTGGCCTAGGCTGCCAATTTTATCTTATCTTTTCCTGCTTTTGTGGTCTCTAGAACAAACTTGTTAAATTTGCGCAGTTCCACCCACTGGGGGTGTATTCAAACTTTATTGAATGCTGGCCGAGGGCCTCTTGCTATGTAATTTAATTTTCGCACAAGTTGTGCTTTGCCGAGCTCCGACTTGTCTTGCTTTCTGTTCTTTTGGCTTTTTCCTTTGCCGCCTTCCCTTGGCTGCCACCTTGCCGGCCAGACAGCCGCTCTTCGGTCTGTTGGCTGGGTCAGGTACTTGGCCATTTTGGGAAGGCAAGTACTTTGGCCGCTTAGAACGTAGCAAGTTAAGTGAGAAGCCGGCCGGCCGGCTGCTCAGCAACCGGACGGCTGTAACATCCCCAGGTTACTCCACCCTGGTTAAGCTACTTAACCTGCCATGTCATCATGATCATTCTAACAAAATTGTATTAGAAAATAATTTAACTTCAAATCAAAATTCAAATTGCAAGTCAAATATTTATTTCTTCAATCAACCAAACAAAATTGTTCATAATGCTTCAAATATTCCCAAGGCCTTTATAAAATTGAAACCAACTTCATATAAACTCCAAAAAATGCCCCTGGACATTTACAACAGTAGTCCAGCAGCATTTAACTCACCTCATTCAATTTTTAAAAATATTAAAACTATTCCAATTGCCTCCAAAAATATTTGTGGCACTGTCTAAACCCACCAGTGAATTAATGGGATACTTTCCATATTTTCCCAAGGTGAATAGTGTGCCCAAATATTCTGTTACTCCTCTCTGTTAATCAAATAAAAGAAAACAGAAAAGGAACTAAAGGAAAAAAAAGGGGCCAGAGGCCACTTACCTGGCGACTGGGCCGCGCTGGCCCAGCCCACCTCCCTCACCTGCTCCCCTCCTGCGTGTCACCGCCGCCATGGCCACGCTCGCCGCACCGCTCGCGGCTCGCCACCGCGACGAGGCTGGAGGCTGGAGGGGATAAGGGCGACGCCCGAGCCATCCCCCCTGGTCCTCCTCGACCACTCCTCCCATCTCCCCTCGCTTTCTCCTCCTCTCCCCATCGGAGCCCGAGCGTGCTCGCCGCCGTGCCTCGCCGATTGCCGCGGCCACCGACGCCTGCTCCACTCTCCGAGGTGTCCAGAGGATTCGCCGGGGTCGACTCCTTCGTCTGGTGCCCGCAGTCGGAGCGGGGAGGCACTGCATCCACCGAACACCGCTGTCCCCTTTTCTTCTCTGTCTCCGATGCCCGCCGGCGACCTCGAGTCCTCTGCTGCTACTAAACCCCTCGCCGAGCCACCGTGAGCTCCTACGTAAGCTTCTCCCTCCTCTCTCTCCTTCCTGAGCTCGTTCCCGAGCTCTAATCACCGTCGCCATCATCGCCTGAGCTCTGCTCCGCCGGCGAGCTCGTAGCCGTCGCGCTCGGCCTCGACAAGCCTAGCCATGGCCTCCATCAAGTTCCTGGAGGCCCGTAGAGCTCGCCAGCGCCGTCTGTTAGCTCGAACGCCACCCGTAGCATAGGTTTCGTCGATGCCCGACTCCGGCCGTCCGCCGCGGCTCGGAGCCGGCGAGATTCCGGCCACCTCCTGCCCGGAGACCACCACCGTTGGGTGCGCGCTGCACTGCCCGTTCGAAAGCACCCAAGCGCGCCCAAAACCGAGCCCTGTAGCCGTTTTCCGACGAGCTCTGGCGAACTTCCGCCGCGGGAGAGCCCGTCGGCGCAACTCCGGCGCCGGCGCCGACGTGTCTGGCCGGCCCCACCGGTCAGCGACACCTCTCAAGTGTGGACCTCGAGGGTGATTCCTCCTTCGTTCACCTTGATGATAACATCGAACGGGAATTCCATCGAGGGTGATTCCTCAGGGTTCCCTTCGGTGTCAGACACACAGTTACCTTGGATTTTATGACCTGCACTTAACCATGTTACTAAAGACGGGTCGGCCCAGAGGGGTACCCGCGCGAGCTTATTGCGAAGTGATGTGGAGTCGGGTTGACCTGGATGGTGCCCGCGAGATAACTACGAGGCGTGGCCGGGCATCCTTAGCCCTTGCCGCAAGTCCTCGAGACGGGGCGACAGGGTCACATCGATCGTGAGTCTCTGCTCGTTTCCGCGCGCTCCTAATCCACTACGGTTTGGATATTTGATCCGAGGGGCCTCTGGCCCGATAGCACTAACCATCACGTGGGCATAGTATGGGCGTTCTGCGTCGTATACATCAGCCGAAGCTTGTTTGACGTCAGTAAGGAGCGGCGCACACCGAGTTGGACTGGGAACGCAACCGCGCTTGTATAAGGGGTTGCTAGGTCTGCTCTCGGTGGCCCCGTAACGTACAGGAGTTCCCGGGGCGATGGCCCAAGACCCCTGGGGGCATAGGTTTAGTCCGGCGTGTTGACCTCTCTTATAAGCCTTGGTCGGGTTGCGGCGTGTTGCTTAGCCGAGGCCGGGCATGACCCAGAAAAGTGTGTCCGGCCGGAGTTAAGCGAGCGTGGTGGGTAAGTTGGTGCACCCCTGCAGGGAAGAAACTTCTATCGATAGCCTGTCCTACGGTAACGGACACTCGGAGTTGTATCCCGATCGGTACAACTAGAACATGTGATGAGAACTGGATAGTACGGCTCTGGGATTGCTTTCTCGCAGGGAGTCGAGAAAGGATCTCAGGTCGAGGTTGATGATATTACTACTACTTTACATTATGTTGATCTGCTCTCTTCTATTGCTGCAAGACTGACGAAGATTGTTGAAGATGCTAGTCTTCGATAGGACTAGGCTTTCCCCCTCTATTCTGGCATTTCTGCAGCCCAGTCCACATATTCAGCCATTCCTTTGACAATGTTGCATATGTAGTGTAGTTCCTTGCTTGCTGAGTACTTCGGATGAGTACTCACGTTTGCTTTATTTTCCTTTTCCCCCCATATTCCATTTGATGCCACCAGACGACGGAGCCCCTGAGCCAGACGCCCCAGCCGACGACCAGTACTACTACCCGCCTGGCGAGTACTACTACTACGAGGAGCCGACTGACGACCAGGAGTAGGATCGGAGGGTCCCGGGGCAGGAGGCCTATGCCTTTCGATCGTAGTATTTTATTTTACCCCGCCTCTGTGAAGGCCTAATTCTCTCTATGTAATATATCTGTACCCAGATATCTAATGCTTCCGCTGACGCTTGTATGCCATCGAGCTATGTATTCGAGCCCTCGAGGCCCTGGCTTGTAATATAAAGCTTGTATGACTTTTTTTATGTTTTAGAGTTGTGTTGTGATATCTTCAAGTGAGTCCTTAGGCTTGATCGTGCGCATTTGCGTGTATGATTAGTGCACGATTAAGCCGGGGTCGTCACAACGGCTAGGCGAGGAGCCGGCTTGGCCTATGTGAGTGCTTTCGTCCTTAGCCATTTTTCATGTGGGCACCATTTCCTGCCTTTGACTCTTGCTAGCCAGACAGTCGCTCTGCGAGCTGCGGCTTATGGCAAGAGAGGGCTTAGCTGCCGGCACACTACTTGTCCGACTGCAGGTAGCGCTGACATAGTACAAGGCGGCAAGCCCCCGGGCCGACTGGTCGGACCTGGTGCCGGGCGAAGGAATGAAATAACTCATTCACAAGCATGAAACTTATCATATAGATAAGAAAGGTAGCCCCGAGTGCTCCTCGAGGGACCTGGTGTCTTTGCGCTTAATACAAAAGGTAGCGTGGTACATACTGTATTAACTGTAAAATCTTCGGAGGAGATTTGCGTTCCATGGGCGCATTATTTCCTTGCCGGAATCGTCCCTCTTGCGTGCCGTGCGCTTCTGCGCGTCGATCAGGTAATAGGAGTCGTTGCCCAAGGCTTTGCTGATGATGAAGGGGCCTTCCCAAGGGGCCGAGAGCTTGTGCTGGCCGGCTGTTCGCTGGATCAGCCGGAGCACAAGGTCTCCTTCTTGGAAGGATCGTGGCTTGACCTTCCGACTATGGTAGCAGCGCAGGCTCTGCTGGTAGATGGCGGACCGGCTGAGTGCTAACAGCCGGCCCTCTTCCAGCAGATCGATGCCGTCTTCACGTGCTTCCTTCGCCTCCGCCTTCGTGTACATGGTGACGCGAGGTGAGTCGAACTCGATGTCAGTTGGGATGACGGCCTCAGCCCCGTACACGAGGAAGAAGGGAGTGAAGCCGGTTGATTTGTTCGGGGTGGTGCAGAGGCTCCAGAGGACGGCCGGCAGCTCGTCGATCCAGCAGCCGGCCGAGCGCTCCAGTGGCTCGACCAGTCGGGGCTTGATGCCGGATAAGAAGAGGCCATTTGCTCGCTCGACTTGGCTGTTTGACTGCGGATGGGCAACGGACGCTAAGTCCAGTCGGATGCCCTGCGTCGCGCAGAAACGGGCCAAGGCGCCTTTGGCAAAGTTAGTGCTATTGTCGGTGATGATGTTGTGTGGTACACCGTACCGGACGGTGATATCTGCGATGAAGGTCAGAGCAGTCAGCCCGTTCAGTTTCTTGATTGGCTTTGCTTCAATCCACTTGGTGAATTTGTCGATGGCGACGAGCAGATGGGTCATGCCGCCGCGTGCTGCCTTGAATGGGCCCACCATGTCCAGCCCCCAGACGGTAAAAGGCCAGGTAAGGGGGATGGTCTTGAGTGCAGAAGCCGGCAGATGTTGCTTGGAGCTGAATTTCTGGCACCCCTTGCATTTCTTGACCAGATCCTTGGCGTCCTCCAAAGCAGTCGGCCAGAAGAAACCATGGCGGAAAGCTTTGGTGACAAGGGATCTGGAGGCCGCGTGGTGGCCGCACTCGCCTTGGTGTATGTCTCTGAGGATTGCCTTGCCTTTCTCTGGTTCGACGCAGCGTTGGAAAATGTCGGTCACGCTGCACCTGACAAGCTCTCTGTTTACTATCGTGTAAGCTCCTGCCCGGCGTTGCACCTACCGGGCCGAGATCTCATCAGCTGGCAGCTCTCCGCTCACCAAAAAGTTGAGGATGGGCTGCGCCCATGATGGTGCTTCGACTTCATCCACTGTCATTACGGCCACTGAAACTAGGGCGGTTGGGTTGGGAGGTGGCAGGGTGGAGTCGGCCGCGTCTTGCTGCGTTGTTGAAGTCCCCGGGCTGACTGATGCAGCCACCAGGCCGGGTTATGGAGTCCCCGGGCCGGGTGCGACTGCTGCAGTCCCCGAGCCGCTTGGTGAAGTCCCCGGGACGGCTGCTGCAGCCCCCGGGCCGGGTTGCGAAGTCCCCGGGCCGGGTGCGACTGCTGTTGGAAATATGCCCTAGAGGCAATAATAAAGTGGTTATTATTATATTTCCTTGTTCATGATAATTGTCTATTGTTCATGCTATAATTGTGTTATCCGGAAATCGTAATACATGTGTGAATATATAGACCACAACATGTCCCTAGTGAGCCTCTAGTTGACTAGCTCATTGATCAATAGATGGTTATGATTTCCTGACCATGGACATTGGATGTCGTTGATAACGGGATCACATCATTAGGAGAATGATGTGATGGACAAGACCCAATCCTAAGCATAGCACTAGATCGTGTAGTTCGTCTGCTAAAGCTTTTCTAATGTCAAGTATCATTTCCTTAGACCATGAGATTGTGCAACTCCCGGATACCGTAGGAATGCTTTGGGTGTATCAAACGTCACAACGTAACTGGGTGACCATAAAGGTGCACTACAGGTATCTCCGAAAGTGTCTGTTGGGTTGGCACGAATCGAGACTGGGATTTGTCACTCCGTGTGACGGAGAGGTATCTCTGGGCCCACTCGGTAATGCATCATCATAATGAGCTCAATGTGACTAAAGAGTTAGCCACGGGATCATGCATTACGGAACGAGTAAAGAGACTTGCCGGTAACGAGATTGAACAAGGTATAGGGATACCGACGATCGAATCTCGGGCAAGTATCATACCGGTAGACAAAGGGAATTGTATACGGGATTGATTGAATCCTCGACATCGTGGTTCATCCGATGAGATCATCGTGGAACATGTGGGAGCCAACATGGGTATCCAGATCCCGCTGTTGGTTATTGGCCGGAGAGATGTCTCGGTCATGTCTGCATGGTTCCCGAACCCGTAGGGTCTACACACTTAAGGTTCGGTGACGCTAGAGTTGTTATGGGAAATAGTATGTGGTTACTGAATGTTGTTCGGAGTCCCGGATGAGATCTCGGATGTCACGAGGAGTTCCGGAATGGTCCGGAGGTGAAGATTTATATATGGGAAGTCATCATACGGTCACCGGAAGTGTTCGGGGGTTTTCCGGTATTGTACCGGGACCACCGAAGGGGTTCCGGGGGTCCACCGGGAGGGTCCACCTGCCCCGGAGGGCCCTATGGGCTGTATGGTGGAGGGAACCAGCCCCTAAGTGGGCTGGGCGCCATCCCCCCCTAGGGCCCATGCGCCTAGGGTTGGGGAAACCCTAAAGGGGGGCGCCCCCCTTGGCTTGGGGGGCAAGCCCCCTCCCCCTGGCCGCCACCCCCCTCTAGATCTGATCTAGAGGGGCCGGCCCCCCTTCCCCCTTGGCCCTATAAATAGAGGGGAGGAGGGAGGGCAGCAACACCTGATCCCTGGCGCAGCCCTCCCCCCTCTCCAACACCTCCTCCTCCTCCGTTGAGCTTGGCGAAGCCCTGCCGGAGAACTGCAAGTTCCACCACCACGCCGTCGTGCTGCTGGAGCTGTCTTCCTCAACCTCTCCCTCCTACTTGCTGGATCAAGGCGCGGGAGACGTCACCCGGCTGCACGTGTGTCTAACGCGGAGGCACCGTTGTTCGGTGCTTAGATCGGAATCGACCGCGATCTGAATCGCTACGTGTACGACTCCTCCAACCGCGTTCTTGCAACGCTTCCGCATCGCGATCTTCAAGGGTATGAAGATGCACTCCTCTCTCTCTCGTTGCTAGTCTCTCCATAGATTGATCTTGGTGATGCGTAGGAAAAAATTTTGATTTACTACTACGTTCCCCAACAACTGCTGCAGTCCCCGTGCCGCCTGCCGAAGTCCCTGGGCCGGCTGCTGCAGCCCCCGAGCCGGGTTGCGAAGTCCCCGGGCCGGCTGCCGCAGCCCCCGGGCCGGGTTGCGAAGTCCCCGGGCCGGGTGCGACTGCTGCAGTCCCCGTGCCGCCTACCGAAGTCCCCGGGCCGGCTGCTGCAGCCCCCGAGTCAGATCCGACTGCTTCGGGGGCAGCCGGCACGAAGATGGATTCTGATTCCGGGGAAGGCTTGATAGACGGCTTGCGGAGGCACTGAAGGGACACGCCGGCTGGTATGGCTTGCCGGGTGGAGCCGATCCATGCCAGGGCATCTGCTTGCTCGTTGTCGGCCCGTGGCACGTGAAGGAACTCGCACCCGTCAAAATATCTGCTGATCTGCTGGACGAGGGAGCGGTAGCTCGCCATGTTTGCATCCTTGGCGTCCCATTCGCCAGACGACTGTTGGACCACCAAGTCCGAGTCGCCGTAGCACAGAATCCGGTGGATGCCAATCTCCTTGGCCAGCCGGAGTCCGTGTACTAGTGCCTCGTACTCGGCCACGTTGTTGGAGGCGGCAAAATGGATTTGCAGCGTGTATCTGAGCTTGTCGCCTTTGGGAGAGGTGAGGACGATGCCGGCTCCCAAACCGGTGCGCATCTTCGAGCCATCAAAGTGCATCAGCCAATGAGTGGAGTCTGGAGCTGGCGGCAGGTACTGGGTCTCGGCCCAGTCGACGAGGAAGTCGGCCAGTGCTTGGGACTTGATGGCGGTGCGAGGCTGGTAGAAGATGGTGTAGGGGGCCAGCTCGATGGCCCACTTGGCCACCCGGCCCGACGCGTCTCTGCTGCCTATGATCTCCGCAAGCGGGGCGGCGCAGACAACCGTGATGGGGTGCTCTTGAAAGTATGGCTTGAGCTTCTTGGCGGCAAAGTGCACGCCGTAGCACATCTTTTGGTAGTGGGGGTAGTTCTGCTTGGAGGGTGACAGCACCTCACTCAAGTAGTACACGGGCCTCTGGACCGGCTGTGCCTTGCCGTCTTCTTGGCGCTCTACCACCATGACTATGCTGACCACCCGGCTGGTGGCGGCGATGTAGAGAAGCATGGGCTCGTTGGCAGCCGGAGCGGCCAGAACAGGCGGCGTGGTCAACATCTTCTTGAGCTGGAGGAAAGCCTCGTCCGCCTTGTCGTTCCACTCGAAATGAGTGGTTTTCTTCATCAACTGGTACAGGGGAAGAGCCTTCTCGCCCAGCCGACTGATGAAGCGGCTAATGGATGCCAAGCAGCCGGTGAACTTCTGAATGTCTCGCAGTCGGGTGGGCCTCTCCATCCTCTCGATGGCCTTAATCTTGACAGGGTTGCACTCTATGCCGCGCTCTGAGACAAGGAAACCGAGGAGCTGGCCGGCTGGTACTCCAAAGACACACTTCTCTGGGTTGAGCTTGATTTGAAAACGGCACAGATTATCAAAGGTTTCCTTGAGATCTTCCAGGAGGGTACCGCGCTTCTCCGTCTTCACCACAATATCATCTATATAGACGTGGGCATTTCTGTCGATTTGCTTGAGGAGGCACTTCTGCATGCAATGCTGGAACGTGGCACCGGCATTTCTCAAGCCGAATGTCATGGTCAGGTAGCAGAAGGCTCCGAATGGTGTGATGAAGGCGGTCTTCAGGCGGTCGGCCGGGTTCAACTTGATCTGGTGGTACCCTGAGTAGGCATCCAAAAAACTCAGCAGCTCGCATCCGGCTGTGGAGTCTATCACTTGGTCAATCCGAGGCAAGGCAAACGGATCTTTGGGGCAAGCTTTGTTGAGGCTGGTATAGTCAATACACATGCGCCATTTGTTCTTCTTCTTCAGTACAAGGATTGGGTTGGCAAGCCACTCTGGAAAGAACACTTCCATAATGAAGCCGGCTGCTAGAAGCCGGGCTATCTCTTCACCAACAATTCTTCTCTTCTCCTCCGACAGGCGGCGGAGGGGTTGCTTGACTGGTTTTGCATCTGCTCTGACATGTAGCTTGTGCTCGGCGAAATCCGTCGGAACACCCGGCATGTCCTTTGGAGACCATGCAAAGATGTCCCGATTCTCACGGAGGAAATCGACGAGCTCGCTTTCCTATTTGCTGTCAAGGTGAGCTCCTATGACAGCGAACTTCTCTCCGACTCCTTCACGGGGGCCCAGCCGGCCTCCGAGAGTCGGATGCTCAACAGGCGGCGGGGAGGCGCGCCTCTCCCTGCGCGGGGGAGGTAGACGATCGTCCCGCCATTCCACTGCTCGTGGGCGGCCGTCTTGGTCGCGCTCGATGGAGATGCGGGTGCGGGTGCGGCTAACAACCGGTTCTTGGTCTCCTCGGTCGCGGGCGCCGCCTGTCGGCGTCCGGGAGGTCGCGCCGTGCTCTCGGCGAGGGGAAAGGTTCCCGACCTGTAAGCCGGGTTCCACCACGCGGCGGCCAGCTTCTTGCTGCGCGGCGGCCGCGTCGATGAGCTGCTTGACGCGCTCCGTCATGCAGCGACGCTCATCTCCCTCCAGGCAGTCCAGCTCGTCTGCCGCCGCCTGGGCGGCGTGTAAGTTCTCCATTGGCGTGGCATAGACTGGGCGGTCGGCCCCCAACATGCTGGCGATGGCTGCGCCGCGCTGCCGGCCCGTGCCCGCGTGACTGGGTTCGCCAGCAGCCGGCGTGCCGCAGACGGCACGGTCGATCTCGTGGTGGTAGGCTTCGGTGAGGCGTCTCATGGCCGCCAACTTGTTGGCGCTGTCGAGGAGTGTGATACGGCACGCTTCCAGCGTTTCGCCGTTCGCACCAGGCGTTACGGGTGCGGACAGGTCCCGCATTGCCGCCTGCAACGGGTCCCGGCCGGCCTGGTCGGAGGCTCCGTCGTGGCTGATGACCAGCACCTCGGTGACGGTGCTGGTGCTGGCGCTGCTGTCTGCAGCAGGGAGCGGGTCGTCGAAGATCACCACGTCACCGGGGAAGGCATCGGAAAGCACGACGTCGGCGTCGATGACCATGTCGACGAACGGGTCGGTGGAGCCAACGGACTCCAGGTCGGAGACCGGCTCGTTGGCGATGTGAAGCTTGCCGAGGGAGTCGACGAGGCAGCTCTCGGGGCTGGCTGCGCCCGTGACGAGTGCGGGCTCGTCGGAGAGGCGGATCCCGCCGATGAGATCAGCGAGGCTGCTTGCGGCGCAAGCAACTTCCATGCCGCGCAGCGTGTCAGCACAAACGCCGTCAGGCGTGCCGGGCTGGCTGCGCTCACCAGGAAGGAAGAGGGTTCCCGTCCAGGACGTGTTTTCGGACGATGGTGCACCTAGCCCCACGGTGGGCACCAAATGTCGGGGATATCGTGCGACATATGCCAGGGGGTGGCTTATCGTGGATGGGGACAAAAGTACGTCGCCGGGCTCTAGAAGCGGGAGTGAGCGAGACCGCATACGCCTGCGAATCTTACCCAGGTTCGAGGCTCTCATAGGAGATAACACCCCTAGTCCTACTCTGCGGGGTCTCCGCATGATCACTACCTCAATAAGTAGCTACAAGCTTGCTCCTTTAGCTGTTTTGCTAGAGGAGGAAGGAGGGCAAGGCTAGCTCTACTCCACTCTGTGTGTGTGTGTGCTGAACTAAGAAGGCTCTCTCCTCTCCACCAAGGTCCCAACCAACGTCCCCACCCCTTGCATGGGGTGATCTGGGGGTTTATATAGGCCTACCCCCCAGGGGTACAATGGTAATCCGGCCGGGCGTAGGACCCAGCCGTCAGTGTCTCTGGTCGCCGGCTTCTCCGCCGACTGCAGGGGCCCGCCGCCTGGTGGGTCCCCCCGGCTATCTCGTACTCGGCCGACAAGCCGGGCCCGCCGCTTGCGGGTCCTGTCGGTTGCGTAGCACTATAGCTGTGCCACTGATGATGCATGCTTGGTCGAGGAGAGTGTGGCTACAGTCCAGCCGCCTGGCGGGCGTTTCACTGTAGCCACTCCCCGTTTCTTCTGGTTAATGGCGCACAAACTTCAAGGAAGGGGGAGGGCCGCCTGCTAGGAGCCGGCCTCCCCCTGAGCCGACTGGTCAGGGCTCGCCGCCTTCTGGCCTCTCACGGAAAGGTAGGGCCCGCCGCCTGCGGGCCGTACCGACAGCCCGTCGTGGGAGCATGGCTTCCTCTGCCATGGGTGATGTCATGAGCAGCATGGCAACAGTGTCCCTCACCGCGGGTGCAGGGTCAGGGCAATGGGCTCGAGGAGGCGGCCGGGGATGACGGCGACGGGGTCCGGCGAGGCGTCGGAGACGAGGCGGAGACGGGGCGCAGTCGGCGCAGTCGGGGCGAGCGCGCGGGGCTCGGGGAGGAAGACGGGGAGGCGGCGGTGCTGCGGCGTGGTCTGACGAGGGGGAGGCGGCGACGGGGCGGCGGCGTCGAGCGGCATCGGCGACGGGGCGGACGGGATCGGGGGATCCCGATCCAGATGGGGGGGAGGAGAGACGCGGAGGGGGGGGGGGGGGGGAGAGTCGGCTAGGGGTTCGGCTGGCTGGGGGGTAGGGTATAGGCCAGGGGGGGCAGAGGGGGCCGGCCGGCTGGGCTTGCCCAGTTGGGCCGTGGGGGGGGGTTGCTCTTTTTTTTTTCTTCTCTGTTTTCTATTTCTTTTCCTTTTCTTTTCCTTTTTTTTCCCTTTACTCTGCTAGTAAATAGCTAGGCCTTAAAATGGTTTTTGTAAAACATGAGACCTAGGTCATAAAAACCAGTGCATTATTCCCTAAAACCTAAAATTAGTTTGGACAAAATATAATTCCATATTTATTTCAGATTAATAAATGGTTATTAAATTACTTTTATCATGTTTGAGGTTGTTCGAGTCACTTACCAATTCCAATGATGTTGGTTTCATTTTAGAATAGCCTCTGGAATATTTGTTATTTATCTGACATTTTAGTTCTATGTTGGACAACTTTCATATTCCACTTTCGTTTAAATTTGAATTGACTTAGGGCCGAATGCAATATGATGCAATGATGATTATGCACTATTAAGCTTGCTGACATGTCATTATCAAAAGTGATTACTGTTGCTAATCACCGGGGGTGTTACAATCTCCTCATCTATTAAGAATTCTCGTCCCGAGAATTAAGAGGAAGACTGAAAGAAGAGGGGTATTCTTCGCGAAGACGATCCTCGCGTCCCCAAGTGGCTTCATCTTCAGAATGATTTGACCACTGAACCTTGAGGAACTTGATTGACTTTTGACGTGTTCGACGCTCAGCTTGATAAGAATACGGATGGGATATTCTGGATATGACAGATTTCCCGTAATTCAAGCACTTCATGATCCACAGCTGAATAGGATCCTTGAAGCAGCGACGGAGTTGGGATACATGAAAGACATCATGTACTTGTGAAAGATTTGGCGGCAATTCCAATTGATATGCCACTTCTCCTCGACGGCAAGAATACGGACGGGCCAATGTAGCGTGGAGCTAACTTGCCTTTGATTCCGAACCGATGATGCCTTTCAATGGAGTGACACGAAGGTAAGCTTGTTCGCCAGTTGATAGACCATTCCTGGTGCTTACGGTTATAGTTGCTCTTCTGACGAGACTGAGCAGATTTCAAATGTTCACGAACAATGCGGACTTGTTCTTCAGCTTGCCGATAATGTCCGGTCGACGACGTGAGGTTCCCAGTTTCTGACCAATTCAGAGGGGTCGACACTTACGACCGTATAGAACTTCAAACGGTGCCATCTTCAGACTAGCTTGATAGCTATTGTTGTAAGAGAATTCGGCATACGGGAGAGATTCCCCCATTTCTTAACGAAGGAGATGACGCAAGCTCGAAGATATCTGAGCACTTGATTAACTCATCAACTTGACCCTGTGACTGAGGGTGAAAAGCGGTGCTAAAAGACAGGTGAGTTCCCATAGCTTCTTGAAACTATTCCAGAATCTGGAGGGTGAAGAGGCTGCCACGATCAGAACTGATCTCCAACGGAACACCGGGGAGTGACACAATTCGGGAAACATACAAGTCTGCTAACTGGCTAGCAGTGATTGTCTCCTTAACAGGAAGAAAGTGAGCAACCTTGGAGAATCGGTCAATGACGACAAATATAGCATCATACCCTTCTGGGATTTGGGAAAACCAGTAATGAAATCCATTTGGACCTTGTCCCATTTCCATTAGGAATTGTAAGGGGTTGCAGAGTTTCAGCAGGCCTTTGATGTTGCTTTAATGGGCGGCAAATGTCACACTCAGCAACATAACGAGCAATGTCTCGTTCATATTAGGCCACCAGAATCTTTGACAAATGTCACGGTACATCTTTGTGCTACCAGGGTGAATAGACAAGGGAGTGTCATGAGCTTCTTCATAACGTTTTCCCTCCATTCTTGAACTTGGGTACAAGAAGAGACGGTGTGGAAAATAGGATCCATCATTATCAAGATGGAATTCCGACGGCTTTCCTTTCTCGAGGTATCGCTTGATCTTTTCAACTTCAGTGTCATACTTTGCATAACCTTAATGCCGTGTTCTAAATCTGGTTCGACAACAACAGGGTATTGAGATAACCCTGGGAACAAATGGAGGTTCAATTTGCAAAGCTCTTCATGGAGAAGAGGTTGTGTTTCTTGAACCATAAGATTGTTGCTATAGGACTTGCGACTCAAAGCATCGGCCATACATTAGCCTTGCCGGGGGTGTATGAAATATTCATACATAGTCGGCAATTGTTTCGAGCCATCTTGTGACGAAGGTTCAGATCTGGTTGAGTATATAAATTCAAGCTTTGGTGATCCGTGTATATCTCGCAACGGTTACGAGAAGGTAATGTGCCATAGCTTCAAGGCATAGATAACCGCAGAAAGTTCAAGATCATGCACGGGATAATTTTCTTCATGAGGACGCAATTGTCGGGAGGCATAAGCAATCACTTTGGGCTCTTGCATTAGGACACAGCCTAATCTTGATGAGATGCATCACAGTATATCACAAAATCCTTTTGGGAATCGGGGGTGCTAATAATGGGCGAGATGTCAATATCTTTTAGTGTCTGAAAGCTTTCTGACAATTTTTCTGTCCACTCAAATTTAACACCTTTGTGAAGCAGATATGTCAATGGTTTTGCAATCTTGGAAAAGTTCTCAACGAATGACGGCAATAACTAGCAAGTCCGAGAAAAAAATTCTGACTTGCTTAACATTCTTTGGGGGAGTCCAGTTGAGAATAGCCTGAACTCGTTCGGGGTTACAGCAATCCCACCTTGGGAAATCACATGTCCAAGGTAAGTTACTTCAGGAAGCCAAAATTCGCATTTGGAATACTTGGCATACAACTGGTGTTCTCGGAGCCTTTCTAGAACAAGGCGGAGATGTTAGCATGTTCTTTTTATTCTTAGAATAGACCAGAATATCATCTAGATATACCACGACGAATTTGTCGAGGTAATCCATGAATATATAATTCATCAGACGGGAGAATGTAGCTGGGGCATTCGTTAGGCAAATGACATGACGGTGTATTCATAGGAGCCATAACGAGTGACGAATGCAGTCTTGGGAATGTCCTCTTCACAGGACACGGATCTGGTGATAACCCAACTCAAGTCGAGTTTAGAGAACACCGATGATCCAGCGAGTTGATCATAAAGATCATTGATAGGGGCAGTGGGTATTTATTCTGGATTGTGGCTGGTTAATGGGCCGGTAATCCTAAACCAATCGGTTAGTTCCATCCTTCTTCTTAACGAAGAGTGAAGGTGCTCCCCAAGCAGAGGAACTGGGGCGGAGTGAAACCACTCTTAAGTGACTTGTCGATTTCTTCCTTAAGCTCAAGAAGGTGATGCGGAGGCATCTTATAAGGTCGCTTGGCAATAGGAACGGTGCCAGGTTCAACATGACAAACTCGACAGCTCTAGCGGGGGTATGCCTGGAAGTTCTTCGGGAAAGACGTCTGGAAAATCTCGAACGACAGAACGTTCTCGATTCCTTCCAGAGTGAGGCGTTCAAAGCATTATAACATATATCTCAGCTTCAGCGTCTCGAGTAATTCGCGGCAAGTGTAGTTCACTATCTCATCGGAGGGGTGAAGAAGTTGGATAACTTTAGTGGCACAATTGATCGAAGCAATGTGAGCTTTCAACCAATCCATTCCGAGTATGAGGTCTATGGTGGAAGACTTCAGGATAATAGGGGAAGCCAGGAATTCAAATTCCTCGATTTCAACAGGGACATTATGTGCCATCATAGTGGTTTGACATTGGCCTCCAGGGGTATGGACAACTATTGGCAGGTTCATCTTTTCGAATGCAATGTCATGAGATAATGCAAATGCTTCAGACATGAATGAATGCGATGCTCCTGAATCAAATAATACAGAAGCAGGTACTGAGTTAACAAGAAGGGTACCCATCACAGTAGCAGGTTGATCCTGGACTTCTTCAATGTCAATGTTGTAAGCGTGACCACGACCATGTGAAGCAGACCCAGTATTATAGTTGCGGGTCTGATTGTTGCCACGGCCATATCCACGGCCAGCACGGGGAAAAGCTAACTGATTCTGAGTCTGGCGGCAGTCTTTAGCCTGGTGACCTGGTTTGCGGCACTTGAAACACAAACCATCTTCAGGACGAAGAGGGGCATTGTTCTGAATAGCTTGAGCCTTTGACGGCCTCGGCGGTGGAGGAGGCAGACGTGGTGCAGCATTGTTCTTTGGCGCAGAGGTATTGGGACGGAACGCGTTGTTGGGAATCCAAACTCTACGCTTCGGTGCTGAGCCCGAAGATGAGCCAGCATCACGATAGCGCTTCTGCGAGTCCTTGTGTTCCATCTGAGCGGTCTCAACAAGAATAGCCTTGTTCACTAGAGTTGAGAAGTCATTATAGTCTTGGGCCGCAAGTGCAAGCTTGAGGTCAGGGTGGAGTCCATTACGGAACTTCTCTTGTCTGCGAGCATCTGTGGCGATGTCTTCTTCAGCATAGCGGGAGAGATCAAGAAATTCCCGCTGATAAGCTTCAACGGTCTTATTGCCCTGGGTGAGGTTACGGAACTGGGTCTTCATGCGTTCCATAATTGCTTGAGGGATGTAACGTGTACGGAAAGCAGCCTGGAACTCATACCAGGTGATGACTGTTCCAACAGGCAGAGTACGCTTGTGTGTGTCCCACCATTGAGCAGCGGGGCCCTTTAAGAAAAAGGCCGCGAAGTTGACATAGTTGGCAGGGACGACATTAGCTGACTCCATCTCGTGAGTGATGTCGCGGAGCCAGTCATCGGCATCCAGGGGCTTGTCAGAGTTGCGAAACTGCGTTGGGTTGAGTCGCGTAAACTCTGTCAAAGTTATTGAAGCTGGGTTCTGGTTCTGGTTGTTCTGATGCGGAAACTGAGCCATGATTCCAACCATGAACTGGCGGTTAAGCTCAAACTGTTGCATCATAGCCGCCATATAGTCTGGCGGTGGTGGACGTTCAGGGGCACGACCACGACCACGACCACCTGGTCTAACCATCCTGCTAAGTATCAATAGGGGGTAGTTTAGTAAAAGCAATTGCGAGTGTTTAGCGACAAGTATGATGTAACACGACAATACTTTAAGCAGTGTAATAGATACATAACTGTAGTCGATTAAGACATACAGATCCATACACAAAGTCGGGTACATGCGGACAGCATAACAGCGCAAATTAAAAGCTAGACATACTAGGCGGCGCGCAGGCACGCGGTAAGGAAGTACACAACGAGACATAGCAAAGGCTACATCAACGTCGGAGAAAACCACTGTAACGGGGTAACTGCGAGTGCGGACGACGAATATTCGTCGCGGAAGGATCCTGTGCTCCATGTGCACTCTGATGCAGAACCCGGTCTCGAACTGTAAGAAGAGGTCCACGTGCAGGTGTGTGACCTCCAACAGCAGGCCAGTCAATACCAGCATACATCTGAGTCCTGCGCGGGTAAAGGATGTGCTCCGGATGTATCCCTGCACGAACAGCGGGCATCAACTGCGTCATAGCATCGTAGAGACGTGCTCGAGTGGCAACCAACTCGACGGCAAGAGCCCGAACAGTGCGATCTAGAGCCTGAGTGCACTGAATCAGAACGCGGTGGTCATATCGGCGAGGCTCGTACGGGGCACAGATAGCTGTGTAGTATCCGGTAGCATCTCCAGCAGGGGCATACGGAATGTATCGGAACTCAGAGTCATCCAAGATATCACTGAACTGTCCTCGAAGACGTGCGACAGCAGAGTAGGCGGCATCATGTACTGCCATCTCAATCGTCACGCCGATACCGTGGAAAAGGTGCAGCTCGGTGTCTGAGTCATTCTGCCGATCATAGATACGAACATCAGCATGGTACTGCTCCTGATTAAACTCGCGGTAATCCTCGTAAACCATGTACTCAGGGTACCAGCGGTAGCCAAGTCTGGTCATGAGAGCGATCAGGACAGCTGGAAACCCAGGGGTATTACGAGCCCAAGTGCGAAGCACAAGCTGTGTCATAGGACGCGGTGGAAACAAACGGTCCATCTGAAACAGAGGAAATTCAGATTTGTCAAATGACAATGAGAAGTTTAACACAACTCGGAGAGAAAGGTTAAACAAAACAATGGAAAGGAAAATGATTATCAGACTAATCAGATCAACGGCAGGGAAATCGCACAGATATCCAGCTCTCCGGGTAGACAGAATTTACGAGATCCTAAGTGTCGGCGTCAGTAAACTTTATTTAACCCGAATAGAAGAGATATTAGAGTCCCAGAGTATAGACGAGGAATAAAAGATCCTAATACCACCCAGTTGGCGACGTGGGCCCGTAAGCCACACTGCCAAGTTAGTAAATTAGTTTTTCGGTTTCTAGACTCAACTTCGGCCAAGGAATTGGAAGGGGGCTTCCTACAGGCAGTCGGCTCTGATACCAACTTGTGACGCCCCCGGTTCAATCGTACACTAATCATACACGCAAACGTGTACGATCAAGCCCAGGGACTCACGGGAAGATATCACAACACAACTCTAAACACAAATGAACGGAGGTCCACAATATTACAGACCAGGGATCCGAAGATCCGAATACATAAGTCAGTCATACAAATAATATCTGGGTACAGACATAGTTAGACAAGTTTTGCCTTAAGAAGGCTAGCACAAACAGCGACACTAGATCGAAAGGCGTTGGCCTCCTGCCTGGGAGCCTCCGATCCTACTCCTGGTCAGCTGGCTCGATCCAGTAGTACGTGCCCTCTGGACCCGCCTGGTAGTAGGCTCCGGTGGTGGCGTCTGGCTCCTGGACTCCATCGTCTGGTGTATCATCAAGGTGGGGTATATGGGGAAAAAGAAGTAACAAAGCAACCATGAGTACTCATCCGAAGTACTCAGCAAGCAAGGATCTACACTACATATGCAACATTATCAACGAGGAAATGACTGTATATGTGGACTGGGCTGCAGAAATGCCAGAATAGAGGGAAGGCCTAGTCCTATCGAAGACTAGCATCTTCAAACATCTTTTCAAAGCCATCATCTTGCAGCAGTAGAAGAGAGTAGAATAGCATTTTATTTAGCAAACATGTTGAAGTACAGCTCAAAGATCCTTCCTCGACTCCCAGCGAGAAAGTAATCCCGAATCTTCAATTAAGTAACAAGTATCCAGTTTAAGTAGTAGATCGGGATACACAAACTGAGCGTCCTTTACCGTAGGACCGGCTATCGATAGAAGATTCATCCCTGCAGGGGTGCACTACTGTTACCCAACACGCTCGATCAACTCTGGCCGGACATACTTGCTGGGTAATGCCCGTCCTCGGAAGATCAACACGAAGCAGCGCTCTACCTAGGCTCAGCAGAGAGGTCAGCACGCCGGACTAACCTATGCACCCAGGGGTCTCGGGCCATCGCCCTGGGCACCCTGCGCGTTGCGTGGCTGGCCGGGGTGCAGGCGCGACACTGAACTCGCCAGTGAAGTATCCAGCCCAATCCCGACGATCAGCCCGCACGGTGAATCGTGACGTCTGATAAGCTTTCGGAGAAACGTACATCGCAGAGGGCCCCATAACCATTATCCTGCGTGGTGGTAGTGCGTATAGGGCACGTCGACCCACTCAGATCACACACCCAAATCCAATAGGCTCAATTAGTATCAAGCGGAGACAATCAGAGTCTCTGATGCTCCGCCACAATGTCACACTCGAGTGCCCTTCCGGCACACCCGAAATCATAGATCCCCAGCGGGTACCCACCAGGGTGGACCCGCCTGTGAAAAAGGTCAAGTAACCGTGTGGTCATATTCATCAGGGTGAACGTATGAGGTATCACCCTCGAGGTTCACACTGAGGGGTTGCACGACAGAGTCGTATCGGACATGGAGAAGGAGGAATCACCCTCGATGACCACGACCGAACAGCTACGCTGCAGAGTATTCATCAGGAGTGCGTTACGAGGTATCACCCTCGGCACTCGATAGTAACTAAGCAGAGTCGTACAACTAAGGGGGGATGTGAAGTGAGGCGTCTGTCTCTGATCGACGATCACGTTGATCGAGTCGTCGATGAACAAGCAGGGGCGACAAAGTAAGGTGGTGGGGTCACAGATGGTTCATACCAACCTATACTAAACAGTTTATCATAGGCAGGTAAGGTAGCAATGAACAGGTTACAACAGCAGGCTATGCATCAGAATAGGAGCATACATTAACAGTAGCGAAATTCTAATGCAAGCAGGAGAATAGAATGGGCGATATCTGGAATGCTCAAGGGGGGGCTTGCCTGGTTGCTCTGGCAAGAGAGGGAGGTCGTCAACGGGCTGCTCGTCGGTAGAGTAGTCGTAACCTGGTGCAGCGTCGTCGGTCTCGGCGTCTATCGAGAGAGAAGGAGGGGGAGAGAAACAATAAATTTCACGGCAATAATGCAAACAATATGTATGACATGCCTAAATGATATGTCGGGGTGTTCTACTGCCTAACTAAACGATTTAGTTAATTTAGGAATTTATTCGGATTTATTTAATTAGGGTTGGACACTATTCATTTATCGAAATCGGTCTAATTGTTCAACGTTCTTATAGTTGCGGGCGTCTGACGGGAATACAGAGGGCGTATCCGGGTTCGTATCGTCGTTCTGAGCAAGTTTCATGTATAAAATATTTTCATCGGAGTTACGGTTTATTTAATATGATTTTCTAAAGTTTTTATTAATTTCTGAAATTTAATTAATTATTTAATTCAACATTATCCGAAACAGTGCTGATGATGACATCAGCATGACCTCATGCTGATGTCAGCGGTTAATTAAGTTAATTACTAATTACTGTTTAATTAACACTAATTAGTTAATTAGATTAACCTAATCAGGATTAATTAACTAATTAATTAACTAATTAATTATTTTATTTTTTTAATTATTTATTTTTATTTCTTTCTTTCTTAAACATTTTTGGGGGTGGGCCCCCTTTGTCATAGGCCCTGGGGGGGTGGGGGCTAGCCGTCAGTGGCCCTGGGCCACAGCGGGCGCAGGGCGCGGCGGGCGCTGGGCGCCGGGCGCGGGCGCAGGCGAGCGCAAGCAGGGCCAGAGGCGGGGCGGCGGGCGGCGCGGCGCGGTGGCCGGAGCGGCGGCGCGCGGTGCAGGGCGCGCGGAGGCGAGGCAGGGGCCGGAGCGGACATGGGCGAGGCACTGGCGACGGGGCTCGGCCGATGCGCGGCGCGGCAACAGCAGCAGGGGCGAGCGGGAGGAACGGCAGGCGCGCGCGCGCGTGCGGCTCGGGAGGGGCGAGCGCGGCGAGCGGCTGGAGCGGGTGAGGTGCGGGCGCGGTGCAGGGCCGAGAGCGGGCGCGAGGCAGCACGCGAGCGGCAGCGGCGAGGCTGGGCCAGTGGGTGCGGGGCGACGACGGCGACAGAGAGAGAGGGAGGGCGTGGCCCTCACCGCGGGTGCAGGGTCAGGGCAATGGGCTCGAGGAGGCGGCCGGGGATGACGGCGACGGGGTCCGGCGAGGCGTCGGAGACGAGGCGGAGACGGGGCGCGGTCGGGCGCGGTCGGCGCAGTCGGGGCGAGCGCGCGGGGCTCGGGGAGGAAGACGGGGAGGCGGCGGTGCTGCGGCGTGGTCTGACGAGGGGTAGGCGGCGACGGGGCGGCGGCGTCGAGCGGCGTCGGCGACGGGGCGGACGGGATCGGGGGATCCCGATCCAGATGGGGGGGAGGAGAAAGCGAGGGGGGGGAGTCGGCTAGGGTTCGGCCGGCTGGGGGGGTAGGTATAGGCCAGGGGGGGCGCAGGTGGGCCGGCCGGCTGGGCTTCGGCCCAGTTGGGCCGTGGGGGGGGTTGCTCTTTTTTTTCTCTGTTTTCTATTTCTTTTCCTTTTCTTTTCCTTTTTTTATTCCCTTTACTCTGCTAGTAAATAGCTAGGCCTCAAAATGGTTTTTGTAAAACATGAGACCTAGGTCATAAATACCAGTGCATTATTCCCTAACACCTAAAATTAGTTTGGACAAAATATAATTCCATATTTATTTCAGATTTAATAAATGGTTATTAAATATTATCTTTATCCACTGTTTGAGGTTGTTCGAGTCACTTATCCAATTCCAATGATGTTGGTTTCAATTTTAGAATAGCCTCTGGAATATTTGTTATTTATCTGACATTTTAGTTTCTATGTTGGACAACTTTCATATTCCACTTTCGTTTAAATTTGAATTTGACTTAGGAGCCGAAATGCAATATGATGCTAATGATGATTATGCACTATTAAGCTTGCTGACATGTCATTATCAAAAGTGATTACTGTTGCTAATCACCGGGGGTGTTACACGACAGTAGTCCCCGAAGCTGGTGGGGCGCTGCGGCTGAAGGGGCGAGAAGCCCCAGCAGCTTCCTACTCCGGGTTGTCTGGTATTCTGCTTCGTCCGAGTTCTTGTTTTGCCGTCTGACTAGTCGGCCATGGTGCAGGTCCTCCCGGCCCAGTCGGCCGCCGGCGCTCTGGATCCAGGTCAGCAGTATATGCCGGACCGAACGAGGAGCGACGTGGACGACCCCGACTTGGGGGCGGCCGCCATGGAGGAGGACGACGCCACAGGTGGCGGCGGTGGAGCAAGCGGCTCCGGAGGAGGAGGCGGCCTCGAGGCCTGGCCGGATGACGACGAGGAGGAGAACGAGCCGCGGCGCACGCACGCACGGCACCGATAAGGCGGGCGCGAGTTCTTCAGCCGTGCCAACTGCACCAGGCGGCGCACCAAAGCGCCGAGCCGGCTTGTTGCTGTTCGGCAGCCGGCCGAAGAAGTCCAAGAACACGGCCGCCACGACCAAGCGGCAGGAGGCCGCCGCGAAGGCGGCCCAGTTCCAGAAGACCCCGAAGCAGCCCCCGATGGTGTCCGCGTAAGTGCTTGGTTTCTCTTGCGTTTTCTTTTCTTCTTTCTTGCAAACTCTTTCTGAGATTCCTCTTGTCTTGCTTGAATAGGGCCCCGCTCTCTCTTGAGCGGTCCACCACTGCTTCAGTGATCGGGGCGGCGGAAGGCTCCGCCAACACTCGCCGCGTGGACCCGCTCGCCGACCTCCAGGAGGCGACGGAGAGGAACACGCGGGAGGCGCGCGAGGAGCGGGAGGAGGTGGAGCGGCAGAAGGCGGAGGCGGCCAAGGCGGCGCAGGCGGACGCGGATGCGGCGGCCAAGGCCCAAGCCGATGCTGCGACCAAGGTCCAGGCGGACGCCGCAGCCCAGGCCCAGGCAGACGCGGCCGCCAAGGTGCAAGCGGAAGAGGCCGCACGCGGCCGGACTCCGCAACTCGTCATCACGCTGCGCGCAGTGCCACCAGCGCCAGAGAACCTGGCGCCGACTGGAGGAGCCGGCAACGATCAGCCGGTCGTGGAGAGGAGAGGAGGCGACGCCATCGTCCCGGTGGCGGAGGTGCCCCCGCAAGCGCCGACTGCCGAGGCCCGAGGCAGTCGGTCTAACGTGCCACCGGCGCCGCCGGTCAGTGGCGAGCTGGTGGTGGGGGCGACCCCTGTGGTCCGTCCTCCGGGGCGCCGGCGTGCGGCGAAGGCGGCCTCAGCGCCACGGGCGCAGGAGATCGGGGCCGCAAGCTCGTCGGCCCCAGATGCAGAGGCCACCAGTGCCGCCCCACCAGAATGGACGCCTGGGGGCGGGACGGGCGTGCTGAACAAGGCCGCGCAGGACGTTCAGGCCCAGCTCCAGGCCCAAGGCACCGCCCTCCAGCAGTATACGAAGGCGTTCTTGGCGACGCGAACGGTCGTCCGGGTACACTTCTTTGCTTTGTTTTTTTTATTCTTGCAATCTTCCGTGGGGGCGCCAGCGCACCCACTGGGTGTAGCCCCCGAGTTCCGGGCCAGCTGCTGAGCAGGCGGCTCGGAACTTTAAGGTAAGTTCCGAGTGCTAACTTGTTTTCTCTTCTTTTGTCTTTGTTGCAGGACTACCACAACATCCGCGCAGCCGCCTTCAACTCCCAGGTCCAGGAGCTGGCTAAGCGGATCGCCGACCTGACCGAGAGCCGGAGTAAGCATTCCGTCTTCTTCCTCGCGGGGGCGCGTCAGCGCACCCGCTGGGTGTAGCCCCCGAGATTCGGGCCGACTGCTGAGCAGTCGGGCCGGATCTTCCGGCAACCACTTTTCTTTTTGGTCAACTTTGTTGATTGTCTTCTCTTTCTCAATTTTGCAGGAGCCAATGCCACACTGCAGCAGCGCCTGGGCGAAGTCCAGACCGAGCTACGCGCCAGGGAGGAGGAGCGCAGCAAGGCGGCCCAGGAGCGCGACCGTCTGGCCAAGAAGTTGGCGGACCAGGCGGATCAGCACAAGGCGGAGCTCCAGAAACTCAAGGAGGCGGAAGGCGTCCTCCAGGCCGAGTTTGAGACCGAGCGCTCGAAGTGGGTCGAGAAGGAGGCGATCCTCGCCGCTGGCTAAGGCGAGATTGAGGATATGATCGACGGTAAACTTCTTTCTTTGGAATAGCTGCCGACTGCATCGAGAGTCGGCTTCCGACTTCTGATCTTTGTTTTTCTTTTTTGCGTAGACTTCTTTCCTGGACACGCCGTCGCCGTCAGCCAGGCCATCGAGGCGCGGCGCGACCAGCGTAGGAGGGAAGGAGTGGAGATCCCGCTCGACGCGCCTCGAAACATGAACGAGCAGCTCCTGGCCGTCAGGACGCGCCTGCAGCCGATTCACCGTCCGCTCCGCCGCCTTCAGCGCGCTGGGTCCCAGCTGGTTTCTGCCCTCTGGCCAGGCGTCCAAGCTCCACGCACCCCCAGTCGGACCGCCGACTGGTTAGAGGTGGCGATCGGCCGCTTCGAGGCTTGGAAGGGCTCCTCCGCTCGGGCAGGCGCCCGAAGGGCCTTGGAGTTCGTCAAGGCGTGGTATCCTGGGCTGAACCTAGCCCAGTTGGCCACGTTCCGGCAGGAGGCCAGGGAAGAGTTGGTGGCAGTGGGGCCTGCGCTCACTCGACGTGCGGCGGCGATCGCCGAGTACACCGAGACCGGTGTCTTCCTCCCCGAGCTGGACGAGGAGGGTGCCGAGGTGCCGCCGGACTGGTTCGGGTTGACCCCGGATGACGGCGAGGACTCGGCGGAAGAAATCGCCTCCAGCGACGAAGGCGAGGACGAGGAAGACGAGGATGGTGAAGACGACGCGCCGGAGGGCGGAGCGGACGGCCAGCCTCAGCTCGATCGGGCCTCGAGCAACGAGCCGTGTGTGAGTGCACCGACTGCTGCTGATGACGACCAAGAAGGCGGTCATTTGTCTTTGATGTTTGAGGGGCGCAGCCTGCCCCGATGTCTTGAAATACCCAGAGAAACTGATGTGGCTACGCGTGATCATTTACTCCGACGGTTGAACCGAAGGAATACAATTTACATAAACGAAAACGACCCGTACGAAGGATGATGCTTTCGCCGGTCAACGCTGCGTGCGTGACTGAATTTGCAATGCAGTGTGCGATACGGCAGCACCAAGAATGCTGCTAATACCAGTGCAAGCATTGGCATCTTTGCTACCAGGCCACACACCAGTAACTATTTACTACTCCCTCCGTCCCAAAATTCTTGTCTTGAATTTGTCTTGACACGGATGTACGGAGAGAGTACTAGTAGTAGTAGAACAGTCCTACTGAAGCACCCCGAAGCACCCCGTTGTACAAATTTGGGTGCCCAGCCTGCGGAAAGATGATCCATGTGCCAAATCCGATAATCCAAGAAATACTTGCTAGTTACTGTAGATGCCTTTTTCTTTTTGAAAGAGTACTACAATGTCCCTTTTCTTCATCTTTTTCCCGTGTAGCCATGTGGATTCGGAGACTATTATCCCACTCATTTTCTCCCATTTTTCTTCCCAGTTTGTGTAGTACAAATCATCACCAATGGAGCTCCCTCGGTCAATCCCCTAACCATCCATCTTCCCGCTTTTTTCCTCTTCTTTACCCCTCCAATCTCCTCCACCGAGAAGTTCATATCCCCTGCTCGTCGCCTTTCTCCGTCCCATCATCACAGATCCTATTGCACACATACAATACTTTTCTCCCAATTGACCATATCTATCTAGTACCTATCCATCCCATAGCATTGCATCACCCCCACTTCGCTCTCGTTCGTTTCACCTGCGTCTGCGTGAGTGCGTGTCTCGGTCGCCGTCTCCGTTTCCTAGCCGTCGGCCTACCGGCGGCACAAAAGACAGCAGCCTAGCAAAGCCAGCCCGCTCGCCGCCGCGGACCGCGACGAAGACCGTCTCGGGCCGTTCAACCCAAGCCCCTGCCCTGCGCGGCCTCGTGTCTTTCCTGCGGCATTTGTGGTTGGAGTGGTTGGACGGAGCCCGTCCCGCCCCCGCCTGCCGATGGTGACGACCGGCGGCGTGGCGTGGCGCCGTGAAGAGTGAAATTTTATATACCATCGCCACGGCTGAGGCCTGACAACCCAACCAGATTTTAGGTAGTTACCTCTGTCGCTTGCTGCCCGCTGCCCGCCTTCCCCCCTTCGCTCCGCCACATCTTCCGCCCGCTTGAACTCCTAGCGGTAGGATATATTTGCCGCTTCCCTCTGGCTCCTTGCGCTTGTACTGTATCTTCTTCCTCCTCGGTCCGTTGGTTCATCCCCCTCGCCCCCTTTCGGCTCGAGTTAGATCATCCATCGGCTGTAAAGCGGGCGGGCTGGCGGCTTCGCTTCGGCGCGCGGGAGTTCTCGGTAACGGGACTCGCTTTCCGGGAGGCCGCCCCTGCGACGACAGCCGCGCCATTTTCTATTCCAGCGGAGGGGGAGGTTCCGGGTCGTAGTGGTGCTGCATTGGCTGCGGTAAGCGGGGTTCGTATCGGCCAACAGGGGAGGTCCACGGCGGTTAGTGGTTGAGCTTACTGGGTGCTGTGGTGAGTATTATCTATCGATCGCCATGGCGGACAAGTGTGATTCCTGGTGATTCTCTCGAGCTGCCACTGGTGGAGGAAGCATGGCGGAGGAGGGCGTCGGGCGGTGCATACTGGTGGGGCTGCACATGGACGCCGTCGGCAAGGAGCTGCTGCAGTGGGCGCTCAACCAGGCGGCCAGGAGCGGCGACCGCGTCGTCGCCGTCCACATTTACCGCAAATCCGGTAGGTACCTCGCCCCCCTATCCTATCTCCTCTCCGTCAAGAACCTTGCTTGCAGTTGCAGCTCGACTCATGGTAGCATTTCCCTGTGTCTCGAATCGAAGGAGACCTGTGCAAGACGAACGCGCTGACGCTGATCAGGACGCTGGACAACTACCTGGCGGAGTACGAGGCCATCTGCAGCAAGAAAGACGTGCGTAAGCAAGCAAGCACGAAGCCTTCCGCGCCATTAATGTCGTTGGCAGTTGCGTTCATGTGCTGGTATTGATAGTATGGTTTCATGTCCGTCAGATCGTCCTCGTGGGGCGGGTGACGCCGGGGAGCTCGATCCAGAAGGTGCTGGTGAAGGAGGCCAAGCTCTGCGCGGCCATGGCGGTGGTGATTGGCGCCAACAAGAAGTACTCCTTCGGGTCAGTGCTGATGGTCACCTCCCAGCAGCAGCAGCAGCAATCTTGGCGTGATCCAACTGTTTGTTCTCTGCACGATTCGTTAACGCCCGCACCAAAAGTAATCGATTCTTTCCTCTTTTCCGGTGCGCTCGATCAGTGGCTCGACCGGCCTCGCCAGGTACTGCGCCAGGAAGCTCCCGCCGACGACCAGCGTCGTCGCCATCCAGGGCGGCAAGGCCATCTTCGTCAGGGAGGCCCCCCGGCCGCCACTTGGTCAGTAGAGTACTAACTCTGGATGTTAGCTACCAATTGATATCCGTTGGTGAGTGGGTGATTGATGGATTAAAGCGTTGGGTGGCTTCGTTCGTCGTCCTCCAGGAGCAGAGCCCAAGCCGGTGCTCCGCACGCTGCTGCACCCGAGCGTCGGGATGGAGCCCAAGGTGATCATCCCCAACCCCAACCGGCGGAGCGCGCGATCCATGGACTTCGACGCCGTGGGCTGCGGCCAGTGCGCCGCGCCGCCGCAGCTCAAGAATCCCTGCGACGACGACGAGGCTGCCGATGCCAAGGCCGTCGTCGTGCGCGTGCCGGCGCCCGAGCAGAAGCTCGGCTGGCCTTTGCTCCGCCGCGCGCCTCCCACGGCGCAGGCCACGGCGAGAGACCAGGAGACGACGCGCAAGCAGTCGGTGGTGCACTGGGTGATGAGCCTGCCGCGCCGCTCCTCGCCGTCGGCGTCCCCGGAGCCGGCACAGGAGGGGCTGGCGGCCGACCTGAGGCGGACGCTCGGCGGCGCGCCGTCCCGGTGCCGGTGGTTCCGGTACGAGGAGCTGTACGACGCCACCAACCACTTCGCCCCCGGCAACCTGGTGGGCAAGGGCGCGCACAGCCGGGTGTACCGGGGCGGCCTGGCGAGCGGGCAGCGGGTGGCGATCAAGCTGTGCAGGGCGTCGGCGGAGGCGTCCAAGGACTTCCTCCGGGAGGTGGACATCATCACCAAGCTGCAGCACGGCCGGATCGTGCCGCTCGTGGGCGTCTGCGTCGAAGGCCCCAACCTCATCTCCGTCTACCGCTACCTCCCCCGAGGCAGCCTCGAGGACAACCTGCACGGTACGGCAGCATACACGCGACACACTACTGTATTTTTGGCTGCGTCGGTGGTCTACAGCAGCTGTGGGCATGTGAATTCGCAGGGAAGAGGTCGAAGCCGGCGCTGCCGTGGCAGAAGAGGTACCGGGCGGCGGTCGGGGTCGCTGAGGCTCTGAGCTACGTGCACTCCGGCTGCTCGCGGCCGGTGATCCACCGCGACGTCAAGTCCTCCAACATCCTCCTCACGGACGACTTCGAGCCCCAGGTAGGACTGTACTCTTAAATTCAGGGATACAGTTTTGTTTGTCTGTTTTTTGTACTGACAGACATGAGCTCTGAACTGTGTACCGATGGTGGCAGTTGTCCGATTTCGGGCTCGCGATCTGGGCGCCGTCCAGCCCGTCGTCCCTCACGCACAGCGACGTCGTCGGCACGTTCGGGTACGTGTTCTTCTTGTATGTCCTAGCGTGGGACGAACGGTCAGGCTTGTAGCAGTATTTGCAGTTGCAGAGTACACGAACACGGAGTCTCTTTCAGTCTGAAGTACCGCCGTGTTAGGGTGACGAAAATCAAAATCCTTGCGTGTGCAGGTACCTAGCGCCGGAGTACTTCATGTACGGGAAGGTGACGGACAAGGTGGACGTGTACGCGTTCGGCGTGGTGCTGCTGGAGCTCCTCACCGGGAGGAGGCCCATCACCGGCGACGGCTCACCAAAGGGCCACCACCAGAGTCTCGTCATGTGGGTAAGCCCTCACGATCCCAATTAAGCCCACACACATACATAACCACCTCACTGTGTTACGTTATTGTCATCATCATGCTCGTGTAGAGAGAGAGGGAGATTGTGCTGACGCGGTTGGTCTGTTTGACGTACGTGGCAGGCGACTCCGATCCTTAACGGCGGCGACATCTCCGACCTGCTGGACCCGAGCCTGGACGTGAAGCACGACGAGGTGGAGGTGAGGCGGATGGCCGTCGCGGCGTCGCTCTGCCTCGGGAGGTCGGCGCGCCTCAGGCCCCCTATATCGCAGGTCCGTCTCTCCCTCTCTGAGTAGCAGGCTCTTCTTCAGAAGAGGAGGAAAAATACGTCCTGCCGTTTTTTATTTGCTTGTGTGTGGTGGCAGATACTGAGCATACTACGAGGAGAAGAGGACGCGACGAGCTTGGCGGCCTCTGAGCCGGACTGCGTGGTGGACGACGAGACCTACCCGGCGGCCAACGTGAGGTCGCACCTAGGGCTGGCGCTGCTGGACGTGGAGGACGCCGAGTCCATCTCCAGCACCGAGCACACCAACCTCAGCCCGCTCGAGGAGTACCTCAGAGAACGCTGCAGCCGATCCTCCAGCTTCGATTGACCTTTGTTTTTTTTTTACCTTTTCTTCTCCTTTTCGGATGAGTTTGGTTGTCTTTTGTTTGAGTTACATACTCATGTACATAATAACATAAACAAAGCAGGTGCCACATTTCCGGCACCCAGGGACATGATAGCCGATAGATATGCCACCCACAGAGAAAAAACAAAGTGAAAAATGGAATGAATGCCTTTCAGTGTGCCTGATGCTGTAATTCGGACACAAAGACAAGATTCCTCTTCAGTTTATTTACATGGCCTCGCTATCTGAATGATGTATTCATTTCAGGGGTAATAACAAGATTGTCATACAACATTACAATAACCTTAAAACTCAAGGTTCAAGGTTGTCCGTAGATCAATTGCTTGGAAACCAAAAATTAAGTCAAATAGATTAACAACGCCTACAGAAGGTTGCCAAATCCATCGTCCTGGAAAAGAAAAACTAGGAAACAAAGCTGGAAAACTGCCGTGGGGGAACACTATCTCCCACACCGGCACAGCTATCTCCCAACATCTCTACTACTTCTCATCTAACCCTCAGTCTTCCTACACAAACCTAGAAGGGAACAACATAGGGCAACTGATAGACATGAAGGTCAGGCAAATGAATAGCCCTTGGTTGCCATGAAAACTCCAGCTCCATGGGCGCCAAACCATCACTTGCCTTGCAGCTGCTGTTGCTGGCATCAGGTTTCTTTGCACCGCCTAGCAACCAATCCTGGTCGCCGAGATTCCTGGTCTCCTCAATCTCCAAGGAAGGTGGATTCCAGGTAACAAATAGATCTAGGAACTTCCTCTCTTTCTTCTCTTCCTTCTCAGCCTTGCGGCTCTTCTTACGATCAGACTTTGACTGCTTAACCTCTGGTACTGAGCCTTTTTCAGTGTTCCTGCCAGAGGAACAAGGCTCTTCTTTCGGCAAGGTGCTTGATTGCTGCTGTTTGATGAGGGGAGAGACTACAGGCACCTTTGGTTTGTGCAGAACTGGCTGCGGCTGCCTGTCTGGCTGGTGGGAAGAAGAAACTTTTATTGTTTCCTTCTGCAACGCCGGCAAACTATGTGGAGGAGCATCTCTTCGGACCACCTTGGATGGCACCAGAGGATCAACCTTTTGCAACGCCTTTGCAGGAGGAATGTCAATAACCTTGGCAGGAGGAATGTCGACTCTCTGTGCCGCCTTGGCAGGTGGAGGAACAACTCGTCGTGTCAGCTGCGTATGCAAAGGATCAGCACTTCCCTTCACCTTGGCAGATGAAGGTGTAGCATTAACAGGCACCCGGGGATCTATCTTTTGCGCAATCTTCGCTGAGGTTGGGGGATCCACCTTTGGAGCAATATTTGTCATGGAAGGAACTCTCTGCAAGATTGTTGCAGGGGTTTTTACATCCATTTGTTTTGGCACTGATTGAGTATCCCTCTTGATGCTTTGCTGGAGACCAGCAGCTGGCTTCACCATAACATCCCTGCGAGGTTGAACTGCATTCGTCTTACTCGTCAAGGATGAAGGTGTAGCCATTTGTTGGACAGGTGGTTGCTGAAGAACCCTAGATCCATCCAACATGGCTGACGGAGAATCCTGATCTCTTTTTATCTTAATGCGAAGTACTGTCCCTGCAAAATCATAATTCATGGTCAGTAACTCTTGCAGAGAATGCTTACTAAAACCAACAGAAACCAAAAATATGATCTGAAAGCCTCACCAGTCTTATTTTGGCCTGGGAGTGCCACCTTTCTTCGCTTACTGCTGTCCTGAGAGCTCTCTGGTGATCCATGTACTGTCTGAATGAAAGAAGGAGCCCCATGCTCCTCTGAGAGTCCACTCTTCTCCAACTGCTCAAATAGTTCTTTGGAGGCAGTTTTGGACTCCGGGCCAGCAATGCTGGTATCTTCATGCTTTCTCTTCTTATGGCTACGTTTTGAATGTTTTGTCTCGTCACCACCCTGATGAGAAGCTTTCTTGTCATTCCTTTTCTCTTTATTCTTTTCGGCCCTTTCCCTTTCTTTCTGGAGCTTCAGCCACCAGATTAATCGTCAGTTCTGATTTAGAACAGACGATGGCAATGCAATGCAGCATATTGCAGTATGGTATTGAAGTTTCAAACTTACACAAGCACACACATAAATAATGCAGCACTAACACAGAAGTGCTACAAGTTACAGTTAGCAATTAATACATGAATCTTCCACAAATAATAATTCGGTACCCTTGATATATACTCCATATATTCTTTACACAGTTAGTTGTAATCCTTATACAATGCAAGTACATAGAATCAAAGAATTAGAGCACATCAAAATTTGCACAACCATACTACCAAGAAGACATATTAGCAGGCAGAGAACAGTTAAACAAAAAACATAGCAAATGTGCTGCAAGGAAGCCTCAAGTCAATTTTAAGACAGCAAAATATCAGACCACAAAGGAAACCTTAGACAAGAATACATGGACAACTCAAATGGCATGTGTCAAGATTGCGAGACTACATACACATGTAGAAAAACAAACAAGATAGCAAACAGGATAAGGCAAGTACCACCAATGGAACCACACATTAGTGACACCACAAAGTGAGCACACTAATCTGTGGTCAATTGGTGCTGGTAACCGAATCCAAGCAAGAGAAAGCCCAATGTGCTAACAATTTTCGCAAGCCAGGAAATTATGGATTTCTCATTGCTAAATCCGGACGAATTTGCAACTGCTGGTAACCGAATCCAAGCAAGAGAAAGCCCAATGTGCTAACAATTTTCGCAAGCCAGGAAATTATGGATTTCTCATTGCTAAATCCGGACGAATTTGCAACGTTTGCCTTTTCAAGTGAGATCTCCGGAAGGAGTAATTTTCACAGAGGATTTAGTCTCAAAACTAGCAATGCGATTGACAAATCAAGACATCATGGGCGTCAATCCTTGAAATACTGTAGGCCTGTAACAATAAAACTGGAAGGCGCATCTGACAGACCATGTTTCGCTTGCATTCAGGTTATTTCCAATTTAAGCACGCAACCGAGGTTAGCAGGCTCGAGATCGGGCCGCGGGGTTAGGTCAGTAGAAACAGGCAATCGATCTAACCGACGCATCGGCGGCAAGGTTAGCCTCCCCTCGCATGCGATTCCCAAATCGCACGCGCACACCCAACAGATCTGATCAGAACCAACAGGCAAGAACACATGATCCGAGGACGTGCGTGTTGTAAATCCGATGGTTCAACAAACCTTAGCGGTCGTCTCCACCACGGGAACGGGGGGCACGGCCACTGGGTTTCGCACGTAGCCCGGCGGCGGGTAGGGGAAGCACCTCGACATGGTGGCCGGTGTGAATCCGGCTGCGAATCACGAGAGCGACGGCGAGGCCCCGCCCTAATCGACCGCGAATCGAAGGGAAATTTCGATTCGCGGGAAGAAATCCGACGGAACGGATTGGGGGCTCTCGGCGGGAGGGATTTGGCTCTTGTGTGGCGGCTAGGGTTTCACGGGGAGGAGGGGGGGGAATTTAGCGGCGGCTACGCGAGATGGGAACGGAAGAAAAGGGTAGCATCTTCGAGGGTCCAGGGGTTGGACGGTATATATAGCCGGAGGGGAGGTGCCCGAGTCGTGCGGGGAACTGGCGGGTCCGCCTCGCCTACCAATGGGGCCTCTACGCGGAGTCGCTGACGTGCGGGACCGGAATCCCGTGGGGCCCGATGGCAGCGAGGGCCACGGGTGGAGGGCGTCGAGCGGCGGTGCGTGTGGGGCACGGCAAACGGCGCACTCTGATTGGCTAGGCCGCGCGGTGGCCCACCTACCGGGGAGCGGGCGGGGTGGCGTGTTCGCGTTGGACACGAAACGTGTTCGCGGGGTGGGCCCTGCGGCGCGGAACCGAAGCGACCTAGAAGGCGGTGATAGCGGGCCGGCATGTGGGGCGCGGCTTTCGCGTGGCTGCCAGCCCAGCGCGAGGCTGTGCGGTGGGAGGCGAGGCGCGTTGCCCTTTTTTTGTTCTTCTTCCCGCGCGGCCTCGTGTCACCGTTCCCGTTCTGCGGTGGCCAGCGAAAACCCCAGAGCGCGCGGCGGCGGCGAGTCCGCTCGCGTAGATCTGAGGATTTCAGATTTCGGATTTTGGATGCCGAGGGAGGGCTGCTGCGATTTGGCAATTTGTTTTTTTGTGAGGCGGCAGCCTCGATTTGTTTAATCGCGCGCCAGAACGAAGATTGTAGTAGTGGCATGATGGATGAGGGAAATCACGGGGTTGGATCCACCATGTTACTAAACTGTATCGCAATTCAAAGTCAAGTTCTACCGTGACGAGTTTTACTGGATTGATCGACAAACCTTCTGTTTTGCCGCTCTTCGGAAATTTCGCACAATGCAACCCATGATTTTGTTAAGTTCGCACGAACAGTGATCAAAACAGTACATTTTGGTGGATTGTGAAAATGTTACTTGGTTTATGTCAAAAATCCGCACAAACTATGAGCTAACCAGTATCTTTGTCTCCTCTGCACGTATTCACTGGGGGGCACATGTGAGGCCGTTAGAGCAACTATAGTCGAGTTGTCATATGTACCATCACCAAAATGCATTTAGAACATGCTCCATATGCATTTGGAGGCTCGGCGGGCAACACGCAAACTCATAATCATAATATCTCAGCCTATAATTTTTTCACTCAAGCAACTCTAGCAGAACACATTTGGCATTGAAGCATCGATTCCATTCATAGCAGCACTATGACTTTGCATTCATAAGAACTAAATTATTAAACTACTCAACTACATGTGGTCGTGGACACAGCTGCGACGGGGATTGTCGGTGATGGTGGGGTCGGAGACATTGGGGAATGCTTCAATGAGCGCCATAATGGCTTGGAAGCTCGCCTGGGCAGTCGCATCCAAGCCGGTAATGCAGGGACAAGGGCAGGCACAAGGTTGGGCATTAGCATGGGGACTCGCGCTGGCACGGACGCGGGGATGCACACTGTGGTGGGGATGGGGATCGTATCGATATTCGGCCCACTCCGACGACAAGGGATCTCCAAAAGAAAACGAGTTTCTAAAAACTACAATATTTTTTCTAAATTTCAAAAAATAAATTGAGTTGCCAAACGTAGTCTTTCAACATCCAAAAGATAAGCAAACTTTGCAGCCAACAGGTCGGACAAATATCATGTAAACATGTTCGCTTAGAGCATCTCCAACGACGATCCAGACAGACGCCATCAAAGGTCCGCAGACATCCGGCATGGTGGACGCCATCCAATCATGTCCTTGAAGTCTACCCTACTTGTTTGCCCTCCTCGCATTTCAGATTATCTAGAACAACAGAAATTCGATCGTACATTTCAATAGTTCCAAACAAATACAACTAATAGCAAAAGCATCGGATGTAAGTTTTTTACATTCATCAAACTCCAAATCAAAAGAACCGGCTGTGTGTACCAAATGCCTCAATTTTCAGCCCTCTTCTCCACTCCTTTTGCGCAAAACGTGAGTGCATGTCATCATGCAAGTAGTGAAAAAACTTGGACCCATGAAGATCTAGGTCGTCAGCCTTCGCGTACAAGACATTTTACTCCTCACACGCTTGCTTGAGCGCAATCTTCCTCTCCTTGAGCTCAATCTTCTTCTTTTGGATTTCCATGAACAAGGTAGACATCTTCGCCTTCTTTCTCTCACCGAGCTCATTGCGCTTGGCACATGCCTACTTATTCGCTATAATGTTCTCGAACTTCAACGTCATCTTGGCCGCCCCCTTCTCGCTTCTCATTTTCAGTCTCCCACTTCCTCCCCCTGTCTTAGCCACATGGGTGACCGTTACAAAGCCCTCCTCCAGCTTCACCGCTTGATCGCCACCTTCATCACTTGCTTTGGCGTTGGCGGTCACGGAATTGGCAATGTTGCTCCACTTGCTTTTGCGCATTCAACTTGTACGAACAATTCATGAGCGTGAATGACTTGCCCTCGGTCTTATGGTACAATGCGGTCGGGCTAGCAAAGCAAGCCAATGACATGATCAACAAGTTGCAACATAGAGAAAATAAATCAAAGGACCAATATGTAGAGCAACATCGATCAAAACATATGAGCTTGAGGAGCGATGTGACAGTTGGCCACCGGTTTTCTGTTTGTGCATATGCACAACAATACTTGTTGACGGTGAAAGGAGCAAAATGGGCCTAGAGAGGGGTGAATAGGGACAGGTACAAAATATACTTTGATTATTAGCAAGTTTAAGCTATGTGGAATGTGTGCCTAAACAATTGCTATAGTGGGATAAATGATCCTACATGATGAATGCAAGGTAAGTGACCAAAATAAACTACAAGTAAACAGCTTTGGTTAGGAATAACGGAAGACTATGGAGACGAGGATGTATCTTGATGTTTACTTCTTTGGATGGAAGCTAATCACCGTTGGAGGATGGGTGTTACCACGAAGGCACACCAACACCACGAAGGCTCCCCCTGTTCTCCTTGATATATCACCACAAAGACGATTCCCAACCACAAGTGGTAGACCTTGGGCGACCTCCGAACCTTCACAAACTTGTTGGGACAAATCGCAACTTGATTCCTCATCGAAGAAATCATACCGCCTAGGAGTGTCAAAACTCCAAGAGTATGAAATCCTCAATGAACTTAATGGCAAAGCCAAATTCCTTAGGTGGAAATATAGATCGGGGGCTTCTTTGTGTTTTCCATCAAAGAAGAAGAATAACTTCACAGAGGGAATTGGAGGCTTTTAAGCTTTTACGCTTTTGAGAAATGAAGCAATGGAGAGAGAAAGCGTCACATTTAGGAAGATGAAGTGGGCCTTCTATACCACACTTGAAATCTACCCGTTTGGGACTCGGGATACGCATCGGGATGTCTTACCGGAAGTTTTGGCGGCCCGGATTTTGGCGTCGACTCCGGAGCACTGCCTTTGGCTGACATCGGATGCCTCTGGTGTTAGACGAAACCAATACTGGAGGTGGCACGGAATTTTGAGGCAAACTTCGGGGCTCCGGATTCCGGGACCAACTCCGACGCAGACTCCGACTAACAACATAAGCGTTTGATGTCAGTTGGGGGCAGGGCAGGATTTTGTGAGCTCCCGTAATGTCATGCCGACGGTTCTTGGAACTACTTCCGAAGCACACTGACATAACCCAAATTGATTGTATAGAGATGAATATCTTGGATATATGGGATTCATGGTAGGGCCTGGGATGTGTCTTTTGGGGATATATAAGGAAAAGAGCTTGACTCATAAATGTGTCTTTTGGGGATATATAAGGAAAAGAGCTTGACTCATAAGTTCATCGAGTGACCCCTCATAATAGTGCAGCTTTCATATGCTCAAATAATTATAAAAGGAACTGCAAAATTGAGTATAACACCTCTTTGCAAATTAGGGGTTAACATCCATCTTTGCATAAACCTTTCTGACTAACCCACCTTGTATAAACTTAAGGTACATACTAAAACCCACATAGGAAGAGAATTGCACTTTTAGACCGCCCCTTGAATGGTGTTCACTGACAATCATGGACCACTTTCTTGTTGTAGGGCTCATAGTGCTTTTGCTCATGGAAAAAGAAATCATGCACACTTTGCCAAAGGGCCAAACCCTTTTGATTTGTATCTTGAAATGGATCAACAATTGTGTCCAACCACGCCAAACACTTCATCCTCCTTACTCAAGTATGTCAAACCCCTCTTCTTCTTTGTGGCTGCATCAAGCCTAACGACTATTGGGTGTCTGTCGATGTCTCTCTGCGGCTCGTAGTGGTCATCGACTTGTACGTCTTCATGGTCACCGCTTGTCGTGGATCATGCTCATCATCACCTCGCCGCCCTTGTCATCAAGGTTGGGGTAGGCATTCACCAAATAGTGACCAAGCACCGTCCGAACAACGACACCTTGAGCAAAAATCACGACCTGACAAAGCGTCGACGATTCGGCAAACAAATAGTCGTTGAGCGTCGATGATTCGGTGAACAAATAGTCATTGAGGTCAACAATGTACGGCGAAGGGAGGCCGGAGGTGAGGAGAGGGAGGCCGGAGGTGAGGAGAGGCGGTGGACTCTTTGCGGCGATTGCTACGATCTGACCGTACCGGTGGGCAGCAAAGTAGTACGACGCCTAGTACTGGACGGGCTAGTGTGGCACTGGTACGACTGTCCGCTGTAGAGGAGCTCCTGCCTGAGCGACCACCTATGCCTTCTTCGCCTGCACGCGCTGCTCTTGCCGTTGCGCAGTCGGTCTTCTCAAGGCCAGGTGAGTAATGTTGCTCCAATACAAACCTTGTGATGGGCTCGCGGCAGCGGTTGAACGGAGCGAGCGTTTGAGGCGTGAAGATGTGAAGAAAAGCAGACACTAACTCTGTTTTGCAGGACTCAGGGCTCACCCTGAAAGCGTCATACCAGACTTAATGGTCGAGTGCCACTTTAACAGGAACAGCAGTACCCATGGATCATGGGACTGCATTACAGCCACTAAGAATAGAGAACATAAGTAGGCTGACTAAACCACTGATCATCTTTCTTCAGTAAGAAAGCAAACCATAATGGCAGAGCAACCTATGAGGAAACATTACAAATTCACAGGTTCCAGAACCAAACAAATAAGATTCTTTTGCATTTGACATACGGGAAAGAAAAGCTGCAGATTATAGCAGATACTAAACAGGTTAAGTAAGCAGGACAAACAGAAAGATAATACGCCTTGCGAGACCCGCACACAAGTAGCTAGCTCCCAATTCTCAAACTCAAACCATTTTAGCCATTACAACATATCTTGAGTCTAGGGGAAAATTCAACTGCCACAACACATGTGTCTTATGGATTACACAAGTCACAAATATAAGATGACGACATAATGGCAGCATGATTTAACATAACAGTCTTGCAAAATATAGCTGAAAAACACAAAGACCTAGTAGACAAGACACCATCACCAGTCCAAGCCTCTGAAAAACTGTGTCGCAGAGGCCCATCACACTGAAAGGTCTTGATAAATCATATGAGAAGCTTCTCGATAGCATCCTGTGATTCACAAAATTATAAACAGGTTTAGTTTTCGGAGACCGTGTGCGCACTAGGTAAAACAATCAGACAGTTACACGGTTATATAGAAAATCAGCAGATGTCACAAGTGGCAGCAATGGGATCACCTTGAGACTCTGGATCGGCTGCTTCAGTTGGCTGCCCTCGTTGCTGGTCACTGAACAAGCAATGACCGGCCTAGTCACTCCACAAGCACGCCCAAGGGCTTGCTTTGAAGGGACAAAGACATATGGCACATTCTGCATCATATAACAAATGAGCTCAGTAAGTTTACTTTCATCCATTGTCACAAACACAAATAAACAATGCATGAGCAAAAACAAAAGAAAGACGCAAAAGATTAGGAGGAAACGGTTAAATCAATTCAATTAATGCACAACAGCAAATCAGCTCCACTGTCACGTGTTATGCAAGCATGGGTATCCAACTATCAACATGTACACTGAACTCTGCCCCGATGACTGAAGTAGCAATGTAACAGGATGCAACAAGTCATTAAAGAACCAAAATTGGAGGAACTGATTTTAAAAGACACTGATTTTTCACATAAAGCCCTAGAGTTCTCGCAGTAGCTGGGTGCTCATACAAGCAGTTTAAGAGCAGATGCCACATACACTGTTCTTAAAACTGCTTGTGTGAGTAAGCCTCTTGTCAGGGTAAGCATGCTCAAACTTCCCATCCTAGCAGACTCGCGACCATACAGCATACAGTATTACGAGCACATCATTATATTCTTATAACCATCAACACAGCACAGTATTACGAGATTTATTAAACTATAAAAAAACATTACACGGTCTCGCTATAACCATATGACGCAAGCTACAGCATACAAATTTACAGCAATAAGATGCAGCATAAGGACAGAATTTATACCTTGTCCTCCGCGAGCAACGGGAGGTGGAGGAGGATTTCGAGCGGCTCCGTGTCAGCTGCCATCACCACGAACTCCGATATTCCCCTGTTGAGAGTCTTGGTCGCTGGGAAAAACAAAAACACAAATTCAGATCGCAGGGATTGAAATCAACAGAAAACAACTAAAGCGCACTGCTAGGGATTGGTCACCTTCGTTGGCGCCCTTCTTGAGCTGCTTGTAGTTGGCGGCCTGCTGGACGAGGTCGAGGATCGTTATCGTCAGCTGCGAGTCCGCCAGCGGGTAGGCCTTGGGGTTGACCGTCTCCTGACTCTGCAAAGCACCCCCAAAGAAACAACAACCGGCGGTTAGCTCGCGCGCGGCGGGGCTCGACTCGATCCGCGACGGCGGAACGGGCGGAGACGAGGTACGGAATCGGGAGAAGGAGGAGGAGAGGGTTCCATACCATTTTCCCGACGGGTTGGTCGGCTTGGAGGCGCGAGGAGGAGGGGGAGGAGGAGGCGGCCGCCGCGGGTGGGGAGATTGGCGCTAGGCCTTTCGGGGGGCGGGTGAATGGAGCTAGGGTTTATCGCGGGCCTGTGGTGCCCTCATATAGCCCGCCGGGTGGGTGGTTTCGACGGCTGCGATTGTCTTCGTGATTCTTCCTTTCCCCTTTTGTGTGTTTTGGTCTTCGCTCCTTTTCCTTGGCTGCCAAGGGCCGTCAATGAACGTCCAGCCCTTTGTCGCGCCGCCATCGTGGCTGATATTTTGAGTCCGTTCGGCTTTTGTTTTTCTCTGGCTACGCGAGGAATCTTTTTTTTTTCTTAGAAAAAAGAAAGCCAGAGTGCATCTTATTATCTGACTAGTATAATGCCCGTGCGTTGCCACGGGCTTTTGAAATATTTTGCTTAAGTTATATAAACATAATGCATGTTAAATTTCATATATATAGAGAAAAGATAATACCAGCAGGTAATAATTTAATCCACTTCACTTGCAATGTAAATAAATTTTTAAAAAAGCAATTTAACGATGTATACATATAGAGCAATTATCCAACAAAAAACTTTTACAGATTAAGATCTACTTGATGCGCATAAGAAATATCGCACAATATCAAGAATGTTGTCTACCCAGTTTCTTTAACTTACTTGCCCAGCCTTATCCTGACCTCAGCCACTCTCTCACCGCACCCACCCGTCTCACTCTCTCACCCCACACACCCCTCACCCTCTGTGTTCCTGTGCCGACAAGGCTGACAATATGTAGACGATGAAAGTGACTGTCTTGAACTACATTCTTCCTCATCTCTCCACCCAAATAGATCTTTCTAACATAGATCCACCAATTTTTTCTATTTCTGTAATTGATCGGGATGGATTGTGCAAACGAAATGCTGCAACATGCTATGTCGGACATCCCTCTAAACACTGCCACCATCTCTGCCGCCTGAGTCTCCCGTACCCCGCCTTCAAATCCATTAATTCCCTGCCCCTTCTCAGCCAGCGACGACCCGCCTCTGGTTCTTCTTCTTCTTCCTCCCGTAGTCGTTGTTTTTTTTATTTGACCACTATGTCGCCCCGCCTGCCTAACCACCCGCCATCACCACCTTACATCCGATGAGTGCTGCCGCACATCGCCCTTTGCTCGAGTCAGCACCTCCGCCGACACCGACGCCAGCCATCCCTCTGAACCCTACCACCATCTTTGGTGCCCACGATCTCCCGCATCCCGCACTTGAGACCGTTAACACCTTGCCTCTCCCACGCCACCGACACCGGCTGTTGCTGCTCCTATTCTGCCCGCCTCCCTTCACCAACCTTTTCCTCCGTCCACTTTATTGACCTGCCCACCTCTACCTATGAAACACTTGCCACCGCCATCCACGGTCAGCAAGTGTTGCCACGCACTACCTCGTCGCCCCCTACCCGAGTCGCCGCCTCTGCCGCCGGCCAACCCTCTAAACCGTGCCACAATCTCTAGAGCCCGCGACCTTCCGCACCACAATCTCAATGGTTGGCCATATTATGAAGAAAAAAGAAGGATCAAGATTTCTCTCTGAAGAAGTCATACCATCTCTTGTTGCACATCATGTTCAAGGATCGTACGCATGCTCTCTTCTCTCGGCATCATTATCGTATTTTCAGACTACAAAATCTAACACTCGTGTTCTGAATAATCAGTAGTACAAATCAATTTCAAGAACATGTCAAGGGTGAATCATTTGGGTGCTATACTTTAAAAATTCATTTATGCATGGGAGAGATTTGGCAGGTTACACCGAATGCCATGTAGAAAGCCATACCCAATAGAGAGATCCAATTTAACTATAAAAGAACTACGTTACACACACAAAATGTAACTTGTAAGCTCAATAACACTACCTTCTTCCTCAAGTCATCATGTTGATATTGCGGTTCTTGCTCGCGCATACCATTTTGACAGCCATTAAAGGAACAATTTTAAAATAAGGAGCATGCAATCTAGGCTGAGGGTTATATGAAGTTCATGATTCATCATTATCTTACTTCTGATGTCAAATAGCTCATGAAGTAGTACTTTATATACAACACAAATATACAGTTGTCTCATTGTGTAGCTCTTGAACTTTAAAATGCTTCAATGGCCTCATCTTGTCCTGGTAGAAAATTGAGCATACCAGTATAACATAAGATATATCCTGATGATACAAATCATATATATTGAAGCCTTCTAGAAAAAGCATGTGGATCAATTATAGTCAAGCCAGTAATTATTGTCAATGAGAATAAAATCCTTATCACCAACTAAAAAAGTACCAATGCTTAATCTGCTAATTAGATCAGTTATTTTTGTCAAGAAGAATAGAATTATTATCAGCACTAAATTGGTCAAAATCAGGTATAAATTCTTGGAAGCATCAGATTTAGTTATTAAGCTACAATACAATTGGAATGTTATTTTACTAAATTGTCGAGTTGTACTATTTTCTTTCACAATAAAGAAATGACTCATTCTCCAAGCTCAAGAAGTTGTAGCACTTGTTCAGCATTGTTAACAATATTTTCGAGCAGACTTAGCACATACGCAACATGTTGCAGCCACAACAAAAATTATTAAACAATCTATTAAGTAATTTGAACAGAAATCATAACCATTCCTACTATTACCTTCAACTCTCATGAATTAGTAGCTTCTAGCTCCCGAGTATTAGGAGGTCACTGGTCTTCTCACTATAAATATCATGTACATCACCATGCACAAGAACACTCGGTCTGTAGCCGGTCCCAAAACCGGAATCAAATCGCTTACATACAATGAACAGAACACACTTCTCCTCGCGTAAAAAAAAGAACACACTTTTCCTTACCGTTGGACATTTTCTTTCAAATTCTTAGGTAGAAACACTAAGTAGGATTGACTTCTACTCAACAGAAATCCCAAACCTAAAAGTACATAGTGCCAGAGACAGTAACCCACCTTGCTCTGGCAGGTCTTGCCCCCGAGCATTGTGTCGGACTGAAGGTTCTGAGTCCCGAACATGTTGGCTTTGGATAACCTTACTGCTTGAACAAAATAAGAAAAAGCATTTTCTTATAATACACCAACTCCAGCAAAACTTCTCCAAATATGATTTCCTAAAATAATAGAAAACAAATCAAAAGTATGTACCTACTTTTGATGCTTCTGCCAGATGAACGTGCAACTCTTTCAAGCATTTTATCAAAAGAGCAACATAAAATATAGCAACTGGAGTAGTAATACTTGAGTGACGATGTACATGGTCAAAGTCAAATAGTTCAAGTTGTCCAATGGAGTCCGTAGCTCCGTTCAACATTAGTAGAGATCCTAGCAAAAGAGCCCATACGTTGCAATGGGGATACACAGTTAAAACATTGCTTCCAATCATAACAAGCTTCGGTAAGCAGACCTTAGTTTCTTAAGACTAATTGTCCACTATTATCGGTGTCATAGGATTTTAAGATTTTGAATATTTCTCTTAAGCTCACAATCTCTTATTGTAAGAGAAGGGATGTGATTTGTCACCTAATGCAGACTGGATGTAACACCCCCTTGTAATAAGCTCTGTGACACTCTGTTAAAACTGCCGAGTCATGATCATTTGCAGTGCCATGTCATATGGGTTAATGATCCAATTCAAATTCACATCTGAAAATCAACTCAAATTCAAAAGTGAATTATAAAGTTGATCAGACACTGCTGGGAAAATGCTCATTAAATGGCAAATAATCCAGGAACATTTGTAAAATCATCATCAATAAAGTTGGAGTTAGATAAGTGACTCTAACTTGATGAAACATCACCTAAACAGAATATTCAAATCCTTTTAAAATCATTTCAAACACAAATGAACTCCAAATCTGCCCAAACCACTTTTTGGTGGGAGATAATATTGCATTGCAATATTTGGGCCAACTCCCACATTTTTCAAAAGTGCACAAGTGCCCTAAACATTTTGAAACAGAAAAGGATAAAAGAAAATGGAGAAGCTAAAACAGAAAAACAAAAGCGGGACACTGTGCACTGGGCCTTAGTGCACAGTGCCCCGAGCCGCGGCCCATCTGGCCCAGCTTCTCCTCCCTCCTCCCCGTGTCGGCCGCACCCTGGTCGCGCGCGCGCGCGCCAGCCGGGCGGCGACACGGCGACGGCACCGACGCCACCGACAGCCGCGAGGAGATAAGGGCGAGGCCCGTGCATCTCCCCTGGACCCCTCGCTCACTTCCTCTCTCTCTCCCTCGCTCGCTCCGCCCTCGCTCCCTCCCAAATCCGGCCACCGAGCGTCGTCGCCGCCGCGTTCTCGACGTTGCCGCGGCCACCGGCCACCCTTCGTCAAGCCGACCAGCCAGCGAGCTCCGCCCCGCTCCTCTCCATCACCTGGTGTCCTCCGTTCGAGCTGGGGTGCAGCGAAGGCGGTGGATCGAGCTCCTCCTCGTCTTCGGCATCTCCGGCGATCTCCGGCGTTCCCGACCCTCTGCGGCTACTAAACCTCGCACCGAACACCGTGTGCCACTACGTGAGCACCCCTGCCTCCCCTCTCTCCTCCCTGAGCTCGTTCCTGAGCTCTAGCCACCGTCGCCAATAGTGCCCGAGTGCAGCTCCGCCGTGGGGCTCGCCGTCGCCGTTTCTGTCATTGCCATGGCTCTCTGAGCTCGTCATCGAGATCAGGGCGTCGCGTAGGTGCTGCCAGTGACGTCCACTTCTCTCCCCGTAGCCGCTAGCGCCGAACCCGATGGAGCCCGAGCTCCGGCGACCACTCTGCCGCTCGCCGTCGCTCATTCCGGTTGTTACCGACCGCGCTGTAGGAGATATGCCCTAGAGGCAATAATAAATGTTATTATTTATCTCCATGCTCATTATTATGTTTATGTTCCATGCTATAACTGCTATGGTTCTCGAGTCTGCAATAACCACGAGGCTCGGAGGAAGACTCATATGCACGTGTGGAATAATAAACGGTAAAATGTATTCCTAGTCAAGCCTCTATGACTGGCTCAAGTGTTGCATGATGGTTCTGTTTTCCTGATCATGGGCATGTCTATGCCAGCAACTTTGAGGGCACAATGTTAGAAGAACATTTGTGTTGAATCGACCCGATTGATGTTATGCTATGAGATACATTCGTCACAAGTTAATGGTTTATAACACAGAGATGGTTAACGTTTGCATGATTCCTCAGACCATGAGAGTATCGAGTTTCTTCATGCTTGCTTCATGAACTTTGGGGTTTGTTAAACGTCATCCGTAAATGGGTGGCTATTACGGCGGCTTACGGGTTCATGGAAAAGTGTGTCAAGTAACTTGATAGCTCAAGATTGGGATTTGCTCCTCCGACGATGGAGAGATATCTCTGGGCCCTCTCGGTGTTACGGTATCCATCATCGTCTGGCCAGACACTTTGTGATTTGATCACGGGGATGCCGGAACACGGTAACGAGAAAAGAGAACAATACTGATAACGGGGTAACTGGCATAGTGGACAAGTTGTTGATCCACGGGGATGCCAACATGTCTAACCTCGGGTATTTGTAACATATCGTGAAGCAACAGGAATAGCACACGGCAACTGGAGGTTCACTCGAATATTCATTCGTGTGGGTATAGGGGTCAATATGGGTGTCCACGGCTCCGATGTTGATCATTGATCGGAAGGGGTTCCGTGTCATGTCTATACTTCACCGAACCTATAGGGTCACACGCTTAAGGGTCATCTATCTGTTGAACGCTAGACAGGGAGTCTGAGAGAAAGTCACCGAAAATGTTTCGGAGACAACGGAAGAGTTCCGAGAGAGAGAACACCGAAAGAGTTTCGGTAAAACCGAAAAGTTGTTTCGGAATATATTATTTGGTCAAAAAGGGTTTCGGCACCGCCTGGAAATTTTCAGAGGATGCCAGAATTGTTCTGGGAACTTCTGGGAATTTTCGGAGAGAAAAACCGGAAATGTTCCGAAACTGCCGTAACCGCTGTTAATGCTTTCCGCTGATGAAAACCACCGCACTGAAAATGTTTCGGATCATGCCCAGAATAATTTTAGAGGGTGCCAGAAATGTTTTGGGACCTTCTGGAATTTTTCAGAAAAAGTTTCGCGGAAAACATCTTGTCTCAGCGCGAGGGGACAAGATCCCACGAATCGGGGGTTGCATGTTTGGTGGCTTTTTGTCTAGGGAGCATGCATGTTTCATGGAGACATGTTGGTGGCTTGTTGGGCCCCCCCCCCCATGGGGAGACAAGGTGTGGGCCAGCCCAAGGGCTGCCATGGTGGTGTCCCCTTGGTGCCCCCCTTGTGTTACCATTATGCCCTTTCATGTGTGACATAAAGCTTGGGTATTTTGGTATTTCAACATCCCACCCCACCCCTTGCCTTGGCCTATAAAAGGAGGAGAAGGGGCTGCCATTCTCCCCATCCCTTGCTCTCATACACATGCCAAGATGTTATCTGGCTTCTCTCTCCCTCCCACGAAAAGAGTTTCGTAGAGCTGAAAGGCTGTCTGGGTTCCGGCAGGAACTAGTTCTGGACGGCGAAGCCCTGCCGGATAGATGACACCGTATGTGTGCAACCCCGTAGAGAGGTCGTAGTTTCGATCTTAGTGCCCGAGGGGCTGTTCGAGAGTGCCTCCCGAAGGGCTGTCCAAGTGACGGTCCGAGTTCTGTGAGTGCCTCCCGAAGGGCTGTCCAAGTGACGGTCCGAGTTCTGTGAGTCCTCCCGAAGGGCTGTCCGAGTGACCGCTCGAGTTTCGAAGGTCCTCCCGAAGGGCTGTCCGCGACACCGTCCGGGGGACTGTTCGACCGCCTCCCGGAGGGCTGTCCGAAGGGAAGATGAGGGTATACATCCTCGCGGTTGGGAGGTTGTAAATCCTAGCTGCGGGGATCTGCACCAACGATCGTCATCGACTCTACTTCCGCTGCGCTACGAGTCGGTAATGAAAATGATCAAACCTTGTATGCAGTCTCCATAGTGGTCCTGGGCTGGTGCGTAGGTCGGAAAATTTTTGTTTTCTGCTGCGTTACCCTACACGCGCCGCCGCCACGGTTGGATGCGGCGTGTCCTCCGCATTCGAACGAGCCGCCCCGCGCTCATTTTGGCCCTCTGTGGCCGAAACCCGCCGCTCGCCCGAGCCCTCCGCCGCATTCTCGCGTCCGCCGGCGTTTAAACGCCGGCCGGCCGACGTGGCATACCTGGGCCCAGCCCTGAGTCACTGACCCGTGGGCCCCCAGCGCCCTTTTGACCGCGTTGACCTCAGTCAACGCGCTGACGTGGCGGTCCCGTGTCACTGACACGCGGGCCCCACCACAAATATTAGTTAATAAAAACGTTTTTATAAATAAAACCTATTTAGTAAATTAAATGAGCCACTGACATGTGGGGCCCACTCCCCTAATTAATCAAATTAGATTAGTTTAATTCACTGTTAAGTAACAGAGGCTGACATGTGGGTCCCACTGGACCCACATGTCATAATTGACCTGGTCAGCCGGCTGTTAACCTGCTGACGTCAGCAATACATCATGCTGACGTCATAACCCATTTTTTTGTAAATAAAATAAATTCCAGAAATTCAAATAAACTTTAAAAATTAATAACTTTTAAACCGTAGCTCGGATCAAAAAAGTTAAAACATGAAAGTTGCTCAGAACGACGAGCCGAGTCTGATCGTGCCGTCTGTTTCTTCATCGGAACCCCCTACGTAGAAGAACTCGTAACTCCGGACCCGAATCCGACAGATGAATAGTGCACACACGTCGGATATTAAATCCCAGATTAATTCTAAAAATAACTAAAATGTCTTAGACGCATATTTAAGCAACCCTGCACTGCATCATAGCATCACACGCACCGTATTGCATTTTTTTGCATTATGTTTACCTGTTTCTTCCCCCTCTTCCCTCTCGGTAGACCCCGACGTTGATGTAGCTCCCGAGGCAGACGCCGCACAGGAGTACGACTACGTCCCCGACGGTACCACTGAAGACCTTGTCCTTGCCCCAGAGCAAACAGGCAAGCACCCCCATTTTGAACATGCCTATATCGCCTATTCCCTTCTCTCTTATGCTTGCATTAGAACTGCTACTGCTACTGTTTTCCTATATCTGCTGCATAGCCTGATTATTGTACCCTGCTTTGTTACCTTACTGGTTATCCTAGACTGCTTAGTATAGGCTGGGTAGAGACACGACAGAGACCCCCACTTGATCCCGACTGCCCTGCTGGACATCAGAAGACCCGACCATCGGGAATGAAGACCAGGCCCCGGCACCGCACGTCACTTCCCCCTTTAGTTGCCGACACTGCTGGGTTACCGTCGAGTGCCGAGGGTGATACCTCGTTAGCACTTCTGATGTTAACCTTGTAGGTTATTTACTCGGTCGTGGTAAGCGAGGGTGATTCCTCCTACACCACCCCCGATAACGACATCGTCGCGCAACCTCTCAAGTGTGGACCTCGAGGGTGATTCCTCCTTCGTTCACCTTGATGATAACATCGAGCGGGAATTCCATCGAGGGTGATTCCTCAGGGTTCCCTTCGGTGTCAGACACACAGTTACCTTGGATATTATGACTTGACTATGAACCACGATACTAAAGACGGGTCGGCCCTGAGGGGTACCCGCGCGAGCTTATTGCGAAGTGATGTGGAGTCGGGTTGACCTGGATGGTGCCCGCGAGATAACTACGAGGCGTGGCCGGGTATTCTTAGCCCTTGCCGCAAGTCCTCGAGATGGGGCGACGGGGTCACATCGATCGTGAGTCTCTGCTCGTTTCCGCGCGCTCCTAAACCACTTAACGGTTTGGATATTTGATCCGAGGGGCCTCTGGCCCGATAGCACTAACCATCACGTGGGCATAGTATGGGCGTTCTGCGTCGTATACATTAGCCAAAGCTCTATTGACGTCAGCGAGGAGCGGCCCGTTTTGGATTGGACTGGGAACGCAACTGCGCTTGTATTAAGGGGTTGCTAGGTCTGCTTCCAAAACGTCCTCGCAACGTGCAGGGTTCCCGGGGCGAAGGCCCAAGACCCCCGGGGGCATAGGTTAGTCCGGCGTGCTGACCTCTCTTTAGAGCCTAGGTCGGGTTGCGGCGTGTTGCTTAGCCGAGGTCGGGCATGACCCAGAAAAGTGTGTCCGGCCGGAGTTAAGCGAGCGTGGTGGGTAAGTTGGTGCACCCCTGCAGGGAAGAAACTTCTATCGATAGCCTGTCCTACGGTAACGGATACTCGGAGTTGTATCCCGATCGGTACAACTAGAACATGTGATGAGAGCTGGATAGTACGGCTCTGGGATTGCTTTCTCGCAGGGAGTCGAGAAAGGATCTCAGGTCGAGGTTGATGATACCGCTACTACTACTTTACATTATGTTCATCTGATCTCTTCTATTGCTGCAAGACTGTCGAAGATTGTTGAAGATGCTAGTCTTCGATAGGACTAGGCTTTCCCCTCTATTCTGGCATTTCTGCAGCCCAGTCCACATATACAGCCCCCTTTGAAAATGATGCATATGTAGTGTAGATCCTTGCTTGCTGAGTACTTCGGATGAGTACTCACGTTTGCTTTATTTTCTTTTTCCCCATATTCCATTTGATGCCACCAGACGATGGAGCCCCTGAGCCAGACGCCCCAGCCGACGACCAGTACAACTACCCGCCTGGCGAGTACTACTACTACGAGGAGCCGACTGACGACCAGGAGTAGGATCGGAGGGTCCAGGGCAGGAGGCCTACGCCTTTCGATCGTAGTATTTTATTTTACCCTGACTCTGTGAAGGCCTAATTCTCTCTATGTAATATATCTGTACCCAGATATCTAATGCTTCCGCTGACGCTTGTATGCCATCGAGCTATGTATTCGAGCCCTCGAGGCCCTGGCTTGTAATATAAAGCTTGAATGACTTTATTTATGTTTTAGAGTTGTGTTGTGATATCTTCAAGTGAGTCCTTAGGCTTGATCATGCGCATTTGCGTGTATGATTAGTGCACGATTAAGCCGGGGTCGTCACAGGTTGGTATCAGAGCCGACTGCCTCTAGGTATCCCCCTTCCCAATTCCTTGGCCGAAGTTGAGTCTAGTGGTCAAAAATTGTTTTACTAACTTGGCTGTGTGGCTTACGGGCCCACGTCGCCAACTGGGTGGTATTAGGATCTTTTATTCCTCGTCTTTACTCTGGGACTCTAATCTCTTATCTATTCGGGTTTAATAAAATTTACTAACACCGACATTTAGGTTCTCGTTAATCCTATCCACCCGGAGAGCTGGATTCAGTGCGATTTCCCTGACGTTGATCTGATTAGTCTGATAATCATTTTCCTTTCCATTGTTTTGTTTAACCTTTCCTTCCGAGAACGGTTATAATTCTCATTGTCTTATGACAACCCTGAATCTCTCTGTTTCAGATGGATCGACTGTTTCCACCGCGGCCTACGACCCAGCTTGTGCGTCGCACTTGGGCTCGTGACGCCCCTGGATTTCCAGCTGTTCTGATCGCCCTCCTGAGTAGACTGGGTTACCGCTGGTATCCCGAGTACATGGTCTATGAGGTTTACCGCGAGTTCAATCAGGAACAGTATTATGCTGAAGTTCGGATCTATGATCAGCAGAACAACTCAGACACCGAGCTACACCTTTTCCACGGTATAGGCGTGACGATTGAGATGGCAGTACATGATGCCGCCTACTCTGCTGTCGCACATCTCCGAGGAGAGCACAATGCTAACTTGGATGATACTGTGTTTCGGTACATTCCGTATGCACCTATTGGAGATGCTACTGGATTTTACACAGCTATCTGTGCCCCGTACGAGTCTCGACGCTACGACTCGCAGATTCTGATTCAGTGCACTCAGGCTCTGGATCGCACTGTTCGGGCTCTTGCCGTCGAGTTGTTCGCCACTCGAGCATGCTACTACGAGGCTATGACACAGTTGCTACCAGCTATTCGTGCAGGGATACATCCGGAGGATAGTCTTTACCCACGCAGGACCGAGATGCCGCCAGGTATTGATTGGCCTGCAGTGGGAGGTCACACGCCTGCACGTGGACCTCTTCTTACAGTTCGAGACCGGGTTCTGCATCAGAGTGCACATGGAGCACAGGATCCTGCCGCGACGAACATTCGTCGGCCGCACTTGCAGTTACCCCGTTTCAGTGGTTTTCTCCAACTCTGATGTAGCCTTTGCTATGTCACGTTGTGTACTTCCTTACCGCGTGCCTGCGTGCCGCCTAGTGTGTCTCTAGTTTTTCAATTTGCGCCGTTATGCTGTCCGATTGTAACCGACTGTGTATGGATCTGTATGTCTTAATGACTGCTTTTAGCATCTATTGCACTCTTTCAATAATGTCGAGTTACATCATGTTTACTGTTAAACACTTGCATAAGCTATTGCTGAAATACCCCTGTTGAAATAGCAGGATGGCTGACAACAACCCGCCACCGCCGCCACCACCTGATTACATGGCAGCGATGATGCAACAGTTTGAACTCAACCGCCAGTTTATGACGGGAATTATGCAGCAATTCCCTCGTCCTGATGCTAATCAACAGCCACCATCCATCACCTTGCCAGAGTTCATGAGGCTCAGTCCATCGTTTTTCCGCAACACAGTCAACCCACTGGATGTAGATGACTGGCTGCGTGACATCTCTCATGAGATGGAGTCTGCTGGTGTCGCCGAAGTTAACTATGTCACTTTTGCGACTTATCTTCTGAAGGGTCCCGCAGCTCAATGGTGGGCCACTCACCGACAGACTCTGCCGCCTGGAACTGTCGTCACTTGGGCAGAGTTCAAGATTGCTTTCCGAGCCTGCTACATTCCTGTAGCTGTCATAGCTAGGAAGAAGGCTGAGTTTCGTAGCCTTGTTCAAGGAAACAAGACTGTGGAAGTCTATCAGCGCGAGTTTTTGAACTTATCTCGCTACGCTGAAGAGGACATTCCTACTGATGAACGCAGACAGGAGAAGTTTCGTGAAGGACTGCACCATGACATTCAGTTAGCCCTTCTTGTTCAAGATTACCCTGATTTCGCCACCTTGGTGAATAAGGCCATCATGGTTGAAACTGGACTGAAGAAGCATAAGGAAGCGTCCAGACGCACCCGTGAGTCGGGCTCATCTTCGGGCTCGTCTTCCCAGAAGCGACGCATCTGGTTTCCCCAAGGCATGTTCCGTTCAGCAGCTCCTGCGAACAGGCCTTCTTATGCTGCACCACGCCTGCCACCTCCACCATCGAGACAGCCTCTGCCAATTCCAGCACCTCGAGCTCCAACACCTCGTCCTGACAGCGGACTATGCTTCAAGTGTGGCAAGCCAGGTCACCGTGCTAGAGATTGTTCTCAGAATCAGAATCAACTGGCTCTTCCTTCTGCTGGCCGTGGAATTGGCCGTGGTATTCCTCAACAGCGTAATTATAATGCCAGACCTTCTTATGGTCGTGGGCAGAGCTACCACGTCAACATGTCCGAAGCTCCGGATCAACCAGATATTGTGATGGGTACACTTCTCGTAAATTCAGTACCAGCATCTGTTTTATTTGATTCAGGAGCATCACATTCATTCATGTCGGAAGACTTTGCATTCATGCATGGCGTTAAGTGCGACAACCTGCATCATCCATTAGGAGTTGATACTCCCGCGGGTAGATGCCGAACCTCCCTGTTCAGCCCCGAAGTTACTATTGAAATTGAGGGGTTGAAGTTTCAGGCACTCCCAATTATCTTGAGCTCTTCCAAGATTGATCTTATTTTGGGAATGGACTGGTTGAAGGCTCATTACGCCTCAATCAACTGTGCCACTAAGGTTGTACACCTCTTGCACCCATCGAACGAGATAGTGAATTATCAAGCTCACCTTACCCAGAACGCTGAGGCTCAAATTTATGCCTTGAACGCGTTGAATGCTTCTCCACTTGATGGGATTGAGAACATCCCAGTGGTCTGTGACTTCCCGGATGTCTTTCCAGAAGAACTTCCAGGAATACCCCCTGCTAGAGCTGTCGAGTTCGTCATCGACCTGAAGCCTGGCACCACTCCCATTGTGAAGCGTCCCTACAAGATGCCTCCGCACCATCTTATTGAACTCAAGGAAGAAATTGATAAATCCTTAAGGAAGGGTTTCATTCGCCCTAGTTCCTCTGCCTAGGGAGCAGCGTCTCTTTTCGTCAAGAAGAAAGATGGAACGAATAGGTTGGTCCAAGATTATCGTCCTATCAACCAGGCAACCATTCAGAATAAATATCCACTTCCCCGGATCAACGATTTATATGACCAACTCGCTGGATCTTCGGTGTTCTCTAAACTTGACTTGAGGTTGGGTTATCACCAGATCCGTGTCCGCAAAGAGGATATTCCGAAGACTGCCTTCGTTACTCGTTATGGCTCTTACGAGTACACAGTCATGTCGTTTGGCTTAACAAACGCTCCAGCTACATTCTCCCGCCTAATGAATTACATATTCATGGATTACCTTGACAAATTCGTCGTGGTATATCTGGATGATATTCTGGTTTATTCGAAGAACAAAGAAGAACATGCTGAGCATCTTCGCCTTGTTCTGGAGAGACTTCGAGAGCACCAATTATATGCCAAGTACTCTAAGTGCGAATTCTGGCGTTCTGAGGTAACATACCTTGGACATGTCATCTCCAAGGATGGTATCGCAGTTAACCCGGAGCGAGTTCAAGCTATTCTTGACTGGACCCCTCCGAAGAATGTCAAGCAAGTCAGAAGTTTCCTCGGGCTTGCAAGTTATTGCTGCCGTTTCATCGAGAATTTCTCCAAGATTGCCAAGCCCCTGACTAATCTGCTTCACAAAGGCGTTAAGTTTGAGTGGACAGACAAATGTCAGGAAAGCTTCCAGACCCTTAAGGACAAGCTGACTTCTGCTCCAGTCCTTGCTCCTCCAGACTCCCGCAAAGATTTTGTGATCTTCTGCGACGCATCTCGCCAAGGACTAGGTTGTGTCCTAATGCAAGAGCGAAGAGTTATTGCTTATGCTTCGCGACAACTGCGTCCACATGAAGAGAATTACCCAGTGCATGACCTCGAACTTGCTGCTGTCATTTATGCTTTGAAGCAGTGGCGTCATTACCTCCTTGGTAATCGGTGTGAGATTTACACCGATCATCAGAGCTTGAAGTACTTATTCACTCAACCGGAACTTAATCTTCGTCAGCAGCGTTGGTTGGAAACTATCACCGATTATGACTGTGGAATTTCATACACTCCCGGCAAAGCTAATGTGATGGCTGATGCCTTGAGCCGCAAGTCATATTGTAGTAACCTCATGGTTAAACAAGCTCAACCCCAGCTATATGAAGAATTACGCAAGCTGAATCTCTGCATCATCCCACAAGGTTCTCTTAATAACCTTGTGATATAGCCAGATCTTGAGAAAGCTATCAAGATTGCGCAAGCTAAAGATGCCAAAATTAGTCTGATGAAGAAAGAGCTTCACCTTCAAAAGTATAGGGATTTCTCGATTGCTGAAGATGGAACCTTGTACTTCCGAGATCGCATTGTAGTACCTCGCTTCGAGCTGATGACTGACAAAGTCATGAAGGAGGCCCATGATACACCGCTATCTATCCATCCGGGTAGTACCAAAATGTATCGAGATCTTCGTCAAAGGTACTGGTGGTCTAGAATGAAGCAAGATATTGCTCGTTATGTTGCCGAGTGTGACGTTTGTCGTCGCGTGAAAGCAGAACATCAGAAACCTGCTGGAATTCTGCAACCGCTCCCCATTCCTCTGTGGAAGTGGGATAAAGTGCAAATGGACTTCATTACTGGTCTTCCCAAGTCTCAGAAGGGTCACGATGCTATTCTTGTCGTCGTCGATCAACTCTCCAAGGTTGCACACTTTCTGCCAGTTAAGGAGACAATTACTGCTAGTCAGTTAGCAGAGCTATATATCTCCAGAATTGTTTCACTCCATGGTATTCCCAAGGAAATCAGTTCAGACCGTGGCAGCATTTTCACTGGCCATTTTTGGGAAAGTTTCCAGAAAGCAATGGGAACTCATATTACTTGGAGTTCAGCTTATCATCCCCAATCCCAAGGTCAAGTTGAGTGTGTTAATCAAGTGCTTGAAGATATGCTTCGAGCCTGTGTTATATCCTTCGGTAAGAAATGGGAGGAATCTCTCCCGTATGCCGAGTTCTCTTATAACAACAGCTATCAAGCCAGCTTGAAAATGGCCCCTTTTGAGGTTCTTTATGGTCGTAAATGTCGAACCCCTCTGAATTGGTCAGAAACTGGGGAACGACCTCTTGTTGGACCGGACATTATTCAGCATGCCGAAGAACAAGTCCGAATTGTCCGAGAGAATCTCAAAGCAGCTCAAGACCGTCAGAAGAGTAATTATGATCGTAAGCGATGGGGTGTGATCTATCAACCTGGTGATCAAGCTTATCTTCGTGTCACTCCAATGAAGGGCACCCGTCGTTTCGGAATCAAGGGCAAGCTAGCACCTCGCTATATTGGTCCTTTCTGCATCATGGCTAGACGTGGACAGGTGGCATATCAATTGGAGTTGCCACCGCAATTCTCCCATATTCATGATGTCTTCCACGTGTCGCAACTTCGTAAGTGCTTCAAGGAATCCCCGCACCGTGTAGTGGATCATGAGATGCTCGAGCTACAAGATGATCTTTCTTATAAGGAGCATCCGATCCGCATCCTCGATGAATCTGAACGTCGAACTCGTCAGAAGACGACCAAGTTCCTAAAAGTGCAGTGGTCGAATCACACTGAAGATGAAGCCACTTGGGAACGCGAGGATCATCTTCGGGAAGAATATCCCGGACTCTTTCCTTCTACCTCCTAAATTCTCGGGACGAGAATTTCTTTTAGAGGAGGAGAACTTGTAACACCCCCTTGTAATAAGCTCTGTGACACTCTGTTAAAACTGCCGAGTCATGATCATTTGCAGTGCCATGTCATATGGGTTAATGATCCAATTCAAATTCACATATGAAAATCAACTCAAATTCAAAAGTGAATTATAAAGTTGATCAAACACTGTTGGGAAAATGTTCATTAAATGGCAAATAATCCAGGAACATTTGTAAAATCATCATCAATAAAGTTGGAGTTAGATAAGTGACTCTAACTTGATGAAACAGCACCTAAACAGAATATTCAAATCCTTTTAAAATCATTTCAAACACAAATGAACTCCAAATCTGCCCAAACCACTTTTTGGTGGGAGATAATATTGCATTGCAATATTTGGGCCAACTCCCACATTTTTCAAAATTGCACAAGTGCCCTAAACATTTTGAAACAGAAAAGGATAAAAGAAAATGGAGAAGCTAAAACAGAAAAACAAAAGCGGGACACTGTGCACTGGGCCTTAGTGCACAGTGCCCCGAGCCGCGGCCCATCTGGCCCAGCTTCTCCTCCCTCCTCCCCGTGTCGGCCGCGCCCTGGTCGCGCGCGCCAGTCGGGCGGCGACACGGCGACGGCACCGACGCCACCGACAGCCGCGAGGAGATAAGGGCGAGGCCTGTGCATCTCCCCTGGACCCCTCACTCACTTCCTCTCTCTCTCCCTCGCTCGCTCCGCCCTCGCTCCCTCCCAGATCCGGTCACCGAGCGCCGTCGCCGCCGCGTTCTCGACGTTGCCGCGGCCACCGGCCACCCTTCGTCAAGCCGACCAGCCAGCGAGCTCCGCCCCGCTCCTCTCCATCGCCTGGTGTCCTCCGTTCGAGCTGGGGTGCAGCGAAGGCGGTGGATCGAGCTCCTCCTCGTCTTTGGCATCTCCGGCGATCTCCGGCGTCCCCGACCCTCTGCGGCTACTAAACCTCGCACTGGCCACCGTGTGCCACTACGTGAGCACCCCTGCCTCCCCTCTCTCCTCCCTGAGCTCGTTCCTGAGCTCTAGCCGCCGTCGCCAATAGTGCCCGAGCACAGCTCCGCCGTGGGGCTCGCCGTCGCCGTTTCTGTCATTGCCATGGCTCTCTGAGCTCGTCATCGAGCTCAGGGCGTCGCGTAGGTGCCGCTAGTGACGTCCACTTCTCTCCCCGTAGCCGCTAGCGCCGAACCCGATGGAGCCCGAGCTCCGGCGACCGCTCCGCCGCACGCCGTCGCTCATTCCGGTTGTTACCGACCGCGCCGCCGCCACGGTTGGATGCGGCGTGTCCTCCGCATTCGAACGAGCCACCCCGCGCTCATTTTGGCCCTCTGTGGCCGAAACCCGCCGCTCGCCCGAGCCCTCCGCCGCATTCTCGCGTCCGCCGGTGTTTAAACGCCGGCCGGCCGACGTGGCATACCTGGGCCCAGCCCTGAGTCACTGACCCGTGGGCCCCCAGCGCCCTTTTGACCGCGTTGACCTCAGTCAACGCGCTGACGTGGCGGTCCCGTGTCACTGACACGCGGGCCCCACCGCAAATATTAGTTAATAAAAACGTTTTTATAAATAAAACCTATTTAGTAAATTAAATGAGCCACTGACATGTGGGGCCCACTCCCCTAATTAATCAAATTAGATTAGTTTAATTCACTGTTAAGTAACAGAGGCTGACATGTGGGTCCCACTGGACCCACATGTCATAATTGACCTGGTCAGCCGGCTGTTGACCTGTTGACGTCAGCAATACATCATGCTGACGTCATAACCCATTTTTTGTAAATAAAATAAATTCCAGAAATTCAAATAAACTTTAAAAATTAATAACTTTTAAACCGTAGTTCGGATCGAAAAAGTTAAAACATGAAAGTTGCTCAGAACGACGAGCCGAGTCTGATCGTGCCGTCTGTTTCTTCATCGGAACCCCCTACGTAGAAGAACTCGTAACTCTGGACCCAAATCCGGTAGATGAATAGTGCACACACGTCGGATATTAAATCCCAGATTAATTCTAAAAATAACTAAAATGTCTTAGACGCATATTTAAGCAACCCTGCACTGCATCATAGCATCACACGCACCGTATTGCATTTGTTTGCATTATGTTTACCTGTTTCTTCCCCCTCTTCTCTCTCGGTAGACCCCGACGTTGACGTAGCTCCCGAGGCAGACGCCGCACAGGAGTACGACTACGTCCCCGACGGTACCACTGAAGACCTTGTCATTGCCCCAGAGCAAATAGGCAAGCACCCCCATTTTGAACATGCCTATATCGCCTATTCCCTTCTCTCTTATGCTTGCATTAGAACTGCTACTGCTACTGTTTTCCTATATCTGCTGCATAGCCTGATTATTGTACCCTGCTTTGTTGCCTTACTGGTTATCCTAGACTGCTTAGTATAGGCTGGGTAGAGACACGACAGAGACCCCCACTTGATCCCGACTGCCCTGCTGGACATCAGAAGACCCAACCATCGGGAATGAAGACCAGGCCCCGGCACCGCACGTCACCTCCCCCTTTAGTTGCCGACACTACTGGGTTACCGTCGAGTGCCGAGGGTGATACCTCGTTAGCACTTCTGATGTTAACCTTGTAGGTTATTTACTCGGTCGTGGTAAGCGAGGGTGATTCCTCCTACACCACCCCCGATAACGACATCGTCGCGCAACCTCTCAAGTGTGGACCTCGAGGGTGATTCCTCCTTCGTTCACCTTGATGATAACATCGAGCGGGAATTCCATCGAGGGTGATTCCTCAGGGTTCCCTTCGGTGTCAGACACACAGTTACCTTGGATATTATGACTTGACTATGAACCACGATACTAAAGACGGGTCGACCCTAAGGGGTACCCGCACGAGCTTATTGCGAAGTGATGTGGAGTCGGGTTGACCTGGATGGTGCCCGCGAGATAACTACGAGGCATGGCCGGGCATTCTTAGCCCTTGCCGCAAGTCCTCGAGACGGGGCGACGGGGTCACATCGATCGTGAGTCTCTGCTCGTTTCCGCGCGCTCCTAAACCACTTAACGGTTTGGATATTTGATCCGAGGGGCCTCTGGCCCGATAGCACTAACCATCACGTGGGCATAGTATGGGCGTTCTGCGTCATATACATCAGCCAAAGCTCTATTGACATCAGCGAGGAGCGGCCCGTTTTGGATTGGACTGGGAACGCAACTGCGCTTGTATTAAGGGGTTGCTAGGTCTGCTTCCAAAACGTCCTCGCAACGTGCAGGGTTCCCGGGGCGAAGGCCCAAGACCCTCGGGGGCATAGGTTAGTCCGGCGTGCTGACCTCTCTTTAGAGCCTAGGTCGGGTTGCGGCGTGTTGCTTAGCCGAGGCCGGGCATGACCCAGAAAAGTGTGTCCGGCCGGAGTTAAGCGAGCGTGGTGGGTAAGTTGGTGCACCCCTGCAGGGAAGAAACTTCTATCGATAGCCTGTCCTACGGTAACGGACCCTCGGAGTTGTATCCCGATCGGTACAACTAGAACATGTGATGAGAGCTGGATAGTATGGCTCTGGGATTGCTTTCTCGCAGGGAGTCGAGAAAGGATCTCAGGTCGAGGTTGATGATACCGCTACTACTACTTTACATTATGTTCATCTGATCTCTTCTATTGCTGCAAGACTGTCGAAGATTGTTGAAGATGCTAGTCTTCGATAGGACTAGGCTTTCCCCTCTATTCTGGCATTTCTGCAGCCCAGTCCACATATATAGCCCCCTTTGAAAATGATGCATATGTAGTGTAGATCCTTGCTTGCTGAGTACTTCGGATGAGTACTCACGTTTGCTTTATTTTCTTTTTCCCCATATTCCATTTGATGCCACCAGACGACGGAGCCCCTGAGCCAGACGCCCCAGCCGACGACCAGTACTACTACCCGCCTGGCGAGTACTACTACTACGAGGAGCCGACTGACGACCAGGAGTAGGATCGGAGGGTCCAGGGCAGGAGGCCTATGCCTTTCGATCGTAGTATTTTATTTTACCCCGCCTCTGTGAAGGCCTAATTCTCTCTATGTAATATATCTGTACCCAGATATCTAATGCTTCCGCTGACGCTTGTATGCCATCGAGCTATGTATTCGAGCCCTCGAGGCCCTGGCTTGTAATATAAAGCTTGAATGACTTTATTTATGTTTTAGAGTTGTGTTGTGATATCTTCAAGTGAGTCCTTAGGCTTGATCGTGCGCATTTGCGTGTATGATTAGTGCACGATTAAGCCGGGGTCGTCACACTGGACTGGCAAGCAAGGAGGCAGAGCTTCAAGTTTAAATCGTTTAGTACCTTGTCGGCAGCCTTCTTAGCTTCTTCATTGCCTTGAAATGCCGACTGGTCACTATAATATCAAGTAACTTATCTAGGGCCTCTTCATCCTCAACAACCCATATCTTGTGCTTAGTGAATTAGATGAGACACTATACGCTAAAGCTCAATTTGCAATGTCATGCACATGAGCAAATCGGAAAGAACAACCAAGATGCCCATAAATGATAGGTGGGGTTTAAATGGATATGCTCTCCGCATACTAATGATGAATGTTGTTCTTTATCCCCCATCCAGATGGCGAAATATCCCATTCTTTAGGAGAATATAACACTATGTTAGTTGTACAAGGTTTGTTCTTTTTCCCCGTCCAGATGCTTATATGTCATCAGCGAAACCCAACTTCTACATAGAAAACACACGAACAGAAGATAAATTGTAGTAATGATAAATGCATCAATCAATCATGAGACAAACTGAGAAAGTAAAAAAGATCATGGAGCTCATACTAAGAGACATTAGTCTATGGTATCACCTGCATTGCATGTATCTCCATCGAGATTTTTTATCAAGCACTTTACTAAAGATGTGCATCGAGGGCAACAAACAATCACGACATTGATAGTAAGACCTTACCTTGAAATCTGGTTCGGGCGGCAACACGCCAACACCCTCGCCAGCGTATAACAGCAGCAATGCAGACTGGCCAAACACCCTGATGGTCGTGATGTGGGCAGCTCATAGCGTAAGTGTGAGCAGTCCTCCTTAGCAGCGGCGACGGCAGCGGAGGTGACGGGGAGCATGGACGGACAGGGTGCTAGTACTCCTGGTCATCCTCAATGGCATGCGATGATGCTTTGATTTCTTCTTGCGCTGGCTTAGAATTTGTCAGAAAGATAAATGCATGGTACATACTTGGCACCAATGCAGTCCATGGTACATATAAATGGCTGATCATTTTCACCTAGCCCAACAATAATTTGTTGGCAGAAGTATGGCCCAAACCTAAATATGACGGACTAACTCTGTTAGCTGTCCCCATAGTTCAGCAAACATATAAGGGGTGGTAATAAGACAGGAGGACAAGAAGAAAAAAAGTTATATTGTATCTACCCATAGATCCTACACATTTCAGCTAATCAAAAATATGATTTATGAATCAGGTTGCCACAATATCATGAAATAACTCTGTTAGCTGTCCCATAGTACAGCAAGGGGCGGTAATAAGACAGAAGGACAAGAGAAAAAAGTTATACTGTGTCTAAACAAACATTCTACACATTTCATATAATAAAAAATATGATTTATTATGAATCAGACTGCAACAAGATGAATTGCATAATTACATCAACATAATTGTTGGTTCAATACCGATTGAGTGTAAAATATATATATACCTTTAAATCCTCATGCACACCCATCGACATTGTTTGCCTTGTACTATTAAATCATCATGTACATCAGGCGAGATTGTCTACCTTTATTACCATTAAGTCATTCTTCTTCCTCTCCCTCCTATTATTTGCGCCTCTCCAATTCAAGCACTTCACATTTGCCATGTCACATCTACGTCTTACTCCCCCTTCCGCCCTATTATCGCACACACTTTGAATTTGAAACACACAATTGTACACTTATTATATTTCATAATATGCTTATCTTAGCATCGCATGACTTTAGTTTCAATTGCGTTTTGTCTCAAAATCAGCAGTCTACAGTCCTAGTACTAATTGTTGCAAGTTGTACTTGTTGGAAATATGCCCTAGAGGCAATAATAAAATGGTTATTATTATATTTCCTTGTTCATGATAATTGTCTGTTATTCATGCTATAATTGTGTTATCCGGAAATCGTAATACATGTGTGAATACATAGACCACAACATGTCCCTAGTAAGCCTCTAGTTGACTAGCTCGTTGATCAATAGATGGTGACGGTTTCCTGACCATGGACATTGGATGTCATTGATAACGGGATCACATCATTAGGAGAATGATGTGATGGACAAGACCCAATCCTAAGCCTAGCACTAGATCGTGTAGTTCGTTTGCTAAAGCTTTTCCAATGTCAAGTAACTTTTCCTTAGACCATGAGATTGTGCAACTCCCGGATACCGTAGGAGTGCTTTGGGTGCACCAAACGTCACAACGTAACTGGGTGGCTATAAAGGTGCACTACGGGTATCTCCGAAAGTATCTGTTGGGTTGGCACGAATCGAGACTGGGATTTGTCACTCCATGTAACGGAGAGGTACCTCTGGGCCCACTCGGTAGGACATCATCATAATGAGCTCAATGTGATCAAGGAGTTGTTCACGGGATGATGTGTTACGGAAACGAGTAAAGATACTTGCCGGTAACGAGATTGAACAAGGTATCGAGATACCGACGATCGAATCTCGGGCAAGTATCGTACCGATAGACAAAGGGAATTGCGTACGGGATTGATTGAATCCTCGACATCGTGGTTCATCCGATGAGATCATCGAGGAGCATGTGGGAGCCAACATGGGTATCCAGATCCCGCTGTTGGTTATTGACCGGAGAGTCGTCTCGGTCATGTCTGCGTGTCTCCCGAACCCGTAGGGTCTACACACTTAAGGTTCGGTGACGCTAGGGTTATAGAGATATTAGTATGCGGTAACCCGAAGGTTGTTCGGAGTCTCGGATGAGATCCTGGACGTCACGAGGAGTTCCGGAATGGTCCGGAGGTAAAGATTTATATATGGGAAGTCCTATTTTGGCCACTGGAAAATGTTCGGGATTTTTCGGTATTGTACCGAGAAGGTTCTAGAAGGTTCCGGAGTGGGGCCCACCTGCATGGGGGGACCCACATGAACGTGGGTAGTGGGGGCAAGGCCCCACACCCCTAGTCAAGGCGCACCAAGATTCCCCCTTAGAAGGAATAAGATCATATCCCGAAGGGATAAGATCAAGATCCCTAAAAAAGGGGGATAACAATCGGTGGGGAAGGGAAAGGATGGGATTTCTTTCCTTCCACCTTTGCCAACGCCCCAATGGACTTGGAGGGCAAGAAACCAGCCCCCTCCCCCCCTATATATAGTGGGGAGGTGCATGGGAGAAACAGCTCAGCCCCTGGCGCCTCCCTCTCCCTCCCGTGACACCTCTTCCTCCTCCAGTAGCGCTTGGCGAAGCCCTGCTGAAATCCCGCTGCTTCCACCACCACACCGTCGTGCTGCTGGATCTCCATCAACCTCTCCTCCCCCCTTGCTGGATCAAGAAGGAGGAGACGTCTCTGCTCCGTACGTGTGTTGAACGCGGAGGTGCCGTCCGTTCGGCGCTCGGTCATCGGTGATTTGGATCACGACGAGTACGACTCCATCAACCCCGTTCTCTTGAACGCTTCCGCTCGCGATCTACAAGGGTATGTAGATACACTCCCCTCTCACTCGTTGCTAGATGACTCCATAGATTGATCTTGGTGATGCGTAGAAAATTTTAAAATTCTGCTACGTTCCCCAACAGTGGTATCAACACCAGTACTCTATGGGTGTTCGATTCATCACAATGTAACTAGATTATTGACTCTAGTGCAAGTGGGAGACTGTTGGAAATATGCCCTAGAGGCAATAATAAAATGGTTATTATTATATTTCCTTGTTCATGATAATTGTCTGTTATTCATGCTATAATTGTGTTATCCGGAAATCGTAATACATGTGTGAATACATAGACCACAACATGTCCCTAGTAAGCCTCTAGTTGACTAGCTCGTTGATCAATAGATGGTTACGGTTTCCTGACCATGGACATTGGATGTCATTGATAACGGGATCACATCATTAGGAGAATGATGTGATGGACAAGACCCAATCCTAAGCCTAGCACTAGATCGTGTAGTTCGTTTGCTAAAGCTTTTCCAATGTCAAGTAACTTTTCCTTAGACCATGAGATTGTGCAACTCCCGGATACCGTAGGAGTGCTTTGGGTGCACCAAACGTCACAACGTAACTGGGTGGCTATAAAGGTGCACTACGGGTATCTCCGAAAGTATCTGTTGGGTTGGCACGAATCGAGACTGAGATTTGTCACTCCATGTAACGGAGAGGTACCTCTGGGCCCACTCGGTAGGACATCATCATAATGAGCTCAATGTGATCAAGGAGTTGTTCACGGGATGATGTGTTACGGAAACGAGTAAAGAGACTTGCCGGTAACGAGATTGAACAAGGTATCGAGATACCGACGATCGAATCTCGGGCAAGTATCGTACCGATAGACAAAGGGAATTGCGTACGGGATTGATTGAATCCTCGACATCGTGGTTCATCCGATGAGATCATCGAGGAGCATGTGGGAGCCAACATGGGTATCCAGATCCCGCTGTTGGTTATTGACCGGAGAGTCGTCTCGGTCATGTCTGCGTGTCTCCCGAACCCGTAGGGTCTACACACTTAAGGTTCGGTGACGCTAGGGTTATAGAGATATTAGTATGCGGTAACCCGAAGGTTGTTCGGAGTCTCGGATGCGATCCTGGACGTCACGAGGAGTTCCGGAATGGTCCGGAGGTAAAGATTTATATATGGGAAGTCCTATTTTGGCCACCGGAAAATGTTCGGGATTTTTCGGTATTGTACCGAGAAGGTTCTAGAAGGTTCCGGAGTGGGGCCCACCTGCATGGGGGGACCCACATGAACGTGGGTAGTGGGGGCAAGGCCCCACACCCCTAGTCAAGGCGCACCAAGATTCCCCCTTAGAAGGAATAAGATCATATCCCGAAGGGATAAGATCAAGATCCCTAAAAAAAGGGGATAACAATCGGTGGGGAAGGGAAAGGATGGGATTTCTTTCCTTCCACCTTTGCCAACGCCCCAATGGACTTGGAGGGCAAGAAACCAGCCCCCTCCACCCCTATATATAGTGGGGAGGTGCATGGGAGAAACAGCTCAGCCCCTGGCGCCTCCCTCTCCCTCCCGTGACACCTCTTCCTCCCCCAGTAGCGCTTGGCGAAGCCCTGCTGAAATCCCGCTGCTTCCACCACCACACCGTCGTGCTGCTGGATCTCCATCAACGTCTCTGCTCCGTATGTGTGTTGAACGCGGAGGTGCCGTCCGTTCGGCGCTCGGTCATCGGTGATTTGGATCACGACGAGTACGACTCCATCAACCCCGTTCTCTTGAACGCTTCCGCTCGCGATCTACAAGGGTATGTAGATACACTCCCCTCTCACTCGTTGCTAGATGACTCCATAGATTGATCTTGGTGATGCGTAGAAAATTTTAAAATTCTGCTACGTTCCCCAACAGTGGCATCATGAGCTAGGTCTATGCGTAGTATCTTGCACGAGTAGAACACAAAGTAGTTGTGGGCGTCGATTTGTCAATCTTCTTGCCGTTACTAGTCTTATCTTGATTCGGCGGCACTGTGGGATGAAGCGGCCCGGACCGACCTTACACGTACGCTTACGTGAGACAGGTTCCACCGACTGACATGCACTAGTTGCATAAGGTGGCTAGCGGGTGTCTGTCTCTCCCACTTTAGTCGGATCGGATTCGATGAACAGGGTCCTTATGAAGGTTAAATAGAAATTGGCATATCACGTTGTGGTTTTGGCGTAGGTAAGAAACGTTCTTGCTAGAAACCTATAGCAGCCACGTAAAAACTTGCAACAACAATTAGAGGACGTCTAACTTGTTTTTGCAGCAAGTGCTTTGTGATGTGATATGGCCAAAGGATGTGATGAATGATATATGTGATGTATGAGATGATCATGTTCTTGTAATAGGAATCACGACTTGCATGTCGATGAGTATGACAACCGGCAGGAGCCATAGGAGTTGTCTTAATTTATTATATGACCTGCGTGTCATTGAAATTCGCCATGTAATTACTTTACTTTATTGCTAACCGTTAGCCGTAGTAGTAGAAGTAATAGTTGGCGAGACAACTTCATGAAGACACGATGATGGAGATCATGATGATGGAGATCATGGTGTCATGCCGGTGACGTTGATGATCATGGAGCCCCGAAGATGGAGATCAAAAGGAGCAAAGTGATAATGGCCATATCATGTCACTATTTTGATTGCATGAGATGTTTATCATGTTTTTGCATCTTATTTGCTTAGAACGACGGTAGCATATATAAGATGATCCCTTACTAAAATTTCAAGAAAGTGTTCCCCCTAACTGTGCACCGTTGCGAAGGTTCGTTGTTTCGAAGCACTACGTGTTGATCGGGTGTGATAGATTCTAACGTTCGAATACAACGGGTGTAAGCCAGATTTACACAGCAATACACTTAGGTTGACTTGACGAGCCTAGCATGTACAGACATGGCCTCGGAACACAAGAGACCGAAAGGTCGAGCATGAGTCGTATAGAAGATACGATCAACATGGGGATGTTCACCGTTGATGACTAGTCCGTCTCACGTGATGATCGGACACGGCCTAGTCGATTCGGATCATGTAATCACTTAGATGACGAGAGGGATGTCTATCTGAGTGGGAGTTCATTACATAATTTGATTAGATGAACTTAATTGTCATGAACTTAGTCTAAATGTTACATATCTATCTTGTAGATCAAATGGCCAACGCTAATGTTACCCTCAACTTCAACGCGTTCCTAGAGAAAAACAAGCTGAAAGACGATGGTAGCAACTATGCGGACTGGGTCCGTAACCTAAGGATTATCCTCATAGCTGCCAAGAAATCATATGTCCTTGAAGCACCGTTAGGTGACCCACCTGCTCTCCCAGCACTGCCAGACGATTTGAACGTTTGGCAGACACGCACCGATGATTACTCCTTCGTTCAGTGCGGCATGCTCTTCAGCTTAGAACCGGGGCTCCAAAAGCGTTTTGAGCATCACGGAGCATATGAGATGTTCGAAGAGCTGAAAATGGTTTTCCAAGCTCATGTCCGGATCGAGAGATATGAAGTCTCCGATAAGTTCTACAGCTGTAAGATGGAGGAAAATAGTTCTGTCAGCGAGCACATACTCAAAATGTCTGGGTTGCACAGCCGCTTGTCTCAGCTGGGAGTTAATCTCCCGGATGACGCGGTCGTTGACAGAATCCTTCAGTCGCTTCCACCTAGCTACAAGAGCTTCGTGATGAACTTCAACATGCAGGGGATGGAAAAGACCATTCCTGAGGTATATGCGATGCTGAAGTCAGCAGAGGCAGAGATCAGAAAGGAACATCAAGTGTTGATGGTGAATAAAACCACTAAGTTCAAGAAGGGCAAGGGTAAGAAGAACTTCAAGAAGGACGGCAAGGGAGTTGCCGCGCCCGGTAAGCCAGCTGCCGGGAAGAAGTCGAAGAATGGACCCAAGCCTGAGACTGAGTGCTTTTATTGCAAGGGAAACGGTCACTGGAAGCGAAACTGCCCCAAGTACTTGGCGGACAAGAAGGCCGGCAATACCAAAGGTATATATGATATACATGTAATTGATGTGTACCTTACCAGCACTCGTAGTAGTTCCTGGGTATTTGATACCTGTGCGGTTGCTCATATTTGTAACTCAAAGCAGGAACTGCGGAATCAGCGTAGACTGGCAAAGGACGAGGTGACGATGCGCGTCGGGAATGGTTCCAAGGTCGATGTGATCGCCGTCGGCACGCTACCTCTGCATCTACCTACGGGATTAGTTTTAAACCTCAATAATTGTTATTTAGTACCAGCTTTGAGCATGAACATTGTATCTGGATCTCGCTTAATGCGAGATGGCTACTCATTTAAATCTGAGAATAATGGTTGTTCTATTTATATGAGAGATATGTTTTATGGTCATGCCCCGCTGGTGAATGGTTTATTTTTATTGAATCTCGAACGTGATGTTACACATGTTTATAATGTGAATGCCAAGAAATGCAAGGTTGATAACGATAGTCCCACATACTTGTGGCACTGCCGCCTTGGTCATATCGGTGTTAAACGCATGAAGAAACTCCATGCAGATGGACTTTTGGAGTCTCTTGATTATGAATCATTTGACAGATGCGAACCATGCCTCTTGGGCAAGATGACCAAGACTCCGTTCTCCGGAACAATGGAGCGAGCAACCAACTTATTGGAGATCATACATACTGATGTGTGTGGTCCAATGAGTGTTGAGGCTCGCGGTGGTTATCGTTATGTTCTCACCCTCACCGATGATTTGAGTAGATATTGGTATGTCTACTTGATGAAGCACAAGTCTGAGACCTTTGAAAAGTTCAAGGAATTTCAGAGTGAGGTTGAGAATCAACGTGACAAGAAAATAAAGTTCTTACGATCAGATCGTGGAGGAGAATATTTGAGTCATGAATTTGGCACGCACTTAAGGAAATGTGGAATTGTTTCACAACTCACGCCGCCTGGAACACCTCAGCGTAATGGTGTGTCCGAACGTCGTAATCGCACTCTATTGGATATGGTGCGATCTATGATGTCTCTTACCGATTTACCGCTATCCTTTTGGGGTTATGCTTTAGAGACTGCCGCATTCACTTTAAATAGGGCTCCGTCAAAATCCGTTGAGACGACACCGTATGAATTATGGTTTGGGAAGAAACCTAAGCTGTCGTTTCTGAAAGTTTGGGGATGCGATGCTTATGTGAAGAAACTTCAACCAGAGAAGCTCGAACCCAAGTCGGAAAAATGCGTATTCATAGGATACCCTAAGGAAACTATTGGGTATACCTTCTACCTAAGATCCGAGGGCAAGATCTTTGTTGCCAGGAATGGATCCTTTCTAGAGAAAGAGTTTCTCTCGAAAGAAGTAAGTGGGAGGAAAGTGGAGCTTGATGAGATGACCCTCGAACCGGAGAGTAGCGCAGCATAGGAAAATGTTTCTGTGGAGCCTACACCGGCTAGAGAGGAAGTTATTGATAATGATCATGATCAAGCTACCACTGAACTTCGAAGGTCCACGAGGACACGTTCCGCACCAGAGTGGTATGGCAATCCTGTCCTGGAAATCATGTTGTTAGACAACAGTGAACCTTCGAACTATGAAGAAGCGATGGCGGGCCCGGATTCCGACAAATGGCTTGAAGCCATGAAATCCGAGATAGGATCCATGTATGAAAACGAAGTATGGACTTTGACTGACTTGCCCGATGATCGGCAAGCCATAGAAAATAAATGGATCTTTAAGAAGAAGACTGACGCGGATGGTAATGTGACCATCTATAAGGCTCGGCTTGTCGCTAAGGGTTATCGACAAGTTCAAGGGGTTGACTACGATGAGACTTTCTCACCCGTAGCGAAGCTGAAATCCGTCAGAATCATGTTAGCAATTGCCGCATACTATGATCATGAGATATGGCAAATGGACGTCAAAACGGCATTCCTTAATGGTTTTCTTAAGGAAGAGTTGTATATGATACAACCGGAAGGTTTTGTCGACCCTGAGAATGCTGACAAGGTATGCAAGCTCCAGCGCTCAATCTATGGGCTGGTGCAAGCATCTCGGAGTTGGAACATTCGCTTTGACGAGATGATCAAAGCGTTTGGGTTCACACAGACTTATGGAGAAGCCTGTGTTTACAAGAAAGTGAGTGGGAGCTCTGTAGCATTTCTCATATTATATGTGGATGACATACTGCTGATGGGAAATGATATAGAATTCTTGGAAAGTATAAAGGCCTACTTGAATAAGTGTTTTTCAATGAAGGACCTTGGAGAAGCTGCTTATATATTAGGCATCAAGATCTATAGAGATAGATCGAGACGCCTCATAGGTCTTTCGCAAAGCACATACCTTGATAAGATATTGAAGAAGTTCAATATGGATCATTCCAAGAAGGGGTTCTTGCCTGTATTGCAAGGTGTGAAATTGAGCTCGGCTCAATGCCCGACCACGGCAAAAGATATAGAAGAGATGAGTGTCATCCCCTATGCCTCAGCCATAGGGTCTATTATGTATGCCATGCTGTGTACCAGACCTGATGTAAACCTTGCTGTAAGTTTGGTAGGTAGGTACCAAAGTAATCCCGGCAAGGAACACTGGACAGCGGTCAAGAACATCCTGAAGTACCTGAAAAGGACTAAGGATATGTTTCTCGTATATGGAGGTGACGAAGAGCTCGTCGTAAAGGGTTACGTCGACGCTAGCTTCGGCACAGATCCGGATGACTCCAAGTCACAAACCGGATACGTGTATATTTTGAATGGTGGAGCGGTAAGCTGGTGCAGTTGCAAGCAAAGCGTCGTGGCGGGTTCTACATGCGAAGCGGAGTACATAGCAGCCTCGGAGGCAGCACACGAAGCAGTATGGATGAAGGAGTTCATCACCGACCTAGGAGTCATTCCAAATGCGTCGGGTCCAATGGCTCTCTTCTGTGACAACACTGGAGCTATTGCCCTTGCCAAGGAGCCCAGGTTTCACAAAAGGACCAGGCATATCAAGCGTCGCTTCAACTCCATACGTGAACATGTTCAAGATGGAGACATAGATATTTGTAAAGTGCACACGGATTTGAATGTAGCAGATCCGTTGACTAAACCTCTTTCACGAGCAAAACATGATCAACACCAGTACTCTATGGGTGTTCGATTCATCACAATGTAACTAGATTATTGACTCTAGTGAAAGTGGGAGACTGTTGGAAATATGCCCTAGAGGCAATAATAAAATGGTTATTATTATATTTCCTTGTTCATGATAATTGTCTGTTATTCATGCTATAATTGTGTTATCCGGAAATCGTAATACATGTGTGAATACATAGACCACAACATGTCCCTAGTAAGCCTCTAGTTGACTAGCTCGTTGATCAATAGATGGTTACGGTTTCCTGACCATGGACATTGGATGTCATTGATAACGGGATCACATCATTAGGAGAATGATGTGATGGACAAGACCCAATCCTAAGCCTAGCACTGGATCGTGTAGTTCGTTTGCTAAAGCTTTTCCAATGTCAAGTAACTTTTCCTTAGACCATGAGATTGTGCAACTCCCGGATACCGTAGGAGTGCTTTGGGTGCACCAAACGTCACAACGTAACTGGGTGGCTATAAAGGTGCACTACGGGTATCTCCGAAAGTATCTGTTGGGTTGGCACGAATCGAGACTGGGATTTGTCACTCCATGTAACGGAGAGGTACCTCTGGGCCCACTCGGTAGGACATCATCATAATGAGCTCAATGTGATCAAGGAGTTGTTCACGGGATGATGTGTTACGGAAACGAGTAAAGAGACTTGCCGGTAACGAGATTGAACAAGGTATCGAGATACCGACGATCGAATCTCGGGCAAGTATCGTACTGATAGACAAAGGGAATTGCGTACGGGATTGATTGAATCCTCGACATCGTGGTTCATCCGATGAGATCATCGAGGAGCATGTGGGAGCCAACATGGGTATCCAGATCCCGCTGTTGGTTATTGACCGGAGAGTCGTCTCGGTCATGTCTGCGTGTCTCCCGAACCCGTAGGGTCTACACACTTAAGGTTCGGTGACGCTAGGGTTGTAGAGATATTAGTATGCGGTAACCCGAAAGTAGTTCGGAGTCCCGGATGAGATCCCGGACGTCACGAGGAGTTCCGGAATGGTCCGGAGGTAAAGAATTGTATATAGGAAGTCCAGTTTCGGCCACCGGGAAGGTTTCGGGGGTAATCGGTATTGTACCGGGACCACCGGAAGGGTCCCGGGGGTCCACCGGGTGGGGCCACCTATCCCGGAGGGCCCCATGGGCTGAAGTGGGAAGGGAACCAGCCCCTGGTGGGCTGGTGCGCCCCCCTATGGGCCTCCCCTGCGCCTAGGGTTGGGAACCCTAGGGGTGGGGGGGCGCCTCCACCTGGCTTGGGGGGCAAGCCACCCCCTTGGCCGCCGCCCCTCCCCTCAGATTGGATCTGAGGGGGCCGGCCCCCTCTCCCCTTCCCCCTATAAATAGTGGAGGGGTGGGAGGGAGGAGACACCCCAGCCCCTGGCGCCTCCCTCTCCTCCCGTGACACCTCTCCCTCTCGTTGGTGCTTGGTGAAGCCCTTCTGAGATCCCGCTGCTTCCACCACCACGCCGTCGTGCTGCTGGATCCTCATCAACCTCTCCTTCCCCCTTGCTGGATCAAGAAGGAGGAGACGTCTCTCCCAACCGTACGTGTGTTGAACACGGAGGTGCCGTCCGTTCGGCGCTCGGTCATCGGTGATTTGGATCACGACGAGTACGACTCCATCAACCCCGTTCTCTTGAACGCTTCCGCTCGCGATCTACAAGGGTATGTAGATGCACTCCCCTCTCTCTCGTTGCTAGATGACTCCATAGATTGATCTTGGTGATGCGTAGAAAATTTTAAAATTCTGCTACGATCCCCAACAGTACTGTTGGAAATATGCCCTAGAGGCAATAATAAAATGGTTATTATTATATTTCCTTGTTCATGATAATTGTCTGTTATTCATGCTATAATTGTGTTATCCGGAAATCGTAATACATGTGTGAATACATAGACCACAACATGTCCCTAGTAAGCCTCTAGTTGACTAGCTCGTTGATCAATAGATGGTTACGGTTTCCTGACCATGGACATTGGATGTCATTGATAACGGGATCACATCATTTGGAGAATGATGTGATGGACAAGACCCAATCCTAAGCCTAGCACTAGATCGTGTAGTTCGTTTGCTAAAGCTTTTCCAATGTCAAGTAACTTTTCCTTAGACCATGAGATTGTGCAACTCCCGGATACCGTAGGAGTGCTTTGGGTGCACCAAACGTCACAACGTAACTGGGTGGCTATAAAGGTGCACTACGGGTATCTCCGAAAGTATCTGTTGGGTTGGCACTATCGAGACTGGGATTTGTCACTCCATGTAACGGAGAGGTACCTCTGGGCCCACTCGGTAGGACATCATCATAATGAGCTCAATGTGATCAAGGAGTTGTTCACGGGATGATGTGTTACGGAAACGAGTAAAGAGACTTGCCGGTAACGAGATTGAACAAGGTATCGAGATACCGACGATCGAATCTCGGGCAAGTATCGTACCGATAGACAAAGGGAATTGCGTACGGGATTGATTGAATCCTCGACATCGTGGTTCATCCGATGAGATCATCGAGGAGCATGTGGGAGCCAACATGGGTATCCAGATCCCGCTGTTGGTTATTGACCGGAGAGTCGTCTCGGTCATGTCTGCGTGTCTCCCGAACCCGTAGGGTCTACACACTTAAGGTTCGGTGACGCTAGGGTTATAGAGATATTAGTATGCGGTAACCAGAAGGTTGTTCGGAGTCTCGGATGAGATCCTGGACGTCACGAGGAGTTCCGGAATGGTCCGGAGGTAAAGATTTATATATGGGAAGTCCTATTTTGGCCACCGGAAAATGTTCGGGATTTTTCGGTATTGTACCGAGAAGGTTCTAGAAGGTTCCGGAGTGGGGCCCACCTGCATGGGGGGACCCACATGAACGTGGGTAGTGGGGGCAAGGCCCCACACCCCTAGTCAAGGCGCACCAAGATTCCCCCTTAGAAGGAATAAGATCATATCCCGAAGGGATAAGATCAAGATCCCTAAAAAAAGGGGATAACAATCGGTGGGGAAGGGAAAGGATGGGATTTCTTTCCTTCCACCTTTGCCAACGCCCCAATGGACTTGGAGGGCAAGAAACCAGCCCCCTCCACCCCTATATATAGTGGGGAGGTGCATGGGAGAAACAGCTCAGCCCCTGGCGCCTCCCTCTCCCTCCCGTGACACCTCTTCCTCCCCCAGTAGCGCTTGGCGAAGCCCTGCTGAAATCCCGCTGCTTCCACCACCACACCGTCGTGCTGCTGGATCTCCATCAACGTCTCTGCTCCGTACGTGTGTTGAACGCGGAGGTGCCGTCCGTTCGGCGCTCGGTCATCGGTGATTTGGATCACGACGAGTACGACTCCATCAACCCCGTTCTCTTGAACGCTTCCGCTCGCGATCTACAAGGGTATGTAGATACACTCCCCTCTCACTCGTTGCTAGATGACTCCATAGATTGATCTTGGTGATGCGTAGAAAATTTTAAAATTCTGCTACGTTCCCCAACAGTACTAACTATTCAATCAAAGATGCCCATCGACTTCATCTATCTAGACATATGGACATATGGTTGCATTTGAGTCTCTCTCGTGTAGGTAGGAGTACAAGTTCTTCTATGCTTATCATTTTTTTGTTTCTAGAAGTAGAAATGCTGCACACACACATGCAGATTGACCTATCTCTCTCTTGGTGCTTCATGCACCATCTGCTTATGTCAAACTGTGTGGGAAACAAGACTTTTTTTTGCGGGAGTGTGGGAAACAAGACTTATGCATATGCGGCTGTATAGAAGCTCAGAGAAGTTCAAGATTTACATGAACTTACATGGACGATCATCATGGGGCACAAGCAGCTCCTAGACATGCGCTGCGCCAACTGTGGTACCACATCCACGCATCTGGAAGAACGACACTCCCTCAGGGACCAAGGCATCACCAATGCTCACGTTTATCATCTTGTTCTTGTTGTGGCATTGAAATCTTTACCTGTGCGTGCATGTGCGTTGTGGGCTTGTGGCTGCCGCTGTGCAATGACTGTGGCATCAGGTTCAAGAAGGAGCGCTAAGCGACAGAGACCGGCGGCAGGTGCGGACATGTCACGCAACAGGCGCTCGTGTCGTCCGCGCCGCCCAGTGTGCCACTACCAGACGAGGTGTTGATCCATATTTCTAGTTGTTAGTTATGAACCTTGGCATCAATCTGTGATGTACGAGTTGCCCTCGTAGCCAGGTGAGCAGTGGAAGAGTGGCCGCCGCGAGACACGCTCGTGGCGGTGCGGCAGAGGCTATGATGATGGACGTCCATGTCAACGCTGATCGAGGATGCATGGGGTTGACACTGGAGGCGTCTTGGTGAAGGAACGGCGCACAGTGGACGGCAACGGCCGCCACAGTTTGAAGACGACGGCGGCGGGTGACGGCAAGATCCGGAGGAAGCTTCGACATGGGAGGCTGGATGCGGCGAACGTAAATACCTAGGGTTCCGCGCTGGTGGCGGGAACGACCGACACGGCCTTCTTGCGCCGCTCCTCGCTGCCCGCCCTGTTCTGGGGATCCTAGCGCCCTGCCCTAGGGTTCCGCGCTAGTGGCGGCGGCGGCGGCGTGGTAGTACGGTGACCTGGAGTTTCGCCGGCGTCAGATGTGATGGCGCAGGCGGAGTACCAAGGAGTCGCCGGCGTCGGCCAGGGTCTGGGGCACAGAGGAGTCCTCCTGGTCGAGGAGATCGGGGAGAAGAAGAGGATGGCGGCGCGAGGACATATGAGGGCGGGCGTCGAGAGGATCGGCCGTCCAGGCTCGCGAGGAGGGCAGCGATGGGAGGATCGCGTTAATGGTATCGTGTACAAAAATCCCATCAAAGCAAGTAAAATATCCCAGCAATGCTTGATTGATTGTGATTTATTTTTTATAGGCATTTTCGGATTTGTAGGCCATGTGCCCACGATCCTCGCATGTAGTACTTTTTTTTACGTGTGCGATTGATGATAAGAAAGGAAAAATCACATCAATGTAAGGAAATATGCCATCAATGCTTGATTGATTGCAATTTATTTTTTAAATGGGAACTAATCTGATGGGTTTATGTGGATGGTGAAGCGAAAAGGCAGGTGGGAGCGGAGACGAAAAAAAAACAGCGAAATAAAACGGTTGAAAGTGGTGGGATGAAAATAAACCGTGGATACTATTCTACCAACTCAGACATTAGAAGTAGAGATTATTGTCAGGAAAAAGCAATAGTCACTATGATGTAGTTATAATTAATGGGCTTGGCCCATGCGCTTTTTCAGAAATTCTCAACTAAATCTCAAAGAGCCATGAAAAAATGACAAGAGGTCGTGCATATCTGGTCATATTAGGTAATTGCCCTGGGGCGCGACAATGTCTCTTTTGTAATGAGACACAGTGCAACCTAGTGCGTCAAGCAGCACCCAGAATGGGCCGGCCTGGTGGGGACCACATGCATTGAGCGTTTTCTTTCTTTTTTCTTTCACATTTTTTTATTTTTCGTATAATTAAAAATATTCTAAATATAAATATTATAAAAATCACTTTACATACAGATTTGAAAAATGTTAAACATGCACTAAAAAATGTTAAACATGCATACAAAAATGTTGTTAATGTATACAAAAAATATACAATGTGCATGGAAAAAGTAGACATCAAAGTATATGATACAATTTCAATCACATTTTTTTTTAAATATGCATATCAAAATGTTCATGATGTATATAAGAATTGTACAATGCGTATGAAAAATGTACAAAAAGTATATGTTTACAAAATGTTAATCATGTATTTAAAAAATATTAAATATGTATATGAAAAATGTAGTTGGTGTATACAAAAAAATGTAAATGTTAATGTGTGTATAAAAAATGTTCCTGGTGTATATAGAAAATGTAGAATGTGTATTAAAAAAGTTGACATAAAAATATATGTTAATTATGTATTTGAAAAAAACGTTCAACATGGACACAAAAAATGGTACATGTATTCGAATAAATGTTAAATGTGTATAAAAATAGTCCTATTCTATACGGAAAGGGAAAGAAAAAACTGATGAAAACAAAAAAAACAAGGAAAAATTGAAAAAGAAGCAAAAAAGAAAGAAAAAGAAAATTGAAGAAAACCAGTTCAACAGAATGAAAAACAGTGAAAACCAGAAAAAAAACAATTAAAACTAAGAAAGAAACAAATAGAAAAGGAAAATAGAAAGAAAAGCAAAACAACCAGTGAGAGCCGAGAAAGAAACAAAGAAAAGAAAAACCAATGAAGACCGTGAAAAGAAACGAAGAAAACTGGTAAAAAGGAAAGAAAAACAAAAAAGCTAAAAAAATCGGTGAAGAAACATAGAAAACCAAAAGAACAAAGTGGAGAAAACAACAATAAAAAGAAAAAACCACACAAAACCGAACACCACTACCGTGGCCGAAATACTACCACGTGCAAGCATCCAGCGAACAATAAACAGACAAATCAACCGGTCCAACAACTACGCGAGGGGGAAAAAAGCTACGCACGAGGCGAGAGCTATCTCTCGCGAATTGCACATGCATTGCTATGGTGACAGTGCAAATAAATGAAACAAACAATTATGTTTTAGTAATTTTATCGACCAACCAAGATATTACAATATAGCAAATTTTTCCTTCGCCCGAAGGTCCAAAGGAAGAAAGATCATGGTCACGTCCATCTTGACATAGTTAATCGGCAGACAATAATATCACATGGAATATTAATTGTTTCTTCACTGAAATACAATATCCGAAGTATGTAATTCGATATTATGAAATAGCTTACACATAAATTTCAAGAAAAGTAAGAACAGATTATTGCTCCGTAAAACTCAGCGCCATATCACAACCTCCAGTTTTGTTAAGCGTAATATCGGCTACACATTTTGTTTCAAAAAATACAAACTAAGTACTAATACAAATTGCTACACGCAGGACACAACAATATATCAAGATCATAAAAACGCACTGGCGATAATGGGGTGCGCTTGATTAATCCAACGGCAAAAAGCTCTTCAAACCTACTCGAGCTTTCCCACGGAGTAGCCTGATTCGAGTGGGATTCTAAGAAAATCATGCATTGACATAGATACATCACAACATCATCTACCAAGCACTTGGCCGCCGATGTCTTCCGTCACAACTCCTTTCACGCAGGCACATTCATGACGTCAGTCATGTTGTAGCTTTTGGTTGTCCACGACACCGATCATCCGCTAGTATCGCCATCGGCCGCTAGGCTGCCCGTAGTGGAGTAGACAATTTTGATGAGATGATATATAATTGAATGAAGAAAGAGAAAGTTCACTATCTGTTGGTCTACTAAAATTTGGATCTTTTAATACCCCATACTTGTGCATGGATGTTTGTAACCATACCAGCGGCAAGGTCTGCCGGGGGATAGCTGGAAGCAAGTGCAAGACTATCAAGAAGGCATTCAAACCAGTGACCAGAAGACAGAAGCCCAAAGGCCGGATCCCCGGCAAGATCCTTGCCGGGATGGCTCGCGAAGACCCGGCAAGACTTGCACCCGGCAAGATCCCGCCACCCTGCCACCGCTCCAGCGTAGCGACCAGCCTGTCATTTGGATTTTGTCCTTCTGGATGCGTGTCATGGCGCTAGTGATGGACGGGCTTAAACGGTGCGATGGGACGGGCCCTTTTTCCGTCCCCAAGAAAGTAGTGGACACCTAAACGGAGCATTTAATGCGTTTGTCCTAAATCGTCAGTGATAAGCATGTAAACACTGTAGCAACTTTACACCTCTTGTATGTACTGTACGCCACTGTTGGTGACCCCTTGGACGTATAAAAGGAGGCCCAAGGCGTAGCTACAAGGAGGAGGACACTCTAGCCCATTCTGCATGCTTAGCTGCTGCTCGAACATACTGTTCATCGCAAGCGCTCCTGAAGCTTGGGCTTAATCACCCACAATAAAACCAAAGCAGGAGTAGGGTATTACGCTTCTCAGCGGCCCGAACCTGGATAAAAATCCCCTTGCGTTGATCGTTGGATCTGCTCTTTGTGTATACCTCTCTCCCTGCCGAACCGTAAAAGGGATCCACGCGATCCCATAGGTGTCGTACGCCGACATCTTTGGCGCGCCAGGTAGGGGGAGTAGGTTGCGCGAACCTGATCTAGCGATCAGCGCGTCAGTCTCTTGATCATTTTCGTCGCCATGGCTCCCAAGAAGAAGGGTTTCGCGGCGGTTGGTCCATCCGCGTCCGGTCTGCCCGTGCCTTCACGGACGGGCGACGGCGTGGATGCAGGTGGAGGAGGTGGAGGTCTTGAGCTTCCACGACGTTCTTGCGATCAAAGCCAGGCAAGCGGCGTTGTTCGCAGCGGCGACAACAACCCGCACACCGCTAGATCTAAGGACGGAGCCGTGCTGCCAACAGGTGGTGCAGCGAACTCCAAGGACGAGATGGCGCCTTCCAAGGCACCCATGCCGGAGCATGTGCGGCGGCCTTCTCAGGTCGTGCGCTATGAACAGCGCCGTGACGTTGGTGGTTCTACGTGTTCCCAAGGAAAGACCCCTGCGCATCATTCCCGAGACGCGCGGGGCCAGCATGCACGCCAAGATGCCGGTGGAAGCGCGGCGCGGTCGCGGGACCGTGATGGAGCTCCTTCTAACACGGTTAGGAGTCAGAGCACCTCACGTTCCTCGCACCTTTCGCCGCCGCCTACACCAGCAGAAGCGTTGGCACGCGCGCAGCTGCTCCTGGATTTCCCTCCCGCTCCGGAGAAGTTCGAAGAATGGAGAGCTGCTATTCAGAGCCTCATCGGCTTCGCCAACAGAGATGGGCCGCAGCAAGCGGAACCTTCGCAGCGGCGGTCCATCGAGCCGACGCGTGCCGATGGCGAAAAGACTGGAGGTGAAACGACTACGATGCACTCTCCTCCACGACAGCAACAACGGTCGCTAACTTGGCGGACCGACGTCTGTGATGGCGATTCCACGGCGTCGTCTGATCCGCGAACGCGCCGCGATCAACGTCAAGTTCTTCGGGAGCGAAGCAAAGAAGACGCTCGAACTACCATCGAGCGGCGACGGGAAGCGCGCTATCAATCTGATAGACGCGCGGGGCCCACTGTAGACAAGCATGCGCCGGGATATTCCGGCGACTTACCCTATGAGATGGGTTTTCCAGCGTTTACCCGCGAGCTGCGGCGAGTCCAGTGGCCCAATTCCCGAACGTTCAAACCGGAGGTCCCGGAGAAATACGACGGTAAGACTCACCCGCGGAGTTCCTGAGCATCTACACCATTGCGGTGCAGGCTGCTGATATGTCTCCAACGTATCTATAATTTTTTATTATTCCATGCTATTATATTATCAGTTTTGGATGTTTTATATGCATTAATATGCTATTTTATATTATTTTTGGGACTAACCTATTAACCTAGAGCCCAGTGCCAGTTTCTGTTTTTTCCTTGTTTTTTAGCTTCGTGGAAAAGGAATACCAAACGGAGTCCAAACAGAATAAAATCTTCGCGGTGATTTTTCTTGGACCAGAAGACACACAGGAGACTTGGAGATGAAGTCGGAGGAGCCACGAGGCGGCCACAAGGGTGGAGGGCGCGCCCAGGGGGGTAGGGCGCGCCCCCTGCCTTGTGGGTCCCCGTGACCCTCCTGACCTAATTCTTTCGCCTATATATATTCACATATGTTTCCAAACCACCAGAAGCATCCACGAAAATACTTTTCCACCGGCGCAACCTTCTGTACCCGTGAGATCCCATCTAGGGACCTTTTCTGGCATCCTGCCGGAGGGGGATTCGATCACGGAGGGCTTCTACATCAACCCTATTGCCCTTCCGATGAAGCGTGAGTAGTTTACCTCAGACCTACGGGTCCATAGCTAGTAGCTAGATGGCTTCTTCTCTCTCTTTGATTCTCAATACCATGTTCTCCTCGATGTTTTTGGAGATCTATTCGATGTAATACTTTTTTGCGGTGTGTTTGCCGAGACCCGATGAATTGTGGATACTATTTAAATCTATGAATACTATTTGAATCTTCTCTGAATTCTTTTATGCATGATTTGATATCTTTGTAATTCTCTTCGAATTATCGGTTTGGTTTGGCCAACTAGATTGGTTTTTCTTGCAATGGGAGAAGTGCTGTAACACCCCCTGTATTAAGCTACAGAGATCACCCTTTTGATGAGGCCATGTCATCATGATTAATAGTGCATAATCATCATTAGCATCATATTGCATTTCAACTCCTAAGTCAAATTCAAATTTAAATGAAAGTGGGATATAAAAGTTGTCCAACATAGAAACTAAAATGTCAGATAAATAACAAATATTCCAGAGGCTATTCTAAAATTGAAACCAACATCATTGGAATTGGATAAGTGACTCGAACAACCTCAAACAGTGGATGAAGATAATATTTAATAACCATTTATTAAATCTGAAATAAATATGGAATTATGTTTTGTCCAAACTAATTTTAGGTGTTAAGGAATAATGCACTGGTATTTATGAAATAGGTCACACTTTTTACAAAAAAATTGAGGCCTAAACATTACAGTAGAGAAAAAAGAAACAGAAAAGAAAAAAAAAAAAGCAACACCCCCCCCCCCCGACTGGGCCTCGGCCAGCAAGCCACCGGGCCGCAGGCCGGCCCAGCCGGCGCCTCCTACTTAGCCGGCCACCCCCCCGGCAAACCCTAACCCTACCCCCGATCCCCCCCATCCCCCCTCGTTTTCTCCTCCCCCCCCATCTGGATCGGGCGCAGGCCCGATCCCTCCGCCTCGTCGGACGCCGCTCGCCGACGCCGCCCCGTCGCGCCTCCCTCGTCAGCCCCACCTCCCGATCAGATCGGGATCGGGATCGCGGGAACGACCCGTCCCTCGGTCGCGGCGACGACCGCGCCGCCTCGCCGTCGCCGTTGGCGACGCGCCCGGATCTCTCCCTCGCCGGTCTGCGTCTACGTCGCCGCCTTGTCCCCGCGGCCTGCCTCCCCATCGCCGTCGTCCCCGTCGACCACCCCCGACCCCCGCTGCCCCGTTCCCTACGGATCCCGGTGAGGCCCAGGGCTCCCTCCCCTGCACCCGTGCACGCGCCCCCCGTCCGGCCCCTGCCTCGCCTTCGCGCGCCCTCGCCGAGCACGCGACCGCCGCACAAGCCGCACGCGGCAGCCAGGCCCCCAGGAGCCTCCCCGCGGCCGCCTCTCCACGGCCACGGACGGCGCGCCCCGCTCCGGCCTCTGGCCCTCGCCGCCACCCCTGGCCGGCCACCGCACCCTGGCCTCGGCCAGTGCGTGCGCGCGCGCGCGCGTTGACTATTTAAATCTATGAATACTATTTGAATCTTCTCTGAATTCTTTATGCATGATTTGATATCTTTGTAATTCTCTTCGGAATTATCGGTTTGGTTTGGCCAACTAGATTGGTTTTTCTTGCAATGGGAGAAGTGCTGTAACACCCCCTGTATTAAGCTACAGAGATCACCCTTTTTTGAGGCCATGTCATCATGATTAATAGTGCATAATCATCATTAGCATCATATTGCATTTCAACTCCTAGTCAAATTCAAATTTAAATGAAAGTGGGGATATAAAGTTGTCCAACATAGAAACTAAAGTCAGATAAATAACAATATTCCAGAGGCTATTCTAATTGAAACCAACATCATTGGAATTGGATAGTGACTCGAACAACCTCAAACAGTGGATGAAGATAATATTTAATAACCATTTTAAATCTGAATAAATATGGAATTATGTTTTGTCCAAACTATTTAGTGTTAAGGAATAATGCACTGGTATTTATGAATAGGTCACACTTTTTACAAAAACCCATTTGAGGCCTAACATTTACCAGTAGAGAAAAAAGAAACAGAAAAGAAAAAAAAAAGAGCAACACATCACTCCGGAGCCCCGGCGGTGGCCTATTGGGCCCCCCCCCTCCTTCCTCCCCTCCCCTCCCTCCCCCTGTTCCCTCCGCCCCCCGTCCCTCCGGCCTCTGCTCCGCTCGCCCCGGACCCCCCCTCCCTCGGCCCGCCTCCCCTCCCCCCGTCCCCCCCCTTCCCCCTCTTCTCCATCCCCCCCCATGGATCGGGCGCGGGATACCCGCCGCGTCGCGACCGCTCGCACGCCGCTCGCCCCGAGCCCACTCGAAGACGGGATCGTCGCGGGAACGACCCCGTCCCTCGTCGTGGCGACGACCGCGCCGCCTCGCCGTCGCCGTTGACCCGCCGCCCGGTCTCTCCCTCGCCGTCCTGCCTCGTCTACGTCGCCGCCTTGTCCCCCCGGCCTCCTCCCCATCGCCGTCGTCCCCGTCGACCACCCCTACCCGCCCGCTGCCCGTCCCTACGGATCCGGTAGGCCCCAGGCCTCCCTCCCTGCCCCGTGCACGCGCCCCCGCTCCGCCCCTGCCTCGCCTTCGCGCGCCCTCGCCGAAGCCACCCGGGCCCTCGCCTCGGGGTGACCCACCCCACCCCGCCCCTGGGCGCTGCGACTAGATCAACTGACCTCCGCTCCTTTCCCCCCCCTCCCTCTCTCCCCTCCCTCTGGCTCCCCTGCGAGTTCACGATGACTGTAGGGCAGCAAGGGAGAGTAGGGGGACTTGGGAGGTGGGGGGGGTGGCTGGATAGGGGGTGGAGAGGAACGAGCTGGAGGGTCGAGGAGACGCGCGCGTGGCCCCCCCCATCGAACTGTTCTGGGGCTCGGTCCGGTCTCCACCCTGCCGCCCCCCCCCTTCCTCTGCGGACGAGTCCGGCTGTGCCACTGTCCAGTGGCCCCCCCCCCCCAGAACGTTTTAATAAAAGAAAAAGAAAAATAAAAATAAATGATTAAAATAATTAATTAATTAATTAATTAGTTAATTAATCCTGATTAGGTTAATCTAATTAACTAATTAGTGTTAATTAAACAGTAATTAGTAATTAACTTAATTAACTGCTGACGTCAGCATGATGTCATGCTGACGTCATCAATTACTGTTTCGGATAATGTTGAATTAAAAATTAATTACAATTTCAGAAATTATAAAAACTTTAGAAAATCATATCTTTTAACCGTAACTCCTGAAAATATTTATACATGAAACTTGCTCAGAACGACGATACGAACCGGATACGCCCTCGGTATCTCCGTCAGACGCCCGCAGCTATGAGAACGTTGAACAATTAGACCGATTTCGATAAATGAATAGTGTCCAACCCTAATTAAATAAATCCGGATAAATTCCTAAATTAACTAAATCGCTTAGTTAGGCTGTATATCACCCCGGCCCTGCGTTTAGACATGTCATGCATCCCTGTTGCATATTGCCGTGTGTTTACTGTTTCTTCCCCTCTTCTCTTCGTAGACTACGAGACCGACGCAGCTGCTGTGCCCCGACCGACTACGTTGTTGACGACCCCTACTTGCCAGAGCAACCAGGCAAGCCCCCCCCTTGATCACCAGATATCGCCTATTCTCCTCTATACTGCTTGCATTAGAGTAGTGTAGCATGATACTGCTTTCGGTTAATCCTATTCTGCTGCATAGCCTGTCATTGTTGCTACTGTTGTTGATACCTTACCTGCAATCCTAAATGCCTAGTGTAGGATGCTAGTTTATCATCATTGGCCCTGCATTCTTGTCAGTCTGCCTTGCTATACTATCGGGCCGTGATCACTCGGGAGGTGATCACGGGTTATACTATACATATATACATACTATACAAATGGTGACTAAAGTCGGGTCGGCTCGAAGAGTACCCGCGAGTGATTCACGGATTGGGGGCTGAAAGGACCTTTGTCCCAACGGCCCTTTGAGTGGATCTTTGTGGGAGCGACAGGGCAGGTTGAGACCACCTAGGAGACAGTGGGCCAGGCCCTGGTCGGCGTTCGCGTTTACTTCATAATAACACTCTAACGAGATTGGATATTTGATCTGAGTCTGGCCACTGGCCTATACGCACTAACCAACTACGCGGAGTAGTTATGGGTATCCCGTCGTCGTGTATCAGCTGAAGCCTTCTTGACGTCAGCGACTGAGCGGCGCGCGCCGTGTTGGACCGCGCTAACGTACCGCCGTGATCGTGGGTGCTAGTTGCTCGCGGCCGAGCAACGTGCAGACGAGCGCGGCGGTGCAGTCCGCGCACTGGGCGATGGCCCAGACCCCAGAGTGCCTAGGATTAGTCCGGCGTGCTGACCCTCTGTTGAGCCTAGGTGGGGCTGCGACGTGTGGATCTTCCGAGGCCGGGCAGACCCAGGAAAGTGTGTGTCCGGCCAAGGGGATCGAGCTGTTGGGGAATATGTGGTGCACCCCGCAGGGAAGTTTATCTATTCGAATAGCCGTGTCCCTCGGTAAAAGGACGACCGGAGTTGTATTCCGACCTCATGACAACTAGAAATGGATACTTAATAAAACACACCCTTACAAGTGACAGATATAACCCGGTGGTCGCTCTCCGCATGGTGGCGACGAGAGGATCGACGGGTAGGATTATGCTTACGTTGTTTTTGGTTAACTTCCAACTAATCTCTTCTATTGCTTCAAGATGGAGGCTGCCAGAAGCGTAGTCTTCGACAGGACTAGCTATCCCCCTCTTATTCTGGCATTCCTGATTCGTCCA